>NW_023591405.1:0-78654 GCF_014843425.1 Jatropha curcas | reverse complement strand
TTTTCTTACTCCTCTTAAATTCTATAACTGCATAAATTTGCAGTTCATACCATTAACCTAGGCAAATAATTGCTCAATTAAATAAATTTAAGCTAAATGCCCGGTTCAATTAATGATCGTTGGTAATTTAAAGCTTAAATTCGACGATATTGGCTAAAAGCCTAGTTAATCAATAACTATGGTGAAAGAGCCTTATTTCGAACAGTTTTTTGGCCTAAGTCTAATTAATCAATAATTGTGACTTAAAGGCCCTGATTAAACACTTTTTCTTTTTATGGCAATTAATTGCCTATATTTCAATTTAATTAATCACTTTAGGCAAACAAATTGCCTATAAGTGACAATTGATTCTTTTTTATAGCGACAAATCGCTTAAAGCAATATTTTGGCTAAAAGCCTTTAATTAATCACTTTAGGCAAACAAATTGCCTATAATTAAAGCAATCAACTTGGCGACAATCGCCCTCCCAGATTAGCATTCATTTGGCAAATTTAATTGGCCTAAAACAATATTTCTAAAGCCTTAAAACCAATTCGTTTGGTGCACAAAATGCCTTAAAAAATCAAATCTTTTTTGGCAAGAATTAAGCGCCAAAGTGTAGAGAGTGCTTTTTGGCCAAAAGCCTCAAAAATCAACATTTTGGCCCAAGTGCCTAAATTCCTTCAACCTTTTGGCAAAATGCCTAAACAAAATGCACAAAGCATTACACACAACTTATGCATAAAGCATCCCCATTCAAAAGCCCTCTAAAAAGAGGCCATCGAACTACGTTGACTTTGATCTTCCATTCAAAACGGAAGTAACGTAGCACGTTCGGGATCTAACCCCGGGCGGCAAAGTCACACAAACCTATGTCACAACAACATACCTGGGACCACCTCGGGTTTCGAAGACCATGCCTTAGAACATTTGGCTAATATCTAGTAACTAAGGTTAATTAAAATTGGAGTCACTGTTTAGGGTTTTCCTTAGTTTACCCTAAAACAATTAAACAAGGTTGGCTGACTCATACATTCAGTGTATTTCTTTCCTTTAGCACATGCATTCACACTGCCTACATGCCTATGGCATTTTGGGGAGGGGTTCACAAATGCATAAGGCACCATTTAGTGAATCTTCAATGCGGAGTTCTGCTCCTTTGGAACTAGTTTATTTAGACGTTTGGGGTCCAGCTCCATTTCTTTTAATTGATGGGTGTAAATATTATGTGCTTTTTGTTGATCATTTCACAAAATATGCTTGGTTGTTTCCTGCCAAAAGAAAATCAGATGTTTCGATTATTTTTCCTCAATTTAAGAAACTAGTTGAAAATTATTTTGGTAGGAAAATTGTTTCCCTTTATTCGGACAATGGAGGAGAATTTATTCATTTAAAATCCTATCTACAGTCCTATCTACAGGAGAATGGCATTTCACACTTTCTTACTTCGCCATACACTCCAGAACACAATGCAATTGCGGAACGTCGACATCGACATATTGTTGAAACTGGACTAACAATGCTTCATCTAGCCAATTTGCCTTTGCATTTTTGGTCTTATGCTTTTCAAACAGCAACCTATTTAATTAATAGAATGCCCACCATACAAAATTCTTGAAAAATGACTCTCTTTCTATTTTCTACATCGTCGCCAAACCAAAATTATACTAAACTCCAGAGTCTTTGGGTGTCTCTGTTATCCTGGATCAGACATACAATACCAATAAATTACAGCAATGGTCGTTCCATGTTGTCTTCCTGTGGATACTCTCAGAATAAAGTGCTCAGAATCAAAGTGCGTATAAATGTTTCGATCCCAAAACCTCTAAAGTTTATTTGTCTAGACATGTGGAATTTGTTGAGCACAACTTTCCCTTTTCCTCTCTTGAGTCTAAATTGGAACGTCCTTCGACTGAAATTATTGATAAATGGTCCCCAAGTCATTTTATTATTCCTATTTCTAACGTTTTATAGGTCCATGAATCTACACCATCTGAGGTTCTCTCGCCACAAGCAACAGCTTCTACTGCAATGTCTTCTTCACCAAGAAACAGCATGGTTCAAGATAGTTCAGGTATGGGTTCTAATTTTGAATCTACAAATGACTTTGTGGTTGTTAGTGATAATCAGATTGGTGGTACACATGGTCAAATAGAGGCATGGTCAAATAGAGGCTGTTATTGATGAGAATGCAGCTCGTTCCACACATCCCATGATAACTAGGAGTAAGAACAATATTGTGAAACCAGTAAATCGACTATGTCTTTCAACAGTTGCTGCTCCTAAGTTATGGGTTCCGAAAACTATAGCTCAGGCGTTAAAAGAACCGAAGTGGAGTCATGCCATGGAGGAGGAATATTCGGCTTTAATGAAACAACAAACCTGGAAACTTGTTCACCCATTCGAAGCATCGAATGTGGTCAGTTGTAAATGGTTATTTAGAATCAAATATGATCCTGCGGGTAATCCAGTCAGGTATAAAGTAAGACTTGTTGCACCGGGATTCACTCAAAGACCTAGTGTGGATTTCGATCAAACCTTCTCTCCAGTGGCAAAACATCCAACTATTCGGGTAGTACTATCAATTGCAGTAACGAAAGGCTGGAAATTAAGGCAAGTGGATGTAAATAATGCATTCTTAGATGGTCGACTCACTGAAACTGTTTATATGGACCAGCCGACGGGTTTTGTAGATGAAAAGGCACCCAATTTTGTTTATCGATTGGAGAAATCCTTGTATGGGCTGAAGCAAGCGCCACGAATGTGGTATCATGAACTCAAATCATTTCTTCTTTCTGCTGGGTTTGTTCAATCTCACTCAGACACATCACATTTTCATTTATTCAATCTGTAGAAGTCATCTCTATATATTCTTGTATATGTTGATGACATTAATTGTCACAGGGCATGATTTACAGGTTGAGAAATTTTGAGAAATTTATTTCAGCTCTAGGAAATCGATTCTCTATTAAGGATTTAGGCGAGTTGAGCTATTTCCTTGGTGTTAAGGTTGTTCGAACACCTAATGGGTTATTCTTGACCCAACAAAATTACATTCGAGAGCTGTTGGAAAAAGTGAAAATGGAAGGTCTGAATTCCATTTCTTCCCCAATGGCACCATCAGTGACCTTGTCTTTAGATGATTCGGCACATATAACCGATGCTTCTATATACCGCACACTGATTGGGGGTCTTCAGTACTTGTTATTAACAAGACCAGATATTGCATATGTTGTAGTAAATAAGGCTGTCCCAATTCACTAATAAGCTGTCCCAATTCACTACTCGACCAACTGAAAACCACTGGACAGCAGTGTTGGCTCAAGGGTCAATTTCTAATCTCGGATTTTGATGATTAATGCAAAATAAATAAATTTAAAATTATATTATTTGTGCTAATATTTTTTATGCATAATGTGTACGGAAAGAAATCGTACAAGGCAAGTACTACATTGAGTGTGAAGATATTCGAAGATCCTAGTAGCTAGGTATTTAGGATACCTTATAGGATAGAGAGAAAATCCATATATGAGCACAAAAATTAATTTTTCTCTCAAAAATATTTTTTCAGAAAATTAGATTTCTTCAAAATAATTTCTAGATTTCTTCAAAATAATTTCTTTCGTAAAAATATTTTATTTTCGAAAATATTCTTTAAATCGAAATGATTTAATTTCCTAAAATTAAAGAGAGTACTTCTCTAAAGTTTTTGGTAATAAAATCATACACTTTTCGAAAATATATTTTGAAAGATCTAAAGCACTTAAATTTATTTTCTTACCTTAAAAACGAAGGAGAATCTTTTTCATTTTCAGTAAGAGCATCCTTCCGTAAAAGTATTTTCCAAATAATGCTGCTGAAAATCTTTTGTTTAAAGGAAAGCAAAATCGTGTTTTATTCTCTTACCAAAAAGGATAAAATAAATTTTTGGTAACTAACAAAGATTTTCAATCTTCTAAATAAGAAAAGCAAATATTCTGATTTCAAATGAAATATCCACTTTCCAAAAGCCAAGAGACACGATGCTCTCTATAAATAGGAGCTTTCACATCTTGAGCTATGGTGAAGTAAGAGTTTTTGTTTTAAGAGCATTTTCTCATTGATCAAATCTTTTTCTCTCAAAACTTACTCTCTACCCCCATTTTTCTTTTAATCTCTACACTTAACGTTTTTATCTTTAAAGTGAAAAAATTTTTACAATTACTTTTGAAAAACAGTTCTGTGTTCTAATCAATCTTCTAATCTGATAAAACTGTTTTTCCTGTGTTTATATGTGCATTTCTTTCTGTCTATTTAGATTCTGTAATCTATAGTAGACAGGCTATTTGTTTGTTAAACTTTTGTGTGTAATAGCTTAGTTAGGCTTAGAAGCTATTGAGATAGAGGTTATTCAAGCGGACCATTTCTCCATGTGTGGGATGTTAATGTCTTGAATTGCAGTTTCTGTTACTTTCTGCCAAAAACAGAATAGGTGTTGAGGTTAACTTTTAGAACCCTTTGGAAAATCTAGTGGACAAAAAGGGTAGATCTAGGTGTTGATCTAATTTCCGTGTACTGTTTGGTTTGCTCTTACCCTTTAAAAGAGAAAACATAGTTGAGATTCTCAAGATGCTCTTGGGGGGAGTGGATGTAGGCGAGTTCGTGTCAACCACTATAATCTCTTGGTTGATCTTTTTATTTCTGAAGTGCTTGATACTGGTCTTTATAACACCTTCGTTTAATTTTTTAGAAACACTAAAATTGTTAAGATTCAGATGCTTTTCTAAAACGGCTTAATAATTCTTTATCTTTTTCTGAACATTTAAGAAACTCTGTAATTAATAAGTGAATATTACCATGATTCTAAACTTTTGTTCGTATCACAGTATATTTCACTGATTGGGTTTCTAATTAATTTTCTTAAACTTTTTATGGAGAAAGTTCAATCTGATAAGGCTTTTCCATCATAAAGGCGTTCTGATATTTGATATTAAGGCTCTGGTGGAAGAAGTTTCTGAATTTAATAACTGTTCTTTCACATAGCTTATATGATTTTTTCAAACTTTATAAGGAAGTTCTAAATTTCAATAACTTTTCCTTCCATAAAGAAGCTCTTGATATTGAATAAGTCAGTGTGAAGCTGTTCTAATCAATAGCTGCACTTTTGCACAGACTTTCTATCTTTTATAATTAGAACATTGTGAGGGTTGGATTCTAATCCATATTCTATTTCTCACAAAGTTCCGTGTGTTTTCCGTGTGCACTTTAGAATTCTCTGCACTTAGAATTCTATATTTTGTTTAGAATTTCTAAAATTTATATCAGTTTTTAGAAAACCCAATTCACCCCCCTCTTGGGTTGTGCCATACATACGGGACCCACAAAAAGCTAAACGGCTATTGCGTTATTTAATTGGCACCTTTGATCATGGATTATTTCTACACAAAAATAGCAAGGGTGTGTTACACGCATTTTCTAATGCGGATTGGGCAGGGAACTGTGATGATAGAACCTCAACCAGTGCACATATCATTTATCTGGGTAAAAATCTGGTTGCTTGGGCTTCTAAGAAACAAAGAACTGTAGCTCGCTCCTCAACAGAAGCGGAATATCGATCGCTTGCTACTACTTCTGCTGAGGTAATCTGGATTAAAAACTTACTCCAAGAGTTGCATCAAATAATAGAGGAAGTGCCAGTGATTTATTGTGACAATTTGGGTGCAACTTATGTTGCACAGCAAATCCAGTATTTTTTTCATTCAACTTATGTTGCAGCAAATCCAGTATTTCATTCGCGCATGAAACACATAGCAATTGATTATCATTTTGTTCGCACTCAAGTTCAACAAGGCACGCTGCGTGTTTCTCATGTTTCATCAAAGGATCAACTGGCTGATCTACTGACGAAGGCGATGTCAAGTCATGAGTTTCTTCGTTTGCGGTCCAAGATTGGCATTGCTCAACGTCCTGCCATCTTGTGGGGGTGTATTAGATAATCATTGTGAAACAAAATATTGTTTTGTAACTAGATATTGATAGGCTTATACACTTTTGTATAGCTGTTTAGATAGGTCTCTCTCTTATCTCTTTTTGTATATAAACACACTTACACATAATGAGAAAACAACAACTTCTCCAAATACTTTACATATGCCCATTTATACTAGACGAAAGGACATGTCTTCTATTTTGTGTTTTTTTGAGTTTTATCATTGATTTTGGTATTTGCGTTTTGTCCTAATTAGTAAATTTTTAAATATGTTTATAATTTAATCTTTTCTTTTCTTTTTTCATGTAACATTTAACAGAGAAAGCACCCACCAACCTTTTAGCTATAGCAGGAAGCATAATTGTCTTCTCTATCCCTTACCACCATGCCAAACACCTGTATACAAGCCTTCAATATGGTTGCTGCATCAACATTAATCTTGATACAGTCATCTTTTGGTAGACTTCGTTAAATAGTTTCTTCTCCAGCGTTTTCAGCAGGCAATGCATCATCCTTTACCCGTGCTAATTTCAAAAAGTGGAAATTGGATCCTGCCCGCTGAGACTGCAGAATTACAATTTCCAAAAAATATTACTTCAGTTCTACCTAATGAGTTCTGCTTATATATATTTTCAGCTTTTTATAATTTTATAAAAAAATATTATATTGCATATCTTCCTCCTCTTTCAGAATCATTGAATTCTTTTGTAGACTTAGAGAACTATGATAAGATTGCATCCTTAATCCTAAATTAATCTAAGATTGTTACGTTAACTCTTTAATCGCAATGAAAGGGATAAAAAAATATTGGATGTTGTCGTTGCCGTTACTAGTTTTCAAATTCAAATTATGAAAGTACAAAGAAAGAAAGAAGAAGAAAAAAAAAAAGCCAACAGAAGTAAATCAATACCCACCATGATCATCAAAAAGAGAGAAGAAAAACACCAACTACCGTTGCTGCTAAAAGAACTCTTGCTAGAGTTCCAACAATTGAAGGCCAATGAGCTTCTCCTTCACGGATAATAGCAAGAGTCTGTACAACTATATACTCAATTCTTTAACGCTGGAATATCATCCAAACCCAGATTCCTTTTTAAGCTTCAAAAATCCCTTTGTTTAATTCTCTACAACCGAGTTGAACCATAGTTAAGGCTTAAAGATTTCACCAAGCACTCAAAGATTGTGATAGTATTAAGAGTGAAAGTAACAGAACCTAAACAAAATAGAAGAAGAGAACAGAAACGAAGTACGCAAATATAAAATTAGATGGATAATTAATTTAAAAAAATAATTTAATTGATCAAGGAAACCTATTGTTGCAGGTTTCCTTAACACGTGTAAGTTGATTATATTTTCTCTATTGATACAGAAATTATATGTTCTGTATAGTAGCAAAAGCCTTTTTCTTAATCATGTTAAACATGGAAAATTAGACTAACCATGACAATAGACGGATCTATACTCTATACTTTTGCCTATTTGTTTATTATCGGCTCATGTTGTTCTTGTGTTCAGTTTGGATTTGATTGTGGAACTCTTTATTCAAGGTTTTTGTTTGTTGATTTTGAATTTGATTGTCAATTTTTTAATTGGATATCAAAATTTGAAGAAATTTCTGTTATTTAAAAGAAAGATGACTTGAAGATGAAGTGACTTTGGTGGAAAAAGGTGGAAGGCTCTGCTATTGCTAATGGCAACGGTGGTGGTGGTGTTAAGGTTGAAGGAGGTGGTACATTTTGAAGAGAGGAGATTCATAGCAGGTTGCAACATTTAATGAATGGCAAAAATGAAAATTCCTTATTAATGCCATGTGAAGTCCATGTGTCATGCTGGTGTGGAGTTTAAAATGCTACATCGATTGCCAGCGATGAAAAATAGTGCCCACAATGATGCAATCATTTTTCCAGTTGTGCAAATAAACTATAAACACCTAATTGCTTTTTTTATAAAGTTTAAAACACTCAATTTATAAAATTTTCGATTCAGATACTAAAACAGAAAAGTTTAGAAAATTCAAATACTATATATAATATTATCCCTTTTAAATATGATAAACTCCACCATATCTAATACAATTTAATTCAAAAATAAATAATTGTTCAATTTACTTTCAAATTAAAATTAATATAAAATAATAACCATGCTATCATTTAAATTCATAAAATAAGTAGTTTTATTTATATTCCATTAAAAGCTATATAAGTTACTTACTTGATATGTTATTAATTTTCTAACCTTAGATTAATCAATTATATTTAATATAATTTAATTCAGTTAATAAATAATCATAAATTCAATTTATTTTTAAATAAATATAAAGACAAAATTAAAACACATGTCATTACTATGAAATTTTAAATAAATATAAAAGCAAACAATTATAAAAATTACAGATGTCACTTATTTAGAATCATAAGTAGCAGCACTAAAATGAAAAGTGGTAAATTCATTAATTTGATTTATTTTAGAATTAATGTAAAAATATAATTAACTCACTATAAAATTCGTGAAAAATAATTTATTTTAAGTAATTACAAGTTATAAAAATAATCAACTTATCATACTGTTAATTCCTAACACTGTAATTAATCAATTAGAATAAATATAAATCAATTTAATAAAAAATAATTTTTAATTTTTTAATACAAAATAATAACTGTCTATATCATTAAAATTTATAAATTATAATTATTTATATCATAAAATTTACTATAAATTGTTAAACTTAATATTCATTTAATCTTCAACCGTATTATTGATATTATATTTAAAGGTTTAATTCAACAATAAACAATCTATAAATTTAATTAATTTAATTAAAAAAAATATAAAAAAATAACCAATTAAGGCATACATATATTATTGATTTAACCCTACTTCCGCAACAAGGGAAAAAATCTACCTGTTATATATTATAGGATATAATATATATTCATTTATTGATTTATCTACATGCTGCATGCAGTAATGCACAATAAATCTTTAATCTTAGAGCATATTGTGATATTATTTTAAAATGTAAAATATAAAAAAATTTAAATTTTAAAATTATTCTTAAATTTATTATTGTTAAGAAATTTAAATTAAAGAAACATTTCTATTTCAAATCATTAGAATAATTATATAAAAATTAATGTCTATAATAAAATTGAAAGAAAAGAAAATATATATTAAAAATCATTGATTTTAATTTATTTTTGAGTTAATAAATTTTTTTAGACGATATTAAAAATAATAAAATAAATAAGATAAAATAGACAATAGAAATTCAATCATAGATGTATATATATCATTCTTAATGAGAATTTCATATAAACCGCTTTCTCTTATGATTTGTTAAATTTTTTTCTAATTTGATAGAGTAATAGAAACTAGAAGAGAAAAAAAAATATATTAATGTCAAAAAGAAATTATATAAGAATTATTGAAATTACAAAAAAAAAAAAAAAAAAAAAAAAAAAAAAAGCTACCAAACTCAAAGAGTTCTCTCTATTTTATAGTCTTAGTAATAAGCAATTAATGGCAATTTAATATATTATCATTAAAACTAAATAAAAAAAATTGTAATTACAATTTTAAAACAAAAATATTAAAATGTTTGACATCATTATTAATAAAACTGTAAATAATATTTCACCCAAATTAACCTCTTTATCCATCTTTAAATATTATAAATTTTTATTCATATAATTTAATATAATGATATTCAATGTCAATATTATAATTAATATTAATTTAAAAGATAAGTTATAATACATGTTAATATGATAATCAACATCAAAATTATAATAATTTTTAAATAAAAATAAATTATAATATTATAATAATTTAATTATTTAATACATATTAATATGATAATTGAATAACAATTGAGAGCAATATTATGTAATTTTAATTCAGAAAGATAGGTTACAACATTGTAATAATTATAATTATTTACTAATAATGGGCATGATCTCATGTTCACGGATAATGTATTGATTCAATTTGATTTAAAGCTTACCATAAATCTCGAGGCCTTTATCCATCCAAATTTTAGTGCCTATGGGACTCCCGAAAATGGATTGCCACAAATATATTTATAAAAGAGAAAAAAAAAGCTTTAAAATTTAGAAAATAATTTTTTTTTTAGTTTATATCAATTTTTTCGTTACTCAAAAAAAAAAAAAACATATTAATTGTGTCAATTATTTCCAAAAAAACATATATATTCACTTGTAAATATAACAGAAGAAGTTATTTGCTAAAAAAATAGAGAAATTATTATTGATTCCAAAATTAAGGATATCCACTTGTAAATTTTACCAAATACACAACTAAATAGTAATTCACCAATTTCTCTTTCTCAGTCTCCCTCCAATCCAGACCTCTATGTGACGTGACCCTATCTTGAGCAGAACAGAGAACAGATATAAATTTCTGTAGTTCTTTGCTTGCTGAGGCAAACACCATACTTCTCAGTCGCTGTCACCACTTAATTAGTCTTGTCATTCCGGCAGCCGGGAATTTTCTACCCCACCGGACTCAACAGGGGATGGCTATCTCTACTGTACAGTTTGGTTTCTCTCCGATATCAACCGTAAAGCTTTCTCTTCGCCAATCACTTACTTTCTTCTCCGACAGAACACAGGTTTCAATTTTTGAGCTCTTTCATTTTGTTTTATGTTTTCTTTTTGTTTTTTTTTAACCTGAATGAAAAATTTTCAGGTAATCTCGCAACTGCAAGGCAATGGAAGTGGTCGGCGAGTGTGGCGGCGAAGAAAATTGGTACGATATTTTATATTTTTCCTATATGATTTTTTAATTTTGATTATTTAGGGTTCTTGGTTAAAAAAAGTTTTTCCCAAAAAAAAAAAATGTTGTTTTGATGAGTATGGAGTTTCATTGATTAATTGAATTTAATTTTCTTATTCCAAAGAGATAGAATTGGTCTATAAAGAAAATCCCTAAGAGTTTTACCTGAAATAGCGTCTTGTTCTGCAAGTGCACTCTGTATGGCTCTATCTCTTTAGATTAATCTAACTGAGAGTTATGGTAATGGTATTGTAGCACATAAGCTTTTCTGGATATTAGAAGCTGGTCATACCGAGTCTTGTAAAGAAAGGAAGTCAGTCAACGGAATTTTCTTGATCATGCTAAATACAAGTCCCTTGATGTTGAGCTTGTTTTATAATTTCGTTTTCAAAATGGTCTATCATGAGTAGGGATGACATTTTATCATATTGTATGATTTATTGGAAGTTTCAAGAGATAAGATCATATGAATTTATGAAAATTGAAGTTATAATATTGTGGATTCCAGCTAATTCTATCTAATGCTAGGATGAGAGGGTTTGGGGTCTTTTCCTCTCCTCTGGAAACCCCTCTGGCAATTGGATAAGAAAATGGGTGACTGAAATTTTTGCAAGCACTATTGTCGTTCATATATTCAATGCCAAAATGGGCTAGAGTATAGTGGTGAAAATAAAGGGCAGATTCTGAAATCTTAAATTTTTAGATAATACATATATTATGTTTTTGTAGAGCTGAGTTGGTTTAGATGCCTTAGGTACTGCAAGGAAGCTAAAATCCAACCTCTGTCAGGTGGATGTTGGTTCTAGTTTCGTCATTTAGAGAGAACAAAAACACAAATGCATACGCACGCAGGCTGGGATATTCTCTAGTCTTAGGGAAACACAATATGCTGTTAGACGGTTGTTTTACTGATGCTAGAACCATAAGGAGCCCAAGAATTTTGCACTTGTATAGATGCTTACCAGATTACATTTAATATGTAATGTTACAATCAAATTGTTGTCAAAAATTTACTTACTTCTATCTTGAGAACCACTTTTATTCTTTTATTTGTATTGCCAGGGTGGTCAATTAATATTTCTTGTTTAATCAAGTTGAGAAATATTCATCTACAGTCTGACACTCAACTAAAGTTTGAATGGTTTCTGTTTTGGCCTGGGAAATCCATTCGGTGCAAGTCTATCTTACCATGAATTAGGAAATAAGTAAAAGGGGAGTTGAAAGCAATATCATTTGGAAAACATTTAATAATTGGAATTGATATATGACAGAACTTGCCTATAATGCATTGGCATGCATCAAACTGTATTGGATGTGGCAAATGGTTCTTTGCTTGCATCATATAATGGGTGGGATTTGGGGTCGACTGTTGACTTGCAGTGCTTATGCTTAACATAATTGTTTCAGACAAAGAAGGATGACATGTTGCGTTATAAATTGGAGCGGATTCCCTTCCTTGAAGAGCAAGTGAGGAAGGTACGGGATGGTGGGAAGCTCTTGACACATGATATTGAGAGATTGTTGCTATCAGAGGATAACAGATTTGATTTTGTAAATGAGGTAGCAGCAGAGGCAAAAGAATATGTCGAGAGTGACAGAGATAAGTATGGTGGTAAGAAAAAGGCAATATTTCATGTGCTTAGTAACCGAATGAACGATGCTGGGTATTACCGTCCAGAGGCATATGAGGAATCTGACCCTTTCAAGCCTGGGCCTGGCTATTTGAGACAAGAGTTGTATGATCTCTGAAAATTAGGTATACTACATTAACATTCAGCTAAACTCTCTAATTTGTCATTAAAATTGTATCAATCTGATGTTTATACATTTCTGAAGTGACTTTAGCTTTGTTTTCAAATCTAGAATAGGAAGGGTTAAGCCACTCGTTTTTTCTTTTCTTTTTATCTGTTGCATCAAAAATGCTTACAAGGGGTTGCCATCTGCTAGGGTTATTCATTAATGATTGAATGTCCAGCGCAGCTTTTTGATTTGGGAAATTTGTTGTCTAAACCGGGTCTATATTTAATATGGATAAATCTCACATTGGAATTATGCTTGATTGTCTGTGATCAAATTGATTGATAATCGACATCTACAGCCGTCCACGAAAATATCAGCCTGTAATTTCAGTCTCCTGTAACTTTTTTTTTTCTTTTTTTAAATTTAGTTATAGATATTTTAAGATTATGAGGAGAATTTAAATTACATATTTTGCTATTCATGGCGAAAAAGATTAACTAAAATATTAAAATTACATTATTGTTGTAATTAAATGAGATTTAGCACGTTGAGACAGTCTATTTGTAAATATATATACGATCTACAGTAGATCTAGTTTGAATCTCTCTTACTCAATACTCAAAACAAAAAAAAAAAAAAAAAAAAAAAAAAAAAAAAAAAAAAAAAAATACCGCTCAGGCAATACTTAAAAAAAAAAAAAAAAAAAAAAAAAAAAAAAAAAAAAAAAAAAAGAGATTTACCCTTGTTTGGATGTGTGTATTTTGTTTGGATGTTTATATTTTTTTTGAAAGAAGGAAAATAACTATGAAAAATATTTAGGAAAAGGTATTTTTCCTTGTTTGAGAAAGAGGAGGAAAATATTGGAGGAATCAATATTTCATTTATTTTCCATGCATGCCTACATGTTTTGAATCTCTCCAATTGGAAAAGAAAATAATGGAAAGGCCTACATGTTTTGAATCTCTCCAATTGGAAAAGAAAATAATGGAAAAAGTGAAATTTTATCCATTTTTATTAAATTATCTAAATACACCAAACTAATTAATAAAATTTAATCCCTCTCACATATTTCATTTTTTTTTAAGTGAGGATATAATTGTCTATTAATAATATTTATTTTCCTCTAAATTTTTTTTTCCTTTCCAAACAAATGAAAATAAATTTATTTTTTTCATTATATCCAAACACAAGTGTAGAAAATACTGTAGAAAGAAATTATTCAATTCCTCATTCATTTTCCTTTATTATTAGTTTTTCCCTTTTATATACAAATTATTGATTTGAAATTATGATTAATACAACTTTCGAAGTAATAATTTTTATATTTTTTAACTATTTTGTTTAATCAATCTAATTTTATAAATTGAGATATTTAATATGTGAAAGGAAATGTTTAATAGGTCAAATTTTATAAAATTTAAAAGTATTATAAAACTTTCACGAAAAGCATAGAGGTTAATTGATATAGTAAGCCAGCATAATTTTGTTTATGAGCTATAGGGGTGTCAAAACGCATTGCTGTGTCGGGTTCGATACAGATTCGCTTAACACGCAAAAGATTAGTGTCAACACAAAAACGATCCTTTTAATAATCACATCAAATTTGTCAATACAAACATGACACGAAAATTAGGCAGGTGATAGAAATACAACATGTGCAACCCGTATAATATCATAAGTACGTTAAGTGGATTATGTTGACCCGTGTAATCCGCCTAATATCATAAATAAATTAAGTGATCATGTTGACTTGTATACAACCCACTTAACTTGTTTATAATATTTTTAAATTTTAACCTAATTAACTCAAATCATATTTAAAAATAAATTTTGTACATAAAATGTATAGATTCTCAAATATTTATAACTAAAATAATAAAAAAAATCAATACAACAATAAAGTTTAAATAAAATTTTAATTAGGGTATTTACATTTGTTACTAAAATTATCTCTTTACTCTGAAATAAATAGGTCACTTGCCTAATTCGCGTGTTAACCGTAACACGATTTATACTTATATTCATATTATAAATTTACGACTCATTTATAATACCAAGTCGTTTAATCATAATGTATTTATTCCGCGTGTCGAGCGAATTTTGTACATTTTGACATCCCTAATTAGATGTGTTATTTGTCATTCTTTTGAATATTTGTTTTCAACGTGCAAATACATTTGTAATGGTTTTACAGCAACGAATTAGAGCCACAAATTCCGACACGTTATAAACAGCAACCTACCATTTCTTCGCCACGTCATCAATGAGATCCCACCGAGTTTCATGTGGGCCCCAATCCAATGTGTCAAAAATAAAACAAATACAAGCACTTCGAGTGTGGAATCCAATCGTTAAATTAGTTAAGAGGTTTTGCTTCATCCTCTTATCCTCCTTCAGTACCATACAACAATATCGCCTGGAATTCGTTCCTAACTCAGTGACTGACTCAGTTGGCTATGGCATTATTAAGCCCTCAATTAGAGAGGTTCTTATTAACAAAGCTTCATCATGGCATCCACTCTAACTTGAAATCCTCCACCAAGAACAATAACTTTATTCCTGCCAAAACCAAAACCCAATGCTCGGCTATTGCAATAGATGCGCCGTCTTCCTTGACGGATGTTGCTGGGATTCGGTGGGGGTCTGCAAGCTTGCAGGGCCTACGTGAAGAGATGGAAGATTATATCATCATTAAATCAGACGGCCTTGATGGATTCTCTTTTGCTGGTGTTTTTGATGGCCATGGTGGTAACTCTTCTGCCAAGTTCCTCAGGTTTGCTCTAACTGGAAATAGCAGTACAATAATCAAGTGTCTGTTTCTTTTTTTTTTTTTTTTTTTTTTTTTTTTTTTTTTTTTCTGATACATAATTTAACCCATTAATTTTTGATTAAAAAAAAACATTCTTGTTAACTTTTTATTTTCTAAGTGGTCACTCTTGCGGGGTACCTTTTGTAAATAGTCAATACTTCTTATACTAAAAAATAATAATTTTTAATAATTTTTTTATTTTTATCATGTAAAAAATATTGATTGATTGATTTGATCGTAGTTTAATATAATTTTTGGCAATAATAATTTTTTAATTTTTGCTATTTAATAAGCATTTTAAATTTTATAAATTTTTTTATTTTTATATGTAAAATATTGATTTGATTTGATTTGATACGTAGTTAATATAATTTTTGGAATAATAATTTTTATATTTTTAACTATTTAATAAGCATTTAATTTTATAAATTAAAGTGTTCAATCAATCAAGCAAATTGTTAACTGATTTAATTATAAGTGCAATTATTCATCGGGTCAAAGAAAAAATTTATAATATCATTTATGTACTGAGTCCCATTTTTCATTACAAAGGAGGGCCAACTCATATCACCCGAGGTAAATTTATTACTGATTCCCATTTTTCATTACAAAGGAGGAACAACTCATATCACCCTCCGTTGTTAAAATAGTTATGATAGTGGAGGATCGTTAAAATAGTAGTACAATAATCGAGTGTCTATCATATACGAGGGTCAAATCGTGTCAACCTCCATTCCCTGTAAAATATTTATGATGTATAAATAAAATAAAACTTAGGTGACATTCTGTTAATTATAGTTTAAAGACAAATTATGACATTAAAATTTTGTGACCGTGATTCATCAGTACAAAGTCAAGCGAACATTAGTATAATTTGCATGCTCATTCTACTCTATTTTGCCAATTTACAGGGATGAATTGTACAAGGAGTGTATTGCAACTTTACAAGACGGTTTGCTATTGAGTGGAAAAGATTTCAATGCCACCATAAAAGCATTAAAGGAGGCTTTTGAAAAAGTTGATACCAAATTGCTAAATTGGTAAGTTACAAGCTTTGAGGAATGGAAAAATAGATGCTCATTGAACAATATCAGTTTGATTATATATTCTATATGGTTATTGTATTGAAAGTTTAGAATGTGTTTAATTTTTATAAAGGCTTGAAACAATTGGTGAAGAAGATGAATCTGGTTCGACAGCCACTGTCATGTTCATTGGAAACAATATGCTAATCATTTCACATATTGGTGACTCATGTGTGGTACGCTATATATTCTGATGTTATTTTCTTTCTTCCATTCTCATGAACTTTTATGGTTGTTTCCGGATTAGTATGATGGATTTTTCTGCCAATTTTTGTAGATGATCAGTAATCGAAGTAGCTGTTATGTAAATTTTTGTATATCCTTAAAAAATATGTTGATGTAGGTCCTTTCTCGTTCTGGAAAATCAGAAGTGTTGACTGATTCTCATCGACCTTATGGAAGCAATAAGGCCTCTCTGCAAGAGATCAGAAGAATTAGAGAAGCAGGTGGATGGGTGTGTTTTTCTGTTCTTGATTTTGTTTTTTCCACTTTTATTAATGAACTTTTTTTATTTATTTCTTAGATCTCATTCCTAATTTTGCATTGTTTAATGCCTTGAATATTGTCCTAAAAGATGCCATTAGGATATCTAACAACGATTCTTACTGTGATCTTTGTAGATTGTTAATGGAAGAATCTGTGGAGATATAGCTGTATCAAGAGCTTTTGGTGATATCAGGTTCAAGACGAAGAAAAATGAGTTCAGTCCTTTTACTCCCTATTTAATATTCTTAACATAAATCCTGTTGTTGGATCTCCATACTACTCAAGTACATTACCTGCTAGCTTATTCATGTCTAACGATTTCTAGATTTTTTATGCTTGTGTAGGATGGTGCAGAAAGGAGTCGAGGAAGGGCGATGGTCTGAAAAATTCAGTTCCCGGTAAGAACTCTCCTTTATTTTCCTATGCTGATTGTATCTTCTATGGCTACTAAATCAAATCTGCCTAGTCTAATTAAAGGACACAAGAATCTAGAGGAAAAGGCAAATCTGGTTACTAGTTCAAAGCCGACATAATAGTTTGCTAACATATGGATGCATGAGGAATGAGTAATATTTTTGTTAGCCAAATATGTACAAGGAAAACTTGTTGCCTCTTATATTCATCAAATGAAGCGACTGAAATTTATCTTTTAGCTGTAATTATCACTTGTTAAAAATGCATGACTGAACACTATAACTTTAAACTGAGCAAGATTTCTAATTTGCAAGCTTGTTTAGAATGATAGTGATCTTGTGTTTTGACAGAGTACGATTCAATGGGGACCTAGTTATTGCATCTCCAGATGTTTTTCAAGTACCTTTGGAATCAGATGCTGAATTTATAATGTTAGCTTCTGATGGTTTATGGGATTACATGAGCAGGTTTGTCGGTGCATTTTTCTGAGTATTAGGCATTTGTTAAAATACACAATACAGCTTTCTGTGTTGTTATTATTTTCTTTATCCAAGTTATGAGGATTTTCAAGCCTACTCTCGCTTTCAATGTTTTGTTCCAGCTCAGATGCAGTTAGTTTTGTTAGGAACCAACTACGGAAACACGGAGATGTTCAGGTAAGTAGTTTCGTTGACACTGAATATTGATTCCATATTTCCAAAGGATCATTGCAATGGTTAAGTCGTGAGGTATTCACCAGTGGGTTTCAAGTTTAAAACCATTGATGTTTTTACCATTACAGCTGTACTAACTAAATATTACTGTTATTCTGGTTTCAGCTAGCTTGTGAAGAACTTGCACGAACAGCTTTGGTAATGTCTTAGCTAGCTTTTCTCATTTCACAGTACTGTTCTTAAGCAGCTATATATATGTTCCACTTTAAGATTTTCTTCTTCCTTTCTTGAGATTCTACCCAAGCAGTTTTAATAACCTAAAGTTGCTTATATTGCAGGATCTACGTTCACAAGATAATGTCAGCATTATCATCGCTGATTTAGGGTATGGATATAGTATATCTGTTACTATTATGCTTCCTAGTGTGACTCCAAGTTAAGCCAACCTAATAATTTGAGTTGACCTCAAGATGTATGAACTAATTTCAAATATCTTAGCCGGATTCATAGATTTTAGGGTCCTAGTTGCAAGACAAGATATAGACTTGTCTTGGATCTTGCGCTCACCAACCTCAATAGCTAGTTTTTGTGAGGTGTGGTTCTTCCAAGATCATAACAATTGGTATCAGAGCCAATCATTACTTTCCCCGATTGCAATCGAGCGGCTCAGGTGGTGACATCGGAAAACCTAGTTGTAAGACAAGGTATGAGACTTGTCTTGGATCCCACATTGGAAGTATGGGATTTCAATGTGGGGTTTATATGAACTTACCCTCTCTAATCTCAATGGTTAGCTTTAAGGTGTGGTTCTCCCAAAATCATAAACAAAGTTGACCGTTAAATCACATGATGATTAAGTAATGAAGCCTTAGGTGATACTCACTGTGATTAACTCGGATCTTGTTACTCTTGTTTCTACAAGAACCTTAAATTAGAATTTCTAGCAAGGAGAAAAACAGAATATGGACTTGAAATTACCAATTCTGTTATATAATTGTCCATGGATTTTCGTCTTTTTTGACATTTTCTTTTCTGCATTGGTTTGAACTTTTTTTTTTTTCACAGTCAAACAGATTGGCAAAATTTGCCACTCCAGCAAGAGAATGTATTGTACGAGTTCGGTCAAGCTTTTGCCACCGTTGGTGTTGTCTCACTTGGAATATGGATATTTTCTCAGCTTTCTCTGTAGATAGATTTGATAGCTTCTTGAAATGTATATAAATCGGTTTATAGATAATATACTGTTCAGATAAACATGTATATGTCTCACATTTTCATGCTCTGTGGTTTAGAAAATAAATGAGGACTTGCATGGAAAGAATGGTAAAAACAAGGTGTTTCATTCTTTTATATTTTTGTGTTCATACCTTCAAATGGGCATTAGATTGCTCATCTTTGTTTAGGACTTTCTTACCCATCATTATCATATAACACAATTCAGCATTGAATCATGAAAATGAAAAATTTATCTTTGGTATTATTGTTGTTTTTTGTTTTCCAATTGTCAAAAACAATATTACCCTCAAAAACTATTCTTTTTGTTCTTTAATAGCTTAAACAAAGATTCCACGATATTTAAAAACATCATAAGAAGTAATTTTTGCTTATTTTCCCAATTCATTTAAGAGGGTGGCTTCGGTGTAACGGTAAAATTACCCTACTATGACTTGAACATCATGGGTTCAGTCACAGAAACAACTCTCTGCCAAAATAGAAGATCTAGCCCATACATGTCGCATGCTTCATTTCTTAGTTATGGGTTGGACTATAAGAACCTGTGCAATTTGTTGTAGGGTGAAAACCAACCAAACCGAAATGTTTATAGAATCAAATTGAATCAAACAGAACTGGTTACATTCAATTTGATTTTTTGGTATTATTTTACTTTTCTGGTTAAATCAACTTTAGTTTTTACCAAGTTCTAAAATCGAATCAAACTGAAAATTTAAAAACAAACAATACCAATCAGTTTAGTTGGTTTTACAGATTACTTCCCACCCAAGTAGGAATATAAAAATAATAAATTATTATAAAACCATGGATTTTAAATATATCTCAAATTAAATACTGACGTACTTGCAAATTTTATAGAAACTCGAAATTACTTAAGAAGTTAAAAATGAAGTAAAATGCATATAAAAATGCAAATTGAATTTTAAGACATTCAATCAGCCATCCAACCAGCAAGTTGAGTCAATTCAGTTCTAAACCAGCTGGATTCGAAGTTAAAACCGAGTATGAGAAACTAAGCTGGTCGGATTAAGGATTGTGCTGAGAGTTGAATAATGCAAGGAGAAATTATGTCATTAGTGATTTAATATCGAACCGATTGCTTATATTTCATCCTGAGCACAGATAATCTTTTCTGAATGGAAAAGATCTCATCCTTTCTACCTGCTTTATCCAAGTAAAATACAATTTTCTTCAGGGTTTGCATAACCTCTTTACTCTCATTGCCAAACTCTTTCTCTTGAATTTTCAGAACTCGCTTTAGCAATTCCAGTAACTCATCATCAGCCCTGCCTAACCTGGTCTGAATGGATACCAAACAGTCCAGAGCCTCCCCTGTACCAAATGAACACAACATGCAGTAAAAGCCCGTCAAATTACACGTAAAGTGTAATTATCATTGTGTTGACGCCTGATGAACGAGAAGAAAAAAACAATAAAAAGAGACGAGCTTACCAACTGGAAGAGAATCTTTCCCAAATGCCTTCTCACGGATATGCAATACCTCTAAGGCAAGTAGTTCTGCTTCTTCGTCCCGATTTAGATTGTATAGAGTTACTGCAAGATGCAACATTGGAAAGGAGACAGACTGGTCATCGGGGCTGACTGTTTTCTTCACGATCTCCAGGCTTATTCTCAATAAGCGTTCAGCCTCAACAAAATTCTTTGACTCTGAATAGGAGGTTGCAAGATTTAGAAGGTGGGGAACTAAACTGGGATGTCCTTTTCCTTTATATTTTTCAGTGATCAACAAGCATTCCTCCAGCAGCTCTCGGCCTTCTTTTCCCCTAAGAGAAATCAAATTTTGCATATAAAAGAAAAAAATTAGACAAAAGTAATGACGTTTCTCAGAAATGCAATCCTGCAAAAGAATAAATCGGTTCATTTCTCTACTATTTGTCTAACTTTTGGAAGACTTTGTTTTTCATATATAGCTTGTATCTGTCCCAGTATTTTTCACCAAAATAAATAGCTTTGTGTGGCACCCGGAAAGATGTCATACAATCATGACTAGAACAACTGCTTGAAAGGCTTCAACAAAGCAACCATAGCACTCAAAAATGTTCTTGAAAATAACAAACCACAAATTCAAAAAAAACAAATCACAGGAAGAGAGAAAATTTCATGATAAACATTGTTCAATGATTTTTTGCCAAATTATTGGAGCAGTTTCATTTCACAAACACCAATAGGGGAGGGGAGGAAAAAATACACTGAAATAAGCAGCAAATAAAATGCACAAAAGGAAAATTGCATTTGCATTTTCAGGCTTTACCTTCCTACAACATGAAGTAATTCTGCCAAATCAATCCTCATCTTCTCCATGATACTGTCATCCACAGCCATATAATTCGATTCCTTGATGAGCCAAAGACCCTTTTTGTACGAGTCAATAGCTTCTTCCACATTTCCTGAATGAAATTGTCATAACAACCATACTTGAGTTCCTTTCAAGAGGATATGATGAGAGCAACTCCCAAAACTGCAAGTACATATACAATATATGTACATATATATCTATCTATCTATCTGACCTGTTGAGCATTTCACATGGGCAAGTGAACACAAAGCCATGCCAACTCTTCCATCTTTTTCACCATACAACTTCTTATATATTCTTAGAATTCTAGACACAGACAAAAGGAGTGAACAATAATGCGCAAACTACATATTTTCCAGCAAAGACAACATAAAACATAAAGCAACCTGGTAAAATTAGATTCTGCATCTGTAGTTCTTCCTTCTTTGATCAAAAGATTGCCTAAACCAAATAAAGGGACCACCAAGTCTTCACTCTCAGCACCTCTGACTGATTCCAAAATAATTATTACACGATTATAGACCTTTATTGCTTTCGCCACTCTTCCAATGGAACCAAGAACTTTTGCCATCCCCAACAATGGTGAGACAAGAAAAATACTACTTTTCCCTAGCAAAGCAATGCAATAGAAAAACTATTAAGTTTCAGATTAAGGCTTTCAATAGTAATAGTTTAAGAAAAATTCCAAGATTAATTGCATGACTAGGAGTTCAGAAAAAAAAGGAAGGAGGGGGGGGGGGGTCAAATATTTTTGCCAAATTATTGGGAGCAGTTTTTCCCATTTCACCAACACCAAATAGGGGAGGGGAGGAAAAAAATACACTGAAATAAGCAGCAAATAAAGCACAAAAAGGAAAATTGCATTTGCATTTTCAGGCTTTACCTTCCCTACAACAATGAGTAATTCTGCAAATAATCTCAATCTATCTTCTCCATGATACTGTCACCACAGCCATATAAATTCGATTCCTTGATGAGCAAAGACCCTTTTTACGAGTCAATAGCTTCTTCCCACATTTTCCTGACAATGAATTGTCCATAACAACCATACTTGAGTTTCCCTTTCAAGAGGAATATGATGAGAGCAACTCCCACCTGCAAGTTTACATATACATATATTACATATATATCTATATCTAATCTGACCTGTTGGAGCATTCACATGGCAAGTGAAACACAAGCCAATGATGCCAACTCTTCCTCTTTTTTTCACCATACAACTTTTAATATTCTTAGAATTCTAGACACAGACAAAAGGATGAACAATAATGCGCAAACACAAATTTTTCAGCAAGACAACATAAAACAATAAAGCAAACCTTGGTAAAATTTAGATTCTTGCATCTGTAAGTTCTTCCTTTCTTTGATAAAGATTGCCTAAACAATAAAGGGACCACCAAGTCTTTCACTTCAGCATCTGACTGATCCAAAATAATTATTACCGATTATTATACCTTTATTGCTTTCGCCCCTCTTTCCAATGGAAACCAAGAACTTTTGCCAATCCCAACAATGGTGAGAACAAGAAAAATACTATTTCCTAGCAAAGCAATGCAATAGAAAAACTAATTAAGTTTCATGATAAGGCTTTCATAGTAATAGTTTTTAAGAAATTCAAGATTTAATTGCATGGACTAGGAATTTCAGAAAAAAAGGAAGGAGGGGGGGGGGGGGGGGGATCCTGCAGGACCAAAAGTAAAAGAACTTATAAAATGACTTAACTTATCAATTTTAAATTGCTGAAAATTTGACGAAAACTGCAACCTATTAGTCATGAACATATTCAAAACGGTATTACAGCCCCAAGAATGAGTATTATTTATAAGAAAGGGAATGCAGTAGCATGGATCAGCTGCCAACTCGAAATATGGGAATTCTAGTTTAACTCCAGAGATGCCCAAGAATAAAAAATAAGCTGTAGACCAAAGGGCAAGCTGGTATTAGCTGTAGAAAGTATTAAACTGCTTCACTGCGTCATGGAAGAAAAAATTTGAATGCTATCAAGCTTCAACATAACCAGGTAGTAAATTTTCAAAAATATCATACTTTTAATGATGTAATCTATCAGAATAAATCGTATAACAAGCAGAGCAAGTCGAAGTTTGAATAAACCAGCCAACTGAAAATATCAGAGTTCTAATGTTATATACCAACAATCACATAACAAAAAGTTTACACAAGGTTGCACTCACCATATTTGCTTTCTAGAACACCAATTACTTTCTGATATATAATCATGGATTTCTCAAACTTCCCCAAAGCTGAATACATGCTTCCCATATGCATTAATACTGATTCCAGAAGTGGTCCATCATCTTTTACACTTTCAACAACTTCATTCAACTAACCATCCATGAAAATGAAGCATCAGAAACAGAGAGAGATATTCAAGAATCTAAGTCCTTTGCCAGCATATTCATGACTTCCTATCCATACTGGTATGCAAATGCCTTAACTGGTGCAGGATAAGTGAATAAGAAAAAAAAAAATAATCACCTTTTTTACAAGATTTATTATGCAAGGCCAAAAATTCAGAATTTCCTCAAGTTGCCATTTCCATTATCCTATCTGTAGCAATTTTAAAATCAGGATTATTGTTTAGTTAAATTATACTTTATTTGGAATAATCACATCCTACTATTAGGATTGACTATCTAAGACTTTATTCCAGAAGTATTTTTTTCTTATAGCCCTATTATTGAAGGATTTAAAGTTGTAAATAGGGCTTTAGTGTTTAGTTCTAAATCAGATTTGGAAGGAAAAATTTTGTAGTCTATTCCCGGGTTGTGTACCAGAAACTTTAGCCTACTTGATTGATGTTTTGGTCTCTTATTCCTCTCTTTTCAATATCCTCTTGTCAAATTTAACCTAATTTAGGATTATGGTTAATCTGCTATCTCAATTCTGGTATCAAAGCAGAATTTCAATCCCAAATCTGCAATGGCAGTAAGGATTCCTAGGGTTAATCAAGCCCTAGAGATGCAAGAAATGCCACGATGATGGAACTGCTCATGCAAGCAGCGAGAAACTTGAATGGAGATCATGTGGGAGTCCAAATAGAGATACCAAAGTCCAAAAGACAAATGCAACCCTTGAACCTTCCGAAAGGAGCTGTTGAGAATGAAGAAGAATACATTGTGGAGACGATGAATTTGTTTCATAAACCCCTGATTTATGAACAACCTAAACATGGTGTATTGGAGGACTGACTGGTGAGATCTTTTCAAATTAATCCGGAATATCAATTCAAATTCCAGTTTTTCATCAAAATTCAGCTTTTGAGTAAGTGTTAATAACTTCAAATTCAACAAATTCCTGATTTTCATCAATATTCAGCTTTTGAATAAGGGTCAATAAATTCAAATTCAACTACTAAAATTGACAAGAAAATTAGTTATTGCGGGTAGAACAAGATTGAGGGACATCAATGACCCTAAAGAGAATGACAAAGAGAAATAATTTTCTTGTGTTAGAGCTCAAAACGGTGAAGGCAGCAGCTAGAACAAATCTTCCTCTTCTGGTGTTATGTGCAATAAGCTTGGACGTGCTTCTAATTCTTACTTCACTCACCAAGAAAATTTAATGGAGGATGAACGTGATGCAATAGACCTCAGGGAACCTATTTACGATCAGTATTGTGATGAGAAAGAAGAAGCAATTAACTTATAACCTATCCAAGGAGAAAACTTTGTTGTTCAACAGGTTATTGATGTCCCTAAACAGAGAAACAAGAATGTTGGAGTATTAAAAGTGACAAAACAAAAGAATATGTTTCTTTTCTTTGTTAAGGAATTATTTAGTTCACAATATTGTAAGTGTATCAATTTACCAATCTCATAAGTATCATACCAAATCCCATCAATCAAATCACTTTTTCAAGACTTGAATTGCCAAAAGGATTGCCAGCAACAAGATCTTTAACATATAATTGATTTACTCCCTATTGCAACTTGACCTAACCAAGCCAATTATTAGAGGATGCGCACATGAGCAAATATGGGTTACCAAGTCAAAGATCTAATTAATAGAGGGGATGCAGGTAATTAGTAATGCTCCCTATGCTGTGCAAGTTTGTTTGCCAGCAAAAAATAAAAGATGGAGAATATAAATGGCATGCAATGTTATTTGCTCTTTCAAATGTGCTAAGCACTTGGATATCTGAAAGCTTAGGTAAACTTTTCTAATTATTATGGCTAATAATCCAACTTTTTGTAGGAGCTGAATTCTATCCATCCTGGAAGAATGACTGATGTAGCAAATTAATAATAACCCTAATTTGGTTTAGATTTGACAAAAGAACATTAACAACAGAGTACAAACAAACAAAAACATCAACCAAATAGGCTGAACCTTCAAGTTAAACAGCCAGGAAATATACTACAAAACTCTTTTTTTTTAGCATTTCAAACATCACGGTCCTATTTATGGCTTAAAATCCTTCTAGAATAAGACCTTAAACAGCAAATACTAAAAGTAGGAATTGACTATTCCAAAAAATCTAACTTCAATAATAACCCCAATTTGAAAAAATGCTATAGTCATGAACAGTAACTCCCTGTAGTAAAGAAAATAGGAACTTGAGAAAATTCTGAAATTCTGAATTTTTGTTCCAGTACCAGGTTGGGCCAAACTGCCGACATAGCATTAGAGAAGTTCACATGAATCATATTCCATGATCATGAATATGTACACATCTTTACCCGCCAAACAAATTTTAAAATTGTCAATTCCTAAGATTTTAACATCATGCATACCCACAAGTTTAAGCAGTTTATAATTGTTCATCAGGTTCAATGAAAGTAAGTAGCAAATTCATTGAGAAAATTACCCACTTAAGAAGACTATAATAAGAATTTCAAAAGTTATTTAGAAGCCATTACTTCCTTGAGATCCTAAGTAAACTGGCTAGAATAAGCCGAACCTATAAATATATGGATTAACTACTGCTCCCATCAGTAAGTTAAGTATCGAATCATATGATTGTTCAACACTAGAGTTACAGAAAACGTTAAAAGATGAAAGTATAAAACCCATGTAAAAGGAAAGTTACCAAATTTAGTACAGACCCAACAGACTTTAGATCACCACTAGCCATGTATCCCAAGGCTATGACGTCAAGAGTAGCAGCTTCTTCAATTCCTTTAGCACCTGCATTTATCTGTTCTTTGACAACTTCATAATTTGCCTGCAGTAGGTCCATAGCATCATCTTTGTTTCCCATCAAAATCATTGCCTTGACTTCATCAAATAACTCTTGCAATTGACTCTCAAAATCATTCACACTACCTCTAGGGTTACTTGGGCCATCAAGCAATGTTTCTGACCTGGTAATACAAGACTAAACACAGAATCAAAGACTTCAACTTCTCTTTTCTTTATTTTTTAAACATGCTAAAGCTACTAAAATATTTAAACTAGGTATAGGATTGATCAAATCCTAAAAGTGATGTCAGAAAATCTTCAAAAGGTAAAGAAAAGATGAAGGGCATAAACAAAATGTATAAAAGGAAGTGTCAATGTTTGAGTGTGTTCCTACCTAAGGAAGTCACTTGCATTTGAGACTCCTGATGAAACAAATTTTCTTTGGCATGTCCCCTCCACATTTAATGAGGCAACTGAAGTAAAATCTTTCAACACACAATGACAACTAATGGCTTGGGTAGGTATCATGAATAGTTTGAAGTTGCATCCCTTATTTTTCAAACAAATTGAAAAGCGTCTCACGCCTCTTTGATTGCTTGAATGAAAGTCTACACATGCTTGAGCAATCCTGAAATGTGCAGACAAGCAAAATTAAAGAATTACAGCCTTGCAACCTATTACACAATAGAAGGTAATCCAAGAAAGTTGTATGTAGAAAATGTAACAGAGTAAATTTTAATGGGAGTTTTTTATTTTTTGATGCCTAAACAGCAAAACCTCCTTCTAATCAGTTAAAATTATTATCACTTACTAGAATTCAGAATGAAGATTTCAATTACCTTATCACTGAACTATAGGAGGTTTCATAACCTAATTACAAGTAGCAGAAGGCCAAAAATAAAATCAACAGAAAGTGAGAGAGAGACTACCTGTGGTTGCTTAAGGATAGAGAAGACAGAAGAGAAACTGCCATTTCTTGAAGTTGCAGTATACAGAGCAGCTCTTAACGTACGATGATATATGGCGATTGCCGAGTGAAAGAATTAAACTCGCTGAGTCGAGGGTTTTGTCTGTCCCTTGCACACTCGCTTAAGCCCTATTGGAACTCGCCCAGTCAGAGAAAACAAGTCAAGTGACGTGTTGTTCGTTTCGGATTAAGTTTTTTATTTTTCTTAAAAAAATAAATAAAATTTATTTGTTGAAACTTGTTTGATTTTTTTTTCTTTAATTTTTAGAAAACCGTTTTTTTTAAGAAATAATTGAAAAAATATATTAATCTAAAGTCAAGACACTGAACAATAAAACGAGGAGGGATACTAAGCCATTCCCCTATATTTAACTCTGAATGAACCACGCTTACTAACAAACTAGTAGCTTCATTTGCAGACCTACTAGCATAAACACAAAGAAAAGATTCTATCTCTTGCAATAGAGATTTACCATCATAAACTAATAGACCAAAAGAAGATAAGTCAACATTCGATGGGTGATTAAAAGCCAACACAACCGAATGTGTATCGGATTCTAGAACAACATGGCTCCATCCCTATAATTTAATCCAACTTAACGCTTCATGGATTGTGATAATCTCAGTAACTTTGGCATCAACAAACCCCTGACAGCAAAGATTTTTAATAGCTACAAACCTCCCTTGTCACAGGCTAAGAAACCTAAACCAATATTTTCACTATTTGTGTTCAAAGATGCGTCGGTGTTCACTGATGCATCAGTGTTCACTTTGATCTCGTTCAAAGGAGGAGGCTTCCAAGTTCGCCTATGATCTGAGGGAGCATTAGAGCATCAATGGATTGCCAAACCTTCTTCCAATTGTTAAGATAATGCCTTGCCATGTGGAAAACTAAAATGGGGGATTATACTTCTACTGCCAAACCACCATGTTGTCTGTTAGTCCATAGAGCCCAGCAAATTACAAGAATTAAAGATATCTCCTCCACTTGTGCAGGAATCAAATCCACAATACATGTAGCATATGGGAAGTGCCACCCTACCGATGATGCAAGCTAACAATCTTGTGCATAAGAACATTGCACTAAAACGTGGAGGATAGTTTTACATAAAGGGCATGTAGTCTGAACAGGAACCCTCCTCTACTGTAAAATCGTTAAACAAGGCAAGATGTTGGTAAGAGAGTGCCAAGCAAAGTTCAAAACATGAGGCAACACCTTTGTATGCCACAATCTAGTCTAAAGCTCATTGTGGGCTAGACTTTCTTCAGTAGCAAGAAGAAAGAAATATCGGTATGTGCTACGAACTGAATAGTTTCCTTTTTCCTCAAACTTCCAATATACCTTGTCCTAGGAAGGACCTCTGCTTAAAGGTATAGAGAGGATGCAACGCTGATCTCTCTCATTAAACATATTGGCGACATCAGAAATATTCCAACCATGCCCATTTATCAAATCAACCACACAAAACACAAACACATGAGATGGTCTTGGAGTCGAAATAAAAGAATTAGTTGGATCCTTTAGCCATGGATCATTCCAAATGAGAATCTGAGCCCATCCCCAACCCTCCAATATAAACCCCTACAAATAACATCACGAGCTTCCTATATGCTACGCCAAAGATAACTCGGGTTTGTACCTAAGCGGGCATCAATGAAAGAGGTTGTAGGGTAGTACCTGGTCTTTAAAACTCTTGCAGCAAATGAATTGGTTTTAGTGATAGGTTCCAAGCCTGCTTCCCTAACACCGATAGATTAAAAGCACATAACCTATCAAAGCCCAAATCGTCAAACGATTTCCATTTACACATCTTGCTCTAGCTCATCCAGTGGATTCCTTTGGAATTATTGCTACCCCTCCCCCACCACAAAGTGTTCATGATCCTCTTCAACTCTTCATAGAGCATTAACATAAATTAGGACTATCTGCAAAATAGTCTTTAGTAACACCTCTTTACTGTCCTTTAACAATGTTCTCCTCTTTCACGAATTAAGTTTCAGCTATATTTCGTCCTTGACAAATTGAAACACCTCAGTCTTATTCTGACCAATGTTCAATGGTAAGCCCATTATTTACCAAGTCCATCTTGTTCAAGAACACCAAGAACATTACAAATATTCCTGTGCACATGAGAAGGAGCATTAGCACTCAAGGAAACAGAGGATTTTGAGAAGTTGATAACCTAGCTTGATGCAACTTCATACCTTGGAAGATTGCATTTAATAACACTAGCTTGTTATCCCTTGGCTTTAAAGAATATCACGCTATCATCTCCAAAGAATAGATAGGAAACAATAGGACCACCTTTAGGAAAGCTACACCCATGCAGATCACCTTGGATGATATGATGTTGAATTAATCGGGAGAGACCCTCCGTACAAATAATGAATAGATAAGGAGACAAGGAGTCTCCTTGTCTGAGTCCCTAGGACAGAAGGATAGGTCCATATTCTTGGCCATTCTGGATGATCCAATAGTGAATTGTAGACATACAAAACATTAAATTCACCCATCTCAGTGAAAAACCCATACGAATCATAACTTCCTAAAGAAAAGACCACTTCAATCTATTGTATGCTTTATTGATGTCCATTTTCAGAGTTGCATAAAATGTCTGTACCACTAGTTTTCTTGTAAAAAAAAAATGCATAACCTAGAAAACAATGATGATATTGTCCTAAATACTTCTTCTTACCATAAAAGCACTCTGACTTTCCGAGATAATCCTAGGTAAGAGGGGCTTAAGACGGTTGGCTAGCGTTTTAGATAAAATCTTATAAAAAACATTACAAAGCTCAATTTGTCTTAGGTCTCCCATTACCTCCAGACAAGATTTCTTAGAAATCAAAACAATTGCAATGTCATTAAGGCTATTCAGAAAAGTGCCTAACTCAAGAAAAAAGATACAAGACTAAGAAATATCCGCACCTATAGTATCCCAATGCTTTTAGTAAAACACGGGATTAAAACCATCCAACCCAAACGATTTGTCCGGCTCCATTGAAAAGATCGCATAACACACTTCTTTCGACATAAATGATGCTAAGAGGGATTTACTTTAATCATAGGTAATAAGACTAGGAACGTGATTCACCACTGTATCCAAATTCACAGCTTGGGTAATAAACAGGTCTAAGAAATAGTCAATCATCAATTTTGAAAGACTCGTATACCAATCTCACCATTCACCCATGGCTTCTTTTAACCTTTTGATTTTATTCCCGTGCTGTCAAGAACTAGCCATGGCATGAAAGAATCAGGTATTAGCATCACCCTCCTTCAGCCAATATTCCTTAGCTCTTTGTTTCCAACGGATTTCCTACTAAAGAGTTAGCTCGTGAAACCTCACTTTAGCCTTAGAAAATAATTTGATATCCTCCTGAATTGGAGACCTCCATAATCGAGCCATAGTACTTTTGCATGCAGTGGCCCCTTATGGAAATTTCGAATATTAGCTCCCTAATGAAAAAACATAGAACTACACCTCGACAGTCTGATGAGAATTCTAAGATGGATACTCGCTCCAACTTTGAGCAATTAATTCATAACAACCACTTTCTCTCAACCAGCTGTTTTTGAAACAAAAACGTCTATAATGGCCACGAGGAACATATTTTCTCAATTCAAGAAAGAAAAGGAGATGATCAGACGATGGTACTTCTAAGACAACACTTGACTTAAAATGTTTCTTCATGAGGCGTTAGTAAAGATTCTATCCAGTTTTGCTTCCTTCCAATTCAAGCCATTTCTATCATGCTCCCATATGAATTTATACCCTTCCATAGGAAGCTCATAAAAGATCTGTATCTAAAATACAGTTTTAAAACCCATTCATTAAGTGTTCAAGTTGTGGATGACCTCCTCATTTTTCATGGGACGCAAGGATATTCTTGAAGTCTCCCAGACAAACGCACAACATATTACTATGAGAAGAGAGCACGAAGTTGCTGCCACAAAATATGTTGCCTGTTATGATCAGCTATCCCATCAAAACCTGTCACCCTCCAAAGCCCTATATCCTCCACATCCACTTCTAGATCAATATGATGAGAAGAAAAGCCCAAAACTGAAATCCTTCTAGAAGATTTCCATAAAAAAAGTTAGCGCCATCCATTATGTCCCATATTGTCAACCACGAAACAGTTATCATACTGCAACAAATTCTTTGTTTCTTGAATTTTATTCAAATTACAAAAAGTTCCAAAAAGGAAAATAAAGTGTGCCTTCTTATCCCTCATAATATCCTGGAGGGTTCAAATTGCTCGTGGGTTGCCAAGCCCACGACATTCTAGCTTAAACAACTCATTTCTTCCTACAGGCTTGGGAATCAGTACCTGACAATATCACATTTTTTAGAACCAAAGAACCTTCAGCATCGTGTTGGCCCATGCCTATAATTGGGCCAGATTCTTGGGCCAACCTCTTCCGCTTTGGGTTAGTCACAATAATCTCTTTTGTCTACTTATAACTTAATTAGTGTTGGCAAGCAATGAAGTATTAAAATTCAAAGCAGGACATTTTACACCATGATTCTCACCCCTTATCTCTTATGGATTGGCGACAAATTTGGGATTTGATACGAATGATTCCTAGGAATCTTGGACCTACAAAAAATAATGTTGTCCCGATCACCACTACTGTCCTCCAGTGCTTCCCCCCTCAGCCACCTTGAATCAATGTTCATTTGATTACAACAGTTCGGTGCTCATAATTCCAAGCCATAATGTCAATCAATAACCCTGCTTCCTTTCTCCAAGAGACGCCTACAAAAACGCTTAGTTTGCCCTAGGTGACTATAAATGAAACAAAAGCTCGGAAGCCTGTCGTATTTAAAAGAAACCCATAACCGATCACCATCAATCTTTTTAAGCTTCTGTGACTTCTTCCATGGCATACACATATCATATTTAATTCGGATGCGCATATAAGAAGGCCAAGTGTTCTTAAAGTTGTTCAGATCAGCTTCCAAAAACTGGCCAATGTGATTGCCAATCCCTTTTGCTACCTTCTAAGACATAAAACCCGTTTGCAATCCATGAACTTAGACCCATAACAAAGTGTGAAACAAAGTGTCACTCCCAACTCCAACTACCAGAGGAATTGTCCAGCTTCCACAAACTGACCAATGTGATTGCGAATCGCCTTTGCTACCTTTTGGGATATAAAACTCATTCAGAATCCATGACCTTGGACCCATAACAGAGTGTAAAACAAAGTGTCACTCCCAACTCCAACCACTAGAGGAATTTTCCACTTTAGATCAAGCCAATTCCTAGGAGGTTACCCATTCTATGATTTCTATTAAGTGAGCACGCTTAACCTTGGAGTTCTTCTAACTCTCCAAGTCATTTCACCAAAAGGCACCTCTGATGATTATTTTTCTCCTTTTTGATATATGATCCAATTCATCATGTGTCCCACATTCCACTATCCATAACTAGCCTATCATCCTAGAAGCTAGCCAAGAGCTTTGCACTACCCGCCATCTTAGGATCGCTTTGCCGTGTCGGGATGTCACACAAAGGAACCTTCATTGGATGGTTGTAGCCGGCCATTTTCTCAAGAATGAGAAGGTGATTGTCGAACTTCCATAGGCTCTTCTTAAGCATCTTGTCCAGATCAACTACATGGTTGAACTAGAATATATAGATTCCTCCTCCTTCACCATCATCCCCATAAAAGGACGCCACAAGGAAGCCATGGTTTGTTTCATAGCATGCAGTTGATAACCTTGTCCTTTAGAAACCTTCCCACAAGACAAAGGGAATTGTTGGTTGTTTCCATCAGCTCACCATTGCCACCAAACACCAAGTCGTCGTCAACGTTATCATCTAGTGACAAGTTCGCCATTTCGACATAAACAATATCTTCTTCCTACATACTATAGAAATCATTAAAATGAAACCCTAAACGCCAATAACAAAACCAAACTCTCACCTAAGGAGAGACGTACAATAAAAAATTACTAATTAAAAATGTTTTTAAAATAAACAAATAAATTTTATGAAACCACAAATAGTGGTTTATGTAATTGTGTTTTCCGTTTCTAATAATGTTTTTTTGAAATCGAATTGATTAACTAACGAACTGTTAGTTGATCTGATCTAGTTTGACATCTAAAATCGGAGAACTCAAGAATCAGGTCGAATTGATAAGAACTGAATAAAATCGAAAATCGGGTAAAATTGGAAGAACCGAGTTTTTGAATTCTTAACGTCAAACAAAGCAATTTTTACTTCAACAACAATCGAAAAATGGGTTTCCGGCGCTTCTGACTCAAAATTCGATGTCGGTGTTATTTATTTTTCAATAATAGACTTCTAAATCTCTTTTCCGTCCATTAATGTTGTTGTTGCTGTCTTTTCGCTTCGCCTTCTAGATCTTGGCCAATGTATACATTGTTTTTTCTTTATACAGTTAGTGGATCTTATCATTTTGGTTTTGGGGTGTTTTCAGATCAAGGTTAGGGAAAACAATACTGGAGGAGCGGAACATGGGAATGTGAATAGAGATAACTTGGAAGATTATCCCATAGTATGTTAAAAATATTAATTTAAGCTCTAATTCCAACTAATATTTTAATTTCCGATGTAACATTAAATGTAAAAAATTAATATCATATTTTTTATTTTCTTTAGTCCACTGTCATTACCATTTGAATATTTATTAGTATTTATCATTTAAGCTCTCAAATAGTTTTTCATCTCATATATTTAATTTTTTAAAAATATTTTTCTAATTTTATTATTTTACAAGTAGCAATTCACCTTTATTTGAGTCAATAAGAATATAAAAATAAGTTGAAATTTGAAATTAGATGAAAATGAAATTATTTTTCATATATAAAATTTTTCATTTATTGTAGAAAAATTATTTTTTAATTTTATAGAAATAAATTCAATTATTTTTTTAATTTATAGGAAATAAATTTCAATTATATATTAATATATTATTAATATATTATATATTATATATATATATATATATATATATATATATATATATATATATTATATTATTTGTTATAAAATCATTATTAATTGCTATATTTTATTTTATTTATTTGTTATAAAATCATTTATAATTGTATATTTTTATTTTATTATGAATAAAAAATAAAATAAAAAATTCGATTGAACCAAGTTGATCCGATTTTACCGCGACCTAGCCATGAAGTCGGTTCGACATCCAATCTGATTTTTAAAATATTATTTCATTCCTCTTTTTTTTTTATTTTTTTATAATATTTATTATTATTATCATAATTGTCATCATCTCTATTGTTTTCTGAAATGAACCGAATAATTTATTTCAAAAATTTTTCATTTAAAATTTAAATAGTAAATTTAACCAATGGGATAAAATGGCATTTTCATTTTTCAAAAATAAATATATTTCACTTTTGTGAAACTATTTGATAAAATTTAATACAAATGTTACACGACCCGAAACCATGAGCCGGATCAGCACTAGGTCATAGGTAAGTTTAAGGCCTCCGAAATCCGCAGTAAGCCTAAACCACAAAGTCCATACACGCCAAGCAAATTCCTAGAAATAGTAAGTCCATATTATTTTATATATAAATCAAGTAATAACACATCCCTGGTGAGGATGCCGGTTTTTTCCCAAAAGCTTGGAATGAATCGAATCCAATGGGCTTGATTTATTTCATTTAGCAAAAATGGTTTTCTTTTTATTAAACCCGTTTAATCCTCAAAAAAAAGGTTCTCTTACTTTGGTAAGAGTTTTATTTTAGAGTCGCCGTCCTTATTAAGAAAAATTCTCGAATCACGCAATTCTTTGGAATCATCTAATCTGGTTTTAAACCAGAGATAGGGTCAAGGAGTTAGGTATGAAATGGGAAGGTTTTAGGCACCCATTTCCCCGGCTAAGTTAGCCTCCTAGTTGTCCAAACATTCACAATAATCAATAATGAGATTAACTTTTAATTGAGATGTAAAAACGATTTTAATGCAATTTTGTAAAACGATGTCATACATACATTCAATCTCATCCATACAACATAACGTAAATCAACCAAAAAAGGGCAGGTGAGGAGAATAGAGTTACAAATCAACCTAGTCATTACATTCTACCCTTAAACCCTCCAAATTTTCCAAACCCAAATAATAATCACATCAAGCAATAATAGGAATCCCATTAAGGACCCTTTTACATTTGGCAATAAGAAGCTTAAATTAAAAATAAATCCAAACCACAAGCAACAAACATAAAGAATAACAAGAATCCACATAAGTATATATTAAATACAAGATCACAACACAATCAATCATCCAATAATTATGAATATAATGAATGTAAGTGATACAAGATTAACAAATAAAGGGTTAGCACAATAATAATGAACATTACAATAAATGACAAGAATTTAAAGGACAGAAATAATAAAAGACATGAATAATAAACTGCTAGTAAAGTAAAGGACAATAGTTAAATAACATAAATTTAAAGGTTTTACATACATGAATAATTAACAAGAATTTAAAGGACAGAAATAATAAAAGACATGAATAATAAACTGCTAGTAAAGTAAAGGACAATAGTTAAATAACATAAATTTAAAGGTTTTACATGATTTAAGCTCATGATCTTGATGTTCATCCTAAAAGGATTAACAAATCCATCAATCACTATTTTCAATCATGTTTTATGTGTTTATTTGATCCATATATGACTTAATATGCATTACGAACCTTTTAAGGTTAGAGCTCGGCCATTCGATCACTGAATCGGGATGTTTATTGAGTAAGAACAGGAGTTTCTATGCTTTTGTGGCGTGAGCCACAGGGAAGTGGCGCACGCCACTACTGTTGGCCCAGCGCCATAAAAGTGCAAAAACTCCTATTTGGTTGATCCTAGGTTTTCCTCACAACCAAAACCAGAAATGGTGTTTTAAACACCGAGAAAGTAAAGAAAAAGATGAAGAAAGTGTTCAAAGTTCTCAAAAACTACCTTTTGTGATTCCTTCGATGATTTGCTCAAAAATAGATGAAGGAAAACCCAACACGTGATCCTTGATCCAAAAGTCCGAGATTCAAGATTAGAGTTTGTGTTTTTAGGATTCTAAATTGTCTACAATGGGTTTTTTGATTGATTAACACTGAATTCTTACCACAAATCCAAGGTTAACACAAGTTGCCTTTAGATTTCTATGATTGAGTTTTTAAAATGCAAGAGCTTCCCCTTAAGTCCTCTATTTCACATCTCTCAATGCCTATTTATAGGCAAATGAGGGTGGGTGCCCATTTTAGGGCTGATGTGGCAAAAAAGCCACTGTCGGTCCCTGCAATGGGACCGGCCCACTTCTACAAAATCAGACCAGGTGGTACGTAAAACGAAGTGGTGCACTAGGAAGTGAGCCAGTGAGCCCGACACACTTTCCGGGCTTGATTTCTTCGTGAAACGCCTAGTAACCTAAAAAGGTAAAAATGGTTAAACACATCAGTAATCTTAACCACGGACCATTAGTCCAAAAACCAGGACGATCGAAAATCCTGATCCAGTTTTATGTGAAAAAATGGTGTATCATCACTGAACAATTTAGGGGCAAAATTTAAGCATATATAGTTTGCGCCCACTTTGATAATACTTTGCTTTTCAAGCAAAATGTCATCAAAGTGTAAAGTAGACGTGTAAGTAGGAAAATACTTACCTAGTTTGTGTGACACGCATGGCTTTGATGGATGAAGTGCTCCATCTTGGCGACTTTGGGAGGTTGTCCTTCGAACGGTGAAAGGCGGAATGTGATGCTCCACACGGGAAGCTTTAATTGGGGATACTTTGATCGTCTCAATACCATTTGCGGCATTTGATGGCGGGAGAATTACATCAGGGTGGCTTTTGACGACTTGTGCGACTATCTTGTGTCTATCAACGGCTTTAACTGGAGATACTTTGATCGATCAGTAACAATTGTGGCATTTGACGGTGGGCAAATTGCGTCGCGACTTACTTGTGGCCAGCGGTGTGTTGTCCCTACTCAGGCGGCTAGCCATTGATGGGTTGCCAGCTAAGTATAAGAGTTGGACGCAGCAGATGGGTCTTCGGGCCAAACTGGGCCTAAAGGCTTAATCGGGCCTATAATTCCTTATAAAAGGTGAAAGTGACACTTATTTATCTTTTCTTTTCTTTTCTTTTGCTAATGATCTTTCTTTCTCTTTTTGTTTTTCTTCTTTTTTTTTTGTTCTTTTCTACAGATAGGGAGATATCTATGGGGAGATGCAGCCGACTTTCTTAATTTTGTTTAGGTAGCCGTCGGCTATCAGCATAGATGTCTTCTCCTTCCGGGACTCTTCTATGATATGTATTACCTCGGAGAGAGGGTGTACAACTGGCAGCTTGGCTCGGACAGGAGGAGGGTCCCACATGATGTCCCCTACTATATGCTGTCGATGAGGTCTATCCAGTTGGAGTAGGACATTACTACTGCTCAGAGGGGGTCAGCTGCTACAGACCACCTAGCGACTTTCGTGCCAGGCACTTATACGGTATTTGTACGGACTTAGCTCCTGATCATGTCCCTCCTCCGATGGAGTTTGATCCCTTTACAGAGGCGGAGGAGCTAGATAGAGGCCAAGGTGTTATCCCGGTAAAGGTAGGTTTCAATTCTTTTATTCTGTTGTTTTGGCTTTGCTCCAGTATCTTTCATTCATAAACTGTATCTTATTCTTGCAGCAGTAGCAGAAATGTGATAAATGTGTGAGGAGAGGCTCTGAGCCCAGAGCTCTAGATACGACTGTTATTATTGGCACGCCTGAGCATGGGCCAGGTGCTTTATTCTCTTTTATGCTGGACCGCACAGGTCAGCTTGCCCAGGGCATACTAGAGACACATCTCGTGAGTCCATATCGGATGTCACCACCCGACTGCACCCATGTGAGTATCTTCTGCTCTTTTATTATGATTATTGCTTTTTATTATTCTATTTTCTCATTGTTTGCTCCTGCCCCTGTGTTATTCTACAAGTGTCTATTGATGACCACAATGAGGTGTGCCAACCGTATGAATGCTCGCTTGAAGTTGGAAGAGGCAAGGCTCTCGGATGAGCATATATCTGTAAGTATAAACACTATAAAAAAAAGACATGCAATACATATGCCATGTATGCTTATAATGCAATCAATAATATTTATGAATATGTGCAATGAGCTGACATGGTGCCTCCTACTGGTCGGGGCTGAGGGATTCGACGTGCCAGCGTTTAGGGCTGAGGGATATGATGTGGCCGGCGTTTAGGTTGCCGTGTAGCTAGACGCTAGCCGGTGATCGTCGAAGAGGCCGAGGAGTTTGGCAGCAAGGACTCGGAAGAGACGACATCAAACATGTCCTGAGCTGATTGCCCCATCTTCTTTCTACTTGTTTCCCCTTTTCTTCTCTTTATTCTTGCATTCTTGTATTCATACCAAGTTTGGCGAATTTTATTTGTAAAGAATAATTATTTTTATATATAAAGGCTAAATGACAGTCTCTTTATAACTTTTTAGAATAATATTGGTGTATTTGTGCTTTGTAGTTAACATTCATGCTGCTGATTGAATTTGGAAATTAAAGAAACAACAAAACAACATCTTGTTCAATCTGGCTGCTAACATAGTGGCATGCCCCACTGTGCCTTGGATTGTGCCACATGCAATAGCGTGCACCGCTAGTGTTATAGTGGTAGCCAGCTATCACACTGTCCTCTCATTTCTTGCTATAAAAACACATAAAACACCTATGGTCTTTAAAAGCTCTTCTCTCTTATTCCAAACGAAGTTTTCTTTCAAAAATTCCTCCTAACTTCTCATTTCTTCCCCATTTTCCTTAGATCAGACCTTAGCGCTCGCATTTAAAGTATTATTCCATAGTTTTAGCTGTGAGGATTAGGACTTACTGTCACCATTCAAACTCGATGGGCTAAGTTATTACCGGAACATTCGGGTTCAACCCGAGTTGCTGCAATGGTTGATCAACCACTTTGATCCTTCGGACAACTTATTTCAGCATAAGAATTTCTAGATCTGTTTGTTTGTGAATACTCAAATTTTGAGGCTCAAAAAGCCTATTTTCTCGGACTGCAAACAGTCCGGCCGGACCGGAGGCCATTTTGGAAATTTACCGGGTGCCAATGAGAGCTCGCACAAATGGTAGCCTCCCCTAAACTGCACGGGCGACCTGAAAGAAGGATTCGATTCAAACGTGCACTAGCGTCTTATCAAAGAGGCCAATGACAAGGGAATATGACTGGGTGGGCCGCGCGTTATGGATAAGAGCCGACCGTCAGTAGCTAGGAACCATCGCTAGCCAACATCCAAAGACAGCAGCGCTCGATCGCTCAGAGCCCGACGCCGAGGAGAGGATCGAGCAGCAAGGAGGAAAGAAAGAACGACCATCAAACATTGTCCTGAAGCTAGATTGCTAAGCCACATGCTTCTATCCTATCTAATGATGCACTTTCTCATCCCTTCTGACGCTCTGAACACATCTTGAGTATATCCAATCCAAGCTTTGGCGAATTTTAATTTCGTAGCTAAAAATAACTTATTTTCCATAAGTACTCTGGATAGACACCTCAAAGGCTGAGCATGGACAAGCCTTATACCAGTAGACGTTTTTAGCAATATATAGTTAGAGTAGTCGCTATTTGTGCATTGTGCCAAGTGCTAGCACTTCATGCTTAGTACTCCTGAGTTGAATTTCAAGGAAATAAAAAGATCAAGACAACCAATAACAACAATTCTGCCTTGCAATACTCAGGCTCTCCACATAGCTGGCAATTGCTCCATCCTGTGCTCCGGAATATCTGCTAAGGCCACATAGCCAACAACATAGCGAAATGCAGAACCAGACTAGTTTCAAGTTATAGTAGGTAAGACCAAAGCTATCACAGACATGCCTCTCAAGTGTCTGCCACTATAAAAAAACTACACTAAGAAAACACCAATGAATTGGCTGTTAAAAGTCTAAGTCTCTCTTATTTCAAACGAAGTTTACAAAAAGACTCTACACTCCATAAACTACTCATCTTCCACAAGTTCCTCCATTGTCCACTTAATACGATCAGACCTTAGCGCTTCGCATTTAAAGTATTATTCCATAGTATTTAGGCTGGTGATAGACTCTAGTGACTTATAACTGTCACCTATTTTCCAAACTAAGGATGCGAGCTAGTCTACCAAATCGTGACCGGAACAGTTTCGGCATTCAACCGAAGCTGCTGACAAGATAGGCTGATAACAACCACACTTAGAATCCTCTACGAACAACTATATATTCCAAGCACATAAGAATATTTAGATCCTAGTTTGTTGTTTCTTAAAGGCGGCGGTAGCCGCTGTCGCCGGCGACAGCGGCTGCAGTCGCCTATGAATACCCATTTATTTTGAGGCTCGAAGAGCCAGCTTTTCCGGATTGCAAGCAGTTTACCGAAAGTATGCCAATATGGTACTTGAAATGCCCGAAAAATTACGAGGATCACGGAACTGGTCTCGGAATATTTTTTGGGGGTTCGGAACTCCCGGAAAAGCCTCCGGAACGAAAAAAGAAAAAAGAGAGGGGAAAAGGCACACATGCCCGCCCAGGCGGGCAGGGGCGCCCGGGCTCACGTTTTTTTCCTATAAAAAACGGCTCTGGGGCTCCATTTTGAGACACTCAGTCTGTGTTGACGGACGCTCCTTCTCCCTACGCTCTTTGCGATCTTTTACTGCTTTTCTGCATTTAGTCTAGGCTTTTATTACTCTGCTGTTGTGTACGCTCCTTGCGGTTCTTTTACTGCTTTTTTGCATTTAGCTTAGGCTTTTATTCTTCCGCTGTTGTGATATTTGGTCACTTAAGTGAATTAATTCTAATTAATATTCCCCAAACGATGAGCTTAATCTGGAATTTTCAAGCTGAAGCTAAGAAGCTTCAAGCTGAAGCTAAGAAGCGGCCGCCGATTAACTCAGTAAATAAACGAAACTCTGCTCATTTAATTTTAGCATTTCATGCATATTCTTCTTCTACTCCAATTCTGAATTAATCTGTTGCATCAATGCATTCACGTCATCAATTTGGCAAATAAAACTGCCTTAATTAAATATGATTAAGCTTAAATGCCCGGTTAATTAATAATCGTGGTATTAAAGTCTAAATCCGACAATATTGGCTAAAGTATCTAGTCAATTTAATGGACTGGTAATCGCCTTTATTTCGAATAGTCCGGCTTAAGTCCAATTTAATCAATTAATTGTGGCTCTAAAAGGCCTTAATTAAACACGCTTTTCTGGCAATACATTGCCTTAATATTGCAATTCAATTTGATCAACCTTTTGGCCAAACCAAATTGCCTATACAGTAGCATTAACCATTTTTAGCGACAAATCACTTAAATCAAAGTCTTTTTGGGCAAAAATGCCTTGAATTAATCAATCTTTTGGCTAAAAGCCTTAAGTTACTCATTTTTGGCGACAATCGCCCAACAACACCTTTTGGCAAACCAAATTGCCTAAATTTCAACTCATTTTTGGCTAAAAGCTTTCAAATAATCAATTTTTTTGGCGACCCAATCGGCCCTAAATCACATCAATTTTTTGGCCAACAAATTGCCTTAAACTCAATCTTTGGGCTAAAAGCCTTAAATCAAACACTTTTGGCCAACAAATGCCTTAAAAACATCAAATCAATCAAACTTTGGGCAAAATGGCCTAAACCCAAAATGCACGGAAGCATACATACACTCATGCATCTAAGCATACCCATTCAAAGCCCTTTAAAAGCCTAGATCGAACTACGGTCGACTTTGATCTTCCATTTCAAACGGAAGTACGTTAGGCACGTTTGGGGATTTAAACCCGATTCGCAAGTCGAAACCTTTAAACACTTTTCATTTGGGGTCCAATTTACATTCATTTACCTTGCGAAGGCATTCATTCATTGGTAGTTAATCAGCATGACATGTCTTCGGGAATCCACCTCGGCGTTCGTAGATTGTGCCTTAAACATTGGAATAATTAATCTTAGTATTAGGTTTTAATTAAAATTGGAGTCAACTTAGGGTTTTTTCCTAGTTTACCCTAAAATAATTAACAAGGGGCGGAATTGGAGTCAACTTAGGGTTTTTTCCTAGTTTACCCTAAAATAATTAAACAAGGTGGCGACTCACACATTCACGTGCATTTCTACCCTTAGTCATATGAATTTATATGCCTATATTTCCGGGGGAGGGGTTCACACTGTTATTTAAGAATTCAGCATTATTTCTAGGAGAATACCCATGGTTGAAGAAATTCCTGCTGCGCCTCGATTGGATATGAACCCTGCTTCATTGATTCTGCCTATCCTTAGTTTCTTGGCTTATGAGATACCATCTTATGACTGATGTCGTGCCCCTGCGACTACTTGTCGACTGTGCCTTGGGTATGGAACGTGCTAGCCCATATTGGCCTTCACTTGTTTGCTTCTGCCTTCTTAGCCAGTACTTATCACTCAATGGCATTGATGGCTATGGCAGCCTTAGGTTGGTGCCTATAGTCGAGTAAATAGCTAGGCGTTACTTGGCTGGGAGAGAATGCTTGGAACCCTAGCTTAGTGCGGGTCCGATGGGGAGTCCGCTTCTACTGCAGGTAAATGCATTTTTATCATCTTTTCTCTTTTATAATCTATAACTTTTACTTGAGTCACCCTTGCGGGTTTTTGACTTAATGAGCTTTTCTCTTATTATTATTATTATTATTATTATTATTATTATTATTATTATATTTTTTTGTGCTCTAACTTGTGTTTAAGCCGCCCTTGCCGATTTTCGACTTAACAAGCTTTCTTCTTTTCTTTCATTTTTATTTTTTTATGCATTTGCAGTTGTGGGCTTGTGAGAAGCTAGAAGTGATGGCTCCACCATCAGACCATTTGATGTTCGATTACAGACCACGAGTCTATGTCCGTCATCAAGCTAGAGGTGATGGCTCCACCACCAGACCAACTGCACTTCTATCTCAGTTGGCAGTACAACTTCCATCCTGTAGACAAGAGAATAAGGGGTTTCCCCATTCGCAGATTTGGCTGTGGTTCGGTATCCCCATAAAGCATATTGTAGCTTGCTTGCCTAGTCATAGTGATTTTCTGCTATTTTCCTTAATATCTTCTTGATGTTTTTATTTACGGCCTCTAGTGCCCCATTAGCTTGTGGTCTTAAGGTGAAGACTTGTGGTGTTCGATTCCAAGTTTCTCTAGCAGCGGTTTTACTTCTACTTGGAACTAAACTCCATTGTCTGTCACAATATGTTGGGGGATTCCATATCTAAAGATCAAGGTCTTTTTGATAAATTTGGCCATTTGCTTGGCACCTATATTCTTAAATGATTCTGCTTGAACCCATTTTGAGAAATAATCCACTGCAACCACTATAAACTCATGTCCATTAGATGCAGGTGGTGAAATCTTGCCAATGATATCTATTCCCCAAGCTGCAAATGGCCATGGCGAAATAGAAGTATGTAATTCTGAAGGAGGAATGTGACTTAGGTCTCCGTGTATTTGACATTCAAAGAACCTTTTCACAAATGAAATATAATCCCTTTACATTGTGGATCAAAAGAAACCCTGTCTGAAAATTTTCTTAGCAAGCACTTTTCCGTTCATGTGGGTACCGCAAACCCCTGCATGGATGTGTTCCGTAATCCTTTTAGCTTCTTTCTTCGTTACACATATTAACAATACCCCGTCTGACATTCTTTTGTACAGTTGACCGTCTAAGACTGCAAATTATAATGCCAAACACTGTATTGCTCTTCTATCATCTCGATTAGTTGAATCTAGGTATACCCTTTTAGTCATCCACTGTAGGACATTATAAAACCATTACTTCTCTTCCTCCTCAATATCCATAATCTTTTTGCCTTCATAATACGAGATGCTACCCGAAGACATCATTAACGACTTCTTAGGCATTACCGAAATCTCTTCCCAAGCTGATGTTAAGTTAGCCAAGGCATCTGGTATTCAGTTGTTTACCCTACTTGTATGTGTGAAGGTTACCTTTTTGATGTTTTGAATAATAATGAGCAAATGGTCAATGTAAGGCTTCAGTCTGTCCTCTTTAACTTTCCAATTGTCGTTAGCGTGCTCTATTACAGTTTTGAATCACTAATAACCTCTATTTCATCAACTTTAACTACAATTAGAGCTTCTAATCCAAATAGGCAGGCTTAATATTCTGCATGTTATTCGTGACTACAAACTATAACCTCTCAAACATCGGGATAGCCTGTCCTTGTGGAGATTCTAGCAAAATGCCTACTCCAGCTCCTTTACTATGAGCTGAACCATCAAAATAGAACTTCCATCCTTTCTTTTCTATTAGACTCAAATGTTCATCAAGAAAATCAATCTCCCACTGTTGATTGTCTTCAATTGGATGTGCTGCTAGAAAGTCTACAATTGCTCATCCTTTGACAATTTTCTTCGTTGCATATTTGATATCAAATTCTGATAGTAGGATTAGCCATCTCGCTAGTTTCCCCACGTGTTCCATATAAATATCTGATCGGGTCCATTCTCGATACTGTTATCACTTTATAAGACTTAAAATAGTGTCGAAGTTTTCTGGTAGCCCATACCATTGCTAAACAAGTTCTTTCAATCAAGTTATATTTCCGTTCATTTGGAAGAAGCTTTTTACTCAAATAATACATTGCCTTCTCAACACCGGCTTCATTAGCTTGTCCTAACATGGCTTCAATTCTAGCATTAATGGTTTCCCTGGCTTTGGTGGGCACCGCTACATGTAGCTTGTCCTAAAACGATGGCTTCAATTCTAGCGATTAATGGTTTTTCACCTGCGCTTTTGGTGACATCTATTAAACTCGGGGACTTGGGACAAATATTCCCCTTTGATTTTGTCCAAAAATGTTATTCTGGTAGTGATCGTTCCACGCTTTACTGGCTGATCTTTCTTTAAAGCTCTGAAGATTGGATCACATACTTAGACCAACTTCGATAATGGAAATCTTTTGCTAATAATACTGAATCTTTTCCCCCAGAGAAAGGAGACTTCCGTTCTAGCTTACATTGCTTTTTCCCGTCTTGGGGTAGAGCTCCATTTCCTTGGATTTGCTTTAATCTTGTTTGAGAGTTCGATCTCTATTCCCTTTAGGTCCTAACCTATGAATCCCTCAAACAGCGATGTTCTAGACAGTCACCCTCAAACACACACCTTCTTTGGGTTCAGGGAAGGGCCGCACAGGTTTTGTATTTAATCACTCACCTGATCCAATAAGGGAGAAAGTTTTATTCATTTAAAATACTCCATATGATATCAATCCTACATTATACTCAACAATTAATTCTCATGAGCATTCAGTCCTATATAGTACAGGAAATCAACACAATTAAGAAGCGGACTTAGCTATGCAAGCCTAGATCGCTTTTAAGCAACTTGGATGCATCGCAAGGATTTATCCTCTTCTTCTTTTCAGGTGCCATCATCCGGTTTCCTATGATTCTTCTCTTTACCTTGTTCAGCTTCTGGACGACTTGTCACTCTTCTTAATGAGGTTCCTTCTTTCTTATCCTATTTTCCGTCTTGGGTGGCTCCATTTCTTGGATTGCTTTAATCTTGTTTGGATCGATCTCTATTCCCTTAGGTCCTACTATGAATCCTAACACTTTTCTAGAAGTCACCCCAAACACACACTTCTTTGGGTTCAACCGCAGGTTGTATTTAATCACTCTATCCATGAAAGTTTATTTCATTAAATAATAAAGAAATCTCATTACAATCAGATTCGTCCTTGACAGAAATCAACACATTAGAAGGGACTTTAGCTATGCAAGCCTAGATCGCTTTTAGCACTTGATCTGCAAGGTCCTCTTCTTCTTCAGTGCTCACCTTTCCTATATTCTTCTCTTCCTTGTTCAGCTTCTAGACAACTTGTCCCTCTTTTGGTTCCTCTTTCTTTCTTTCCTCCTCGGCCGCTTGTGGCCCCTTAACCCCCTCTTTTTTGGGTGCTTTCTCTTCTTTCTCTTCTTCAGACTCAGACTTTGGTTCCTTGGGCAATCGCTAAGATATCAAAAATGTCAACAAATATCTCTAGACCGAGGTACGTTTTTCTATTGTGCTGAAAAGGCTCTATTGGCAGACATGGAGAGGAATGCTCACTCGAATGGACAAATTGCCCATCCATGTCTATCCAGCCATATGTTCTCTTTGGCTTGCTTCCAAACTTATACCCTAAGCCTTGACGGTCTCTTTGAGTGTGGATTTCAGGTAGCTCTGTAATGCCTTGCTAATTCTTTCCGAGCCCTTTTCCTTCTTCATAGTTCATTTTCATCATGATGTTGGAGACAGTTGGCCCCATATTAGTGCTCAGCACAGCAACATGAAAACTAGTCCATGGGAGGATAACCTGCTTATCCACATTTAGCGTAGCTACGCTTCTCTCACTAGTAGTAGGTATGGAGAAGATTTTCCCATTGTAAGGAAATTTGATTTTTTGATGTAGCATTGATAGTACTCCTCCCAAGGAATGATACCATGGGCGCCCCAAGAGTAAGGCAAATGTCGGGGGAATGTCAATTACAATGAACTCGGTCTCCTTTTCAATCGGCCCCACCTTGACCCCTATTTTGAAAATGCCCTTTACTTGTCTTTTAGAGTCGTCGTATGCTCTAATCACAACATCAAAAGATTCCAAATCAGACAATTCCTATTTGAACTTGGAAAGCAGCTTTAACGAACAAACATTCAGAGTTGACCCATCATCTATCATTACATTTTCGGTCACTCTTCCTCTAACCTCAGCCTTAATGAACAATACCTTGGTGTGATGCCTTCCTTCTGGAGAAGTTTATCATTAAAAAAAGTGATAGTGAGGGGATCATGTTGCACTATCACCATAAAATCAACTAAAGAAATGGATGATGACATCGGAATCTCCACCATGGCTTATAGTGAAGCCTCTCGATGTTGTTTTGATGATACCAATAGATGCCACATGCTTATGTTTGCATGGGTTCTTTTCAATTGTCTCACTGGGGAATCATCTTCTACTTCCTTCTTTAGCATATCCAATGAGCTCGCTTTTTCTTTTTCTTCCCTTGGCTTAGTCATATCTAGCCGATACACTTGACCACTGTGGGCACATGGCTTACTGCTCTTGCTTCTTTCTCATCCTTGCTACTCTATACATCCAGAATAACGGGATTTACCTCTTCTTCATCTTCACTTCCAACCCAGACTTACTCGCTTTGTTCCAACCTCTCCTCATTGCTATCCCACACATTTAGCACCATCACATAAATTTGTTCCAACAACATCTCCCTCTCTCTTTCCTCCTCCTTTTCAAACTCAGCCAACACCTTCTCGGGAGCCTTTCCAAACTCAACCATATATAAGTTCTTAGGAGGCGGCACGTTCCTAAAATTCAGAATTAGATTAGTCCTCGTGCTCGGCCTTGATTTGTCTAGATTTGTCACTTTACCACTGTTGATCAGATCTTGTATCTTATGCCTCTGTCGCAAGCAATTATCAGCCGTATGGCCCTTACCCTGATGGTATTGGCAATAAGCACTCTGATCGTAGTTTCTTGGCAAAATGGCCGGAGGAGATCTCGACGTAAGTGGTTGTAACAAACCTGTCATTTTCACTTTCTCAAATACCCTAGAGAGAGGAGTGTAGAGTTTCTTAGGAGGCGGCACGTTACTAAAATTCAGAATTTAGATTTAGTGCTTCCATCTGTGCTCCAGGCCTTGTATTTTTGTGGTCTAGATTTGTCATTTCTTTACCACGGGCACTGTTTGATATCAACAGATCTTGGGGTAATCTTATGCCCTCTGTCGCAAGCAAATTATCACACGAACCGAAAATGAGGACACCTTTATATATACGCAATTATAGACTCTACAGTTTGAAAACCTGGATTTCCTCGTTCACAAATCAAAAGAGGGGTTGGGTCCCACTACAAAACTAACACATTCAATGTCCAGGTTTTGTGTATCTGCTATGGTATTGGCAATAAAGATCACTGCTGATTCGTTCAGTTATACTTGGCAAATAGGAGAGCCGGGAGGAGATCTTCGGCCGCTCAATGTTTGGCTTATATATGGTATTAGCCAAACCTGATGCATTTTCTATTATTGGCAATAAGCACTCTGATCGTAGTTTCTTGGCAAAATGGCCGGAGGAGATCTCGACGTAAGTGGTTGTAACAAACCTGTCATTTTCACTTTCTCAAATACCCTAGAGAGAGGAGTGCCAAAGTTAGAAAATCTCCTTGGTGGCACATTTGTAGCTCTCAAATCCAAAGTGGCTGTCGTTGTGTTCTCGGAGTCTTAGCTGACTGGTTGGACCCTTGGAACTCGGACTTATTAAAACTTTCGGCCCGATTCCCATACTCCTTATCTTCTCTTATTTTATCTTCGATGGCAGTCCTACCTTGTAAACCTGAGAAAATTCAGTTAATGACATGTAATACAACTTTTCACAGAAAATTGGCAGAGTCCCTTTGATGAATATCTTGATCTGCTCCTTGGTATCCGGACGGTTTCTCATTTGCGTGACCTTGGCTCTCTATCTAGCCATATAATCATTGAAGGTCTCATCATGTTTCTACACAGTTGCTCCTAAATCTCTCAAATTAACACTCATTTAGACAACAGCTAGTGCTGCCTAAGTAATATCTCAGGTCAAATTAACACTCAGGTTATATTTAGAGATTATAAGAATTTCTTCTGGCGTTGTTGCTAATTAGCATATTCTTATGAGGGAAACCTCGTTGTGGCATTACACCTCATTCCAAATCTCTTCTTAACCCTCTCTCTAGATTTATTTGAATACCATTGTATTATTGACCTTGGCTCTCTATCTAGCCATATAATCATTGAAGGTCTCATCATGTTTCTACACAGTTGCTCCTAAATCTCTCAAATTAACACTCATTTAGAGATTATAAGCATATTCTTTGAGGAAACCCGTTGTCAACTCATTCCAATCTCTTCTTACCCTCTTCTCTAGATTTTAATACCAAGTTTGAACAAACCCTATTAAGGACATTGGGAACATCTTCAAGATTTCCCTCGACGGCAGACCCGCTAACTCCATGATAGACTTTTACTGCATGAGGTGCATCTTTATGTAACCGTTGCCATCATACTTCGCCACTTTTGGCATCTTATAGGTCATCAGGGTAGCTTGCCTCAACTCTAGCTCCTCATCTTCATCCTCATCGTCATCAAGGTCAACAAACTAGTCCATTCCTTTGGACTTCATAAACATATGTAATTTCTTGAGCTTTTTATCCAACTTTTAAAACTTTTTTGAGACGACTGGCTGAGACTCAACCCTCTTGGCAGATATTTTCTTGAAAAACTCATCATCTTGCCAAGTGTCGTCTACATGCTTCTTTTTCCCAGACTCTCCTTTAGCCTCTTCGTCATCTTAGATAACCACTTTTTCTTTCTCTTTATCAGATCTCATGAGCTTCTCGGGGCTAGATGCCACTATTCTCTCAATCATTTTCTTCATTTCAGACAAGGAACACTAGGTTCTACCATTCTATCAACAAAAGTGGAAGCTAAAACTGACGAATCTATTTGAACCAAAGAGTTTGCAATCTCAAAGTAGGAGCCCAACAGACTAGAAGAAACTGAACTAGGTGAATCACAGGGGGTTGAAGGTTCTTTTACTCTAATCAATCGGATGTCTGTCCTTGACCAACTGACTGTTTTCGGTGCTTTCTCTCTTTGTGGAGCTATCTTGACTGCACAAAATGAATGTTAGAAAACATGACATGATGCATGTATGCATGATTGCGTGCTTATGAAATGGCATAAAATAATGCGATCATACAATCACAGCATGTATGCATGAATGCGTGCTTATGAAATGGCATACAATAATGCGATCATACAATCACAACATCGTGAAATGCACCAAATGCTATATTCCATTATGGCTTTATCACGATTATACAAATCCAAAATCAGAAAAAGGCTTTTGAAAACTGTTAGGTGCAAAATGTGCCCTATTTTGTGGCCAAATATTTATAATGACCTTATTGCTTATTCTTTTATTTTGTATCCCTTTCCTTTTGCCTCAAGCGTGATAATACTTGAGCAGGGTTCTTTATTTATTTGAGATTTTTTTCTTTTTTGCATTACTAATATTTAGCTAAAAAATAGACTCTTTCATTACTTCTTCAAAAGTGAAATTTTTACATTGATTGTTCTTGAGGCCCTAGCTAAATATTTAAGATTCTTGAACCTTCAATCCTAAGAGGTTTAATAAGGCTTCGCATCATCTAGAGTGAAGTGGCCAATTTCCATAAGGCGGTTGGCCATATTGCACATAAGCGTGAATCGCACCTCTACACCTTGGAAAATAGTCATAGCTTTGAGTTGCGCTTGCTTTATTTCAAGCAGGAGTTGATGAGCCTCTTCTAATTGGTCTTCCTTTGTTAGAGTTGGAATCGGAGGAGCTTCCCTCTTAGGCATTTGAGCCTTAGCCTTACAGTCACTATTGGATGGAGCTCTTTTACCTCATTTTGCCTCAAACACTTCTCTTAAGTCTTTCATCATTTGGCGCTTTGATCGTCAGGATCGAGCCATGATGGTATATACCTTGTATGGCTACAATAAAATAAGTTAGAGGTAGGAACTAGGGTCATTTACATATGCTTAGGTCAGGCTTATTAATCTTGGGTTCCATAAGCGAGAATTGGTTGTTTCCTTCCATTTGCTTTGGGTGTAAGCGTAATGGTGATAACGGATTGTGTCAATTCTTTTGATATTACTAATCGGTACTTGACTTATGGGTGATGTATATTAGTGGCAGATCCAAACAGTTGAGTAGAGTGAAAGGACCACGAAGGAGATAAAGAAGAGAATAATGCATGAATGATAGTTTATAAGTACGAAAAAATAAACTCAATTCAAAAGTTAATAACATTATTAAAGAGTCAACTCTCTTATTTGAACCCAAAACTGAAGACCAGAGATTCTGGGTTCGATCCCCAGTGGAGTCTCCAGGTTGAGGATGTCGGATTTTCACAAAAGATTGAAAAAAGTCGAATTGAACGGGCTTGATTTATTTTATTTAGCAAAAATGGTTTTCTTTTTATTAAACCAGTTTAATACTTGAAAAAGGTTCTCTTACTTTAGTAAGAGTTGCGCAGAGGATTTGTTGATTTTTCCTTCCATTTGCTTTGGTGTAAGCGTAATTTGTAGATAACGGAATATTGTGTCACATTCTATTGATATTTCACTAATTCGGAGTAATTACTTTGACTTATGCTGGTGATGAGGAAATTTAAAGTGGCAGAAATCCAAACAGTTGAGTAGAGTGAAAGGACGCACTTGAAACGCGAGAGTAAGAGGAAGAGAGAGTAATCAGTGAATGATAGTCTTATAAGTAGCGAAAAAATAAACTCAATTCCAAAAAGTTAAATAAACATTCATTAACAAGAAGTCAACTGCTCTTATTTGAACGCCAGGAAACTGAAAGAACCAGAGATTTGGGTTCGAATCCCAACAGTGGAGTTGACGCTCACGAGGTTGAGGAGTGTCGGATTTTCAGACAAAAAGATTATTAGATATAGTGCGCAATTAGAACGAGGCTTGATTTATATTTATTTAGCAAAAATGGGTTTTCTATTTATTAGGAACCAGTATTAAATGTACCTGAAGAAGCGGTTTCTTTCTCTACGTTTAGATAAGAGTTTTACTTGGTTTATTGAAAGTCGACACACCCTCCTTATTAGGGGTATTTTAAGAAATTTCTCTTCGCCGCAAATCAGCAAGAATTCTTTGGAGATTAAAGTCTATCCGGCTCTCTATTATAAACCAAAGATATATGCAGGTATATTGCTAGAGTATATAAGGTAACAAGCGAAGATGAGAACACGCGTATTAGGCACACGCATATTTCGCCCGGCTGTAAGCCCAACCTGGCCAAAGAGCTAGTATGTCGCACACGAGATTCCACAATAATACAAAAATATTAAATGGAGGATATAAACTTTTAATATTGGAAAGATAGATCTAAAAACGGTTTTAATGCAAATTATTGCTATGCAGACCCGCCACTGTATGGAGGCACATATTCACATTCAATCCTCAATACGCGCGAATACCAATCTTGAATCGATAAATCCAATCCGCAAAGCAAGGGGAGGTGAGGAAAATAGAAGTTTCAAACGCAAACACCTAGTTCATTACATTCTACCATTACTCTTTAAACTCTCCAATGCCATATTCCACTTCTACACACCAAATATTAATGTCTTACACCTTCTACACGTAGGCCTTAATAATAGGATCCACATTGAGGACGCCTTTTTACGCGCAATATGGTAGAAATAAGAAAGCTTAAATAAAATTAATAATCAAAACCAACCGGGAGCTACAACAAACACTTACTTAAAGAACTACTCACGAAATACAACACCAAGAAGTTTATATATTAAGTATATCAAGAGGGAATCAAAATCACACACTCACTCACTCATAAATGAATATAAAAGAATCGTAAAGTGAACAAGATTTAACCAAAATAGAAGGTTTTAGCACAATATCGACATTCGTGATTATCCATGTAACCAATTTTCTCGAAGGTATTTTACATTGTGGACAATAAAGGAATGTATCCATAGAATCTTAATAGGACATAAATAGCAATAAAAGAGACTGGATAAATAAAGTGCCAATGGGGTTATCTAAGTTAGGGGGGAAATAAAGGGGGATTGTTTTCCTGGTACCTACTCTAAATAGGGTCGTTTGTAAGTAAAATGATACGTAACTAAATGACAATAAATTTAAAGGTTTTACATGATGTTAAAGCTCATGATCTTGAATGTTCCATCCTAGAAGGATGAACAAATCCATCATCAACTTACTTCTCAATGCATTGTTTTTATGTGTTCTCCAAGTCTTTGATCCATATCATCCTAGAAGGATGAACAAATCCATCAATCACTACTCTCAATCATGTTTTATGTGTTTATTTGATCCATATATGACTTAATATGCATCACGAACCTTTTAAGGTCGAAGCTTGGCCATCGGATCACCAAATCAGGACATTTATTTAGTAAGAACAGGAGTTTCTAGGCTCTTGTGGCGTGAGCCACAGGGAAGTGGTGCACGCCACTATTATTGGCCCCACGCCACAGAAGTGTAGAAACTCATCTTTGGTTGATCCTAGGTTTCCCTCACAACCAGACCAATAAATTGTGTTTCAAACATCGAAAAAGCAAAGAAAAAGATGAAGAAAGCGTTTAAAGTTCTCAGAAACTACCTTTTGTGATTCCTTTAATGATTTGCTCAAAAATGGATGAAGGAAAATCGAACACTTGATCCTTGATCCAAAAGTCCAATTCAAGATTAGAGTTTGTGTTTTTAGGATTATGATAATTTTTATAGGATATTTTATAGAGTTCCACCTAGCGCATAATTTATCGCATATCTCGATTTAACAATGAATTCTCACCACAAATCCAAAGGTTAACACATTCACGCTAATTTACTTTCTCACGTACTTCCTATGGATTTGAGTTTTTAAAAATGCAACAGGAAGACGCTTACTCTTCTCTTTGTTTCCACCTCATCCAAGGCTGAGCCACCTCTCCTCAGATGCCCTATTTATAAGGCAAATGGATGTAGTGGAGGTTGCCATTCACCATTATAGGGTGCGTGGCAAAATATATGCCAATGTCAGGCCCACACCAGGACCAGGTCCACTTTTACCAAAAATCAAATATCAGAGCGCATGACAATGACAAGATCCATAATTATTTCTTGAAGGAGTGTCGAAACCAGTGGAAAGCAACGTACCACAAATCCAAGGTTAACACAAGTTGCTTTTAGACTTCTATGGTTGAGTTTTTAAAATGCAAGACCTTCCCCTTGTTTCCAAAACAAGTCCTCTATTTCACACCTCTCAATGCCTATTTATAGGCAAATGAGGGTGGGTTGCCCCATTATAGGGTTGCGTGGCAAAAAAGCCAATGTCAGGCCCACACCAGGACCAGGTCCACTTTTACAAAATCAAATCAGGTGACATGCCAAATGAAGGAGTGCACCGGGAAGCACGTCGGGCAAGCCCGACCCGCTTCCTAACCCGGTTTCTTCGTGAAATGCTCGATAACCTGAAAAGGTAAAAAGTGGTTAAACACATCGGTAGTCTTAACCACGAACCATCGGTCCAAAAACTAGATGATTGGGAATCTCGATCCAATTTTATGTGATAAAAAGGTGTATTATCACTGAACCTTTTTGGGGCAAAATTTAAGCGTCTACATTGGCCAAATTTCAACATTTCAAATTAATTTATGACTTGGGCAAATTTACGATACATAATATAATATGGGCTAATTGGTCCATACATGCACATATAGGTTTGTAAATCATCAACCTAAAGTTATCGGTTAAGATGATCACACTCATAAATAATTGGAATTATCATAACCCTATGATAGGAATTATCATAATCCTACAACTAAGATTAAAGAACTCATAGAATAAATCTAAGATGGTTGAAATATGCTTACACTACTTTAGAATACACCGAAAAGTCAAGGAGGAGCATAGGCAGCATTGACAGAAGCTGTCGATCGAAGAGAAATCGCAGCTCACTCTTGCTGCGCTTGCTAGAAGAGAAGGAGAGAGAAGACGAATGATGAAGGGAGTGCGTAAGGAGTTTGGGTCGGTGCGACTCGTACATTGGTGGATGGAATCGTAGGTGGAGCTCAAATCGAAAAATCTTAGCCCCGATCTTTCTCTCTTTCTGCGTTAAAATTGACTAAGAGTGGGGAAGTGAAGTCGCCGGAGCAGTGCAGGTGAGGAGATTGGTCAGGTCGGTGGAGCTTTGGGCTTCGATGAACGAAAATCAAAAGTGGAGGGGGGAAAGGGGCTAGGGTCAGCGCTAACAAGAAAGGAGAAGGGAGATTAGGACAAAATGAAAAATTTTAACATTTCTAGAAATTTGTAATTGGTTATGGACTAGTTCGATTCAATTCATGGCTGATTTGCCTCAATTCTTGGGTTTTTGCTTGGATTTTCTTTTGGTTTGTGGATTTCCAATTGGTTTGATTTAGTTTTTAGGTTTGGTTTCTATAGATAAAATAACCTTTGTATTAAATGTTATCAAATAATTTCATAAAGTAAAAATATATATATTTTTTGAAAAATGAAAATGCCCTTTTATTCCATTGGTTAAATTTACTATTTAAATTTTAAATGAAAAATTTTTGAAATAAATTTTCCAGGTCGTTTCAGTCTCCCCCTTAATAAAACTCATCCTCGAATTTAGAAATAAACAAGGTAGGAAAAATATAACAAGCAAAGAATATATTTGGATAATAAAAGAAGGATTATAAACCATAAAAGAGTAATATGTTAAGTTCAATTACCAGCAACATAATAATCTTCTATGCAGAAGGAAAAAGATAGAGATATTTCTCTTGCATCTCGACCGCCACTCCCCATGTGCACTCCTCCATAGAATGATTATTTCATAAGACTTTGACCATAGGAATCTCTAAGTCTAATTCTAATAATATATCTCTAAAGACAATTACATAGGAATCTAAGAGGCAAGGAAAACGACATCAAGAAATGACAGAAATCACTCCGCAGTTACATATAGAATTATAGACCTACGTTCTAATACCAAATTTGTCACAACCCAAAACTGTGGTCGGACCTGCACTAGGGCCTAGGTAAGCTTAAGGCCCCCAAGGCCCGTAGTAAGCCTAAACTACAAAGTCCATACACGCCAAACGAATTCCTAGGAATAGTAAGCCCATATTATTTTATATAGTAAGCCTTAAGGCCCCCAAGAGCCGTAGTAAGCCTAAACTACAAAGTCCATAACACGAGGCCCCCAAGGCCCGTAGTAAGCCTAAACTACAAAGTCCATACACGCCAAACGAATTCCTAGGAATAGTAAGCCCATATTATTTTATATATAATCAAGTAATCGCACATCCCTAGCCCAATTTTAACATTTCAAATTAATTCATGACTCGGGCTAATTTACAATACATAACATCTATAATATGGGCTAACTGGTCCATATATGCACATACAGATCTGTAAATCATCAACATAAAGTTATCGGTTAACGTGATCACACTCATATATAATTGGAATTATCATAACCCTATGATAGAAATAGTCATAATCCTACAACTAAGGGAGATTGGGACAAAATGGAATAATTTTTCATTCGTCTTCTCTCTCCTACAGTGCATTTTGACTCATCGGGTTCGATTTTGACTTTTGTCTTTTGACCTATGTCTGATTTTGGATCTTGACTAGGATTGAATGTTTTAGCCAATTTTTTGTAAGGCTTTCAGTATATTCTGTCATATACTATATAGGGATGAACACTTGACACTAGGTAATGACGGTTGGTAGATGACAAATGCCTAGATGACAGGGCTTTCATGACTTTCTTTAGAGACATCTAAGAGAGAAATCATTTTGACACGTATTATGAAAGGGACGCTCAACTTAGCCTTTATGAGATTGCTGCTTTATGCCTTAGTTTTTGCCTAACCGCCCTCGCAGATTTTCGATTTAGTAGGCTGCCCTAACTTTTGCCTAAACTGCCCTTTTGGGTTTTTGACTTAGCGAGCTAATAACAATTTTGCCTAAGCCGCCTGCCCTTGCAAGTTTTCAACTTAGCTATATTTATTTTTGCCTAAACCGCCCTTTGCGGGTTTTCAATTTAGCTTTTAATTGAATTTTTTCTTTTTTTTTTTTTAATTGAAATTTTTTTCTTTTTTTTATTAATATTTGTAAAGTTCAAATAGAAAAAATCTTGGAATTTTCATGTAAAAGGGGCATTAAATTTTGTTAGTTTTTTTTAATATAATCTGGAATTTTCATGAAAAGGGGCAAAATGTGTTTTTATTATTATTGTGACCGCATCCACAAGCTTGGCAACCTACGTATCTCGTACTTTAGTGAACATATTTTCGAGAGTCAGGTCACCGTAGTTTGGTTTAACAGTGACATAGAGGGCAAGATTTCTAGTGCTAATGCCTGATTACATTCACGGAGTACTTCTTTGGCTTATCCAAATCGTGACGGTTTGTAAATTTGTTGCCATCAATGTCTGACATGATGATAATGCCTTCAAAGAGAATCTTCTTCAGGATATGAAGGGTTGCCCGGTTTGGCTTGATTTTGCCCTTGGGACCGTGTATAAGAATTCTAATCTTCTTGAGTACAGGATACACTTCTCACAGTCTTGGACCCTCTTGTTGAAGTACCAAGTTATTCTTTATTGATAACCCTGATTCTGATTGAGGGCTTCAAGTCTTCTTTTTAACTGGTCATGGCGCTTTTGAGCCCATTCTGTCATTGGTGAACAGCTTTCTTCTTGTCGACATAAGGGGCTATTTCCATCCCATAAATCAATGAAGGCGTTGCCTTGGTTGGCATTTTGATGGAGATCCCTTTTGTCCTTAATTCTCAAAGAGTTCTCTGACTTCTGTTGTCAGAGTTTTCTTCTTGGTTGGCTTGATTTGTCAATAGGTGGGAGCAATTTCTAGATTTACCCACTATGAAGCGGTATGGATACCGTCTAATGAGCTTTTCAGCCCCATATTTACCATGATGTACAAATGTATGCTAGATGACTGGCCGCATTTCAAACCAATTTTGTTGGCCATTTTTTGAGTGGAGTATTACTTTCCTATTTTGTCACTTTGGCAAATGTATCCTTTCAAAGAGAGCTCTCATCTGGGACTTCTGTATGTTGCGGAGGAGTTTTCTACCTTTGGTTATGGCACTCCTGATATTTGTAACAAAAGGGCGTGGGGAGCAAAATTTCTAGTTTACCCATATACTATGAAGCGGTATAGTTTAGGTTATGATCCGGCAGGGTCCTATAGAACAAGCTCTTTTTATCGCACAGCCATTTACCAATATTTAGCCATGAATGTTACAAATGTAATGGATCTAAGATATTACCAATATCTTTTCACTAAACTGCCCAACTCCTTTATTAATTATTCTCCCTTGTTTGTATATATTCATCTCCTTTCACATATTTGTTTTTCATCTTTTTTTTTATTAAGCGGTTATTTCGCGTAACCTCCGTTACTCAGGCCTATGAGTATATATGTCGCTGGTTTATAATTTATTTTATGTTTTGCGATATTAGTTTTGCTGTTAACTCTTGGTGTAACACTCAATTATATAAATATAAAAGATGGGGTCTGAAATGAACATCAAAAATTAGGTTGATGGTCGATTCAAGGGAAAGACTAGGCTCGAGAAACATGCCTTCGTCAGAGCGTAATGGAATCGTTTATAAAAAACAAAGAAAAGAGCGAGAACATAGAACGATACTAAGGAGAATGTGGAATTTAGGAACTTTATTGACTCACTTTCAGTTTGGCGCTGACTTGGACTTAGGAGACTCGGTTACTTCATTAACTCGATAAGAACACCTCAGGTTATTTTCGTCACTAAAAACCTGCACAGAGAAGTCTTCCTCAATGATAAAAAGACAAAGAAAAGACATAGACACTAAGGAATTGGACTTTTGACTCACTTTCAGTTTGTGACTTGGACTTGGACTCGGACTTAAACTCGATAGACACTAGGGTATGCTCTATAGACTCCTCCAAGGACCAGTTTTGAAAAGGCGCTTGGTTTGGTGGGATCTGTTTCCATTTGGATTAAGAGGGTAGACAAAAGAGGGTTTGAATTTGCTTTGGTCAAGATTAAAGCATGCAACTTGGATGAAGAAGTTTTATGGTGCTCATGTAAAATTTGAGGCTTTTTGGTTGAAGGAAAGTGCTTGGTTATTCGGGTTCTCAAAGAATCAATGTCATTTTTTGTCTCTTGGATTGATAATGGGGAATAGGGTTTGTATTAATGTTCGGTCTGGGTCAAACAGGAAGGATTTAACCATTCTTGGGTAGGCTGGATAAGGGTGATAGGGTCTGCTTTCATAATAGAAAAGAAGGTTGATGTTTGCTTTGGTCAGGGTAAAAGCATGCACTTTGGTTAGGCAATGGATGTTTCTCAGGTTAGTGTTTGAAGGGCAGGTTTTGGGTGTACTCAGGTTAGACTTGACGTATTTGGTAATCGGTATGCTCCGATCAGGTTTGAGGCTTTGGGTGTACTTAGGTCAGACTTGAGGTTTTGGTAATTGGTATGCTCGGTTCAGGTTTGAGGCTTCCGATGTACTCAGGTCAGACTTGAGGTCTTTGGTAATTGGTATGCTTGGATCAGGTTCGAGGCTTGGGTTTGGGGGGAATTGGTTTAAGGCTTTGGGTGTACTCAGGTCAAACTTGAGGTTTTTGGTAATTGGTATGCTCAGATCAAGTATGAGGCTTTAGGTCAGATTTGAGGTTTTTAGTAATTGGTATGCTCGGATCAGGTATGAGGCTTTAGGTCAGACTTAAGGTTTTTGGTAAATGGTATGCCCGGATCAGGTTCGAGGCTTGGGTTTAGGGGGCATTAGTTTAAGGCTTTGGGTGTACTCAGGTTAGACTTGAGATTTGAAAGATTTGAAAGGCAATGCTCAGATCAGTTAGCTGAGGCTTTGATCGAGGCATTGCCTCCCGTTAGGGTGCTTAATCGGATTTAATGCTTTTTGGTAGCCCAGGTCAAGATTTAAGGCTTTTATTATTATGGAAAGCTATGATCAGATCATTACTTGAGATTTTGGTTGAGGCATTGCCCCTAGTTTAGGTGCTTAGGTCAAGTTTAAGGCTTTTTGGTGGCTCAAGTCAGTGTTTAAGACTTAGATCGGGGCTTTGCCCCCAGTTTAGGTGCTTAGGTAGGGTTTAAGGCCTTTTGGTAGCTCAATTCAGGGTTTAAGACTTAGATCGGGCCTTACCCCCAGTTAGGTTGCTTAGTTCGGGTTTAAGGCCTTTTGGTAACTCAAGTTAGGGTTTGAGGTTGATCAGGGCTTTGCCTCTAGTTAGGGTGCTTAGGTCGGGTTTAAGGCTTTTTGGTAGCTCAGGTCAGGGTTTAAGTCTTTTAGTAGCTCAAGTTAGGGTTTGAGGCTTGGATCGGGGCTTTGCCGCCAGTTTAGGTGCTTAGGTCGGGTTTAAGGCTTTTTGGTAGCTCAGGTCAGGGTTTAAGTCTTTTAGTAGCTCAAGTTAGGGTTTGAGGCTTGGATCGGGGCTTTGCCGCCAGTTTAGGTGCTTAGGTCGGGTTTAAGGCCATGGTATAGGTTGCCTTAGATTTTCGGAAGTTTAAGGGATTGCACTTTTCTTGGTAAACGCATCAAGGTTATAAGGGATGTGAGGTTGGATCAGTGCAGAATTCGGGCCTTTGCACCAGTCTCAGATTTAGAGCGTGCTTAGGTAATGGTCGGGTTTTATAGCAGGCTTTTTAGTAGGTAGCTCAAGGTCAGGGTTTTAAGGTCTTTTAGTAGCCTCAAGGTTAGGGTTTGACGGTTGGAGCTTTTGGATCTTTAGGGATCGGACTTTATGAGCCCGCCTTGGAGAGTTATAGGTGTCTTTTAGGGCATGTCCGAGGTTTTTACTAGAGGACTATTGTGGTAAATTTGAGGGTGCCTTTCTTAGTTTCAGTTCTTCACCAGCGCTTACGGAGACTAAAGAAGCAATGCTCCCAACGAGTCACAATAGATTGTTTGACGGGAGCTTGAGTCTGGATGCCATTGCAAACTCGCTTCGCCCCATGTTTAAGGAATTTAAGGGTGCCTTAGATCTAGCATAATTTAAGGCTTTTCTCTGATATTTTTGAGGTTGTTCTCAGAACAAGAAGTACAAATTTGTCATTCAAGAGACTTAAGATTAATGGTAGAAGCAATGCAAACAAGTCAACGAACTGTTGGAAAGGGCACTAGGACTTGGGCATTTGTCTTCTTCGCACCAGTTTAAAGGGATTTATGGGTGAGATTTTAAGGTCTATTTATGGTAAATAAGGGTGCTTCGGAGATCAAGTGATATTAGAGGCTTATAACGGAGATAGGAAGAAAAAGCATATCAATCAGGGACCTCACAAGATTATCGCATGGGCATGAACTCCGGCAATGCCCCCTCTAGATTATAGACTGAAAGATTGTATGAGTAGTTTACTCTGATTAAAGGCCTTTTGGTAAAATAAGGGGTGCTCAGGTCGGTGGTTTGAGGCTTTTAGGATAGGAAGAAAGTAATTAAGGCTTTTGGTATTTTGAGGTTGCTCAGGTCAATGTTCGAGACTTAAGATAATGTAAAGCAATGCACAAGTCAAGATTTAAGGGCATGACTTGGGCATTGCCCCCAGTTTAGGGATTATGGGTGAGATTTAAGGCTTTTTGGTAAATAAGGGTGCTCGGGTCAGTGTTTGAGGCTTTTGGATAGGAAGAAACAATACATGAGCTAAGATTTGAGGGCATGACTCGGGCAATGCCCCCAGTTTAGGGATTGTGAGTGTTTAGCTCTGATTTAAGGCCTTTTGGTAAATAAGGGTGCTCAGGTCGGTGTTTGAGGCTTTTAGATAGGAAGAAGTAATGTGCGAGCCAAGATTTAAGGACATGACTCGGGCGTTGCCCCTAATTTAGGAATTGTGAGTGCTTAGGTCTAATTTAAGGCTTTTTTTGGTAAATAAGGGTGTTCAGGTTAGTGTTTGAGGCTTTTGGGATAGGGGGAAGTTTTAGTCGAGCACATTTCCTTGTGTAAGGACTGGTATTTGGTGTTCAGGCCATTGGTTGGTGTTTATGTTGACCATTAGATGGTGTTTAGGTTCGACTACTTGTTAGTGTTTAGGTTGACCACTAGATTGGTGTTTAGGTTGACCACTAGTTGGTGTTTAGGTTTGAAGGATTACTCTTAGTCCATAACATGTAATGCATGAGTGCATGAGTGCATGAATGTTATGCCAAAATGGTTTCATGATGTTCGGGTGCATATAATCCTAGGGATCCGCTCTAGAGCCATTTACATGCTTTTGGTGGGTTAGTTTAAGGGTCCCATCCGCTTGAGTTGAAATATACCTCGTCATTTGACCATGTATAAAATGGAACGATTGGTACTCCAAACCCTTTACCCTACCGTAAGGAACGGAGGTGCGCAGGATTAGGTGAGCAGCTTTCTCGACTCAGGGCAGCTCTAAGGAAGATTGCCCCTAAGTGATAATAGCAACTCGGTTGCTTAATTCTAATGACGGGAAAGGATCCCAAATGATGCATTGAATGTATGCAAAGGCAATTTCTTAAGTAGACCAAAACTAGAGATTCGAAGCCTACCTAGTAATCCTCTTACTATATTTTTTAGTTTAAAAAATCTTAAGTTCCCAGCGGAGTCGCCCGCTGTGAGCCCCCTTCCAAGCGCCATGGGAAAGATCCGAAGGACGGAGTCTAACCAGACGGGCCCATTGGATGTTTCGTCACAGAAATTAGGAGGAACTCGTTACGATCCCTTTTTGTTTGATTAGATTGATTATGGCTCGATTTAGCGCTTAAGTGAAGTCAGGTTGCTTTTGGAGTGCTTTGACTATGTGTGAGGTATGAAAGTCGCCACCTTAATTTGTTTTCATTTTCGAGGAAAAGATTAAGGAAAAAATCCCTTGTTGGACTCCATTTTCAGTTTCCTTTACGATAAAATGCACTAGTCTCAAATCATTGGATTCGGGGAGCAGGTTTTTAGCTTCTTTCCAAATGAATCAAAGGTTTGGGTCATAATTAATAAATCAAAAATCAGTGTTTTGCATGAATGTCAGTTTATAGATGCATGGTCATACAATAATGCATGGCAATTATAGACAAAGCATTAAAAGCATAAATATTGAAAAGTGTGCAATGCGGAGGGGAGCTCGACTTTAGCCTCGTTTATCGAGGATTCTAGATCGTGTTTATAGATGCAGGTCATGAACAATAATGCAATGGCCAAATTATAGACAAAAGCATTTTATAAATAAGCATAAAAGAAATATTGAAAAGTTGTGCATTATATGCGGAGGGGAGCTCGACTTTAGCCTCGTTTAGCGAGATTCTACGATCGTGGACACAATTCCCTAAATGCGTCCCTTGAGACCCTTGGCCATTAATCAGTTTTTTGGTCGAATTGGGAACCGTAAGACTTAGTTTCCAAATATCCCATAGGTTGAATCCGTTTTATAGAGTATGACCTTTATAGACAAAGCATTAAAAGCATAAATATTGAAAAGTGTGCAATGCGGAGGGGAGCTCGACTTTAGCCTCGTTTATCGAGGATTCTAGATCGTGCGACACATTCCCCTAAATCTCGACCGGTCAGTTTGGTCGAGGGCCCAATACCTAGGTTGAAATCCGTAGGTATGCCTTTGTACCTCGTTTGTATAAGGATCAGCGCATATGAAGTTCTACCATCGATTAGGATGGTAGGGTTTTGAAGGTGCCACTCGAGAAGTGGGTTTAAAGTGTTTACCGGCGAATCGGGCTTCGGTTTAAAAACTAGTTTTGTAGTTTTGCTGGATGGACATGGCTTTGTGTGCCGGATGGACCGGGCTTAAAGCATGCAAAGTGTCGGACGGACCGAGTTTGACAATTTATAAGGTGCCAGACGGACCGGGCTTAATTGATAAAGTTTTGAGTTTGAGTAATTATATCCTTGTGCTTGTGATGCAGCCGGATCGGAGCTCCATGGTTGGTAATCGACCAAAGAGGTCGAATCTCTCTCTAAAATAAGCTAAGGTAGGGCACGAGGATGCAAATTATATTCTTATATTTATACTAGTGTTAATTGACGGATTATTAATTAATTTTTAAATTAATTAATAATAAATCAATTAATTTTTAAATTAATTGATGGATTATATTCTAATAGCTTTGGTTTAAGGAAGGCCAAAGTGTGATTGAAAGCCGAAAGGATCGACTTTTGAGTACCAAGTTGGGCTTTAACTCAACTAAAGAAGAAGAGCAAAGTCGAACTATATTGCTTTAGAATCGCAAAAGAGAGAATGAGAGTTGTTGAAGCTTGAGAAGCGCTCAATCAAGCAACAAGAGGTGTGAAATGAAAGAGATGAGTGCCATATTTATAGGACAAGGGAGGCTAAGCCTGGGCAAAAACGGTGCCGAAGTCCTCCAAATCAGTGCTGATGTGCCCCTAATCAATGCCGATCAGGAGTCCCGGCACACCATGGATCGATGTCGATGCTTGGCTCCTCAGCACCGATCAAGGCTTTTTACCAAAGCTGCCCTTTGATTTCAGGGTTTTCGGGCTTTTAGAGGTCCGTTCGAGGCCAAAATGATGTTTGATCGAGCTGATCCTCGTGCCGTTGGAATCGTGGTAGGATTTCCTAGAGCCTGGTGCTGAAATCATGGTCAATAAGTATCCACGCGAATGTGAAGAGAGTGAAAACTTGTTTAATTGCCATATTGTCACCTCTTTCCATTCCTACTCAGTAATCGACGATAATGCCGAAGGAGCTGGTGGAACAAAAGGATCCAAGAAGTCCCAACCTAATGACTAAGGTAGTGGAGGTGACGGTAGTGGCGGAGGAGGGGGTAGTGGAGAAGCTGTTATCGATGTCCATATATCGAATTTAGGACTCATTGGTGGAGGAGGAGATGTAAGTGTGAGAGGTAAAAGTGGTGGTGATGGTAAAACATCTGTACCTCTTTCTTGCTTTGCACCTTGAAACCATTTCTTCTCTTTCTAATCGTGAATAACAACAACCCATTTTCTTATTTTCTTAAATTTCTAGCTTAGCTTTCTTTTTCTAGTAGATCAAGTTATGCTCTTCTTTGATTTTATGCTCTAAAGTAATTAAAGTAAATTAAAATGCTTTTAGAAAGCAAAAGAAGATTTATTTTTTCTTTCTCCCAATTTGATGGGTTTTGGGAACGACAGGAGATGGCGGAGGAGGGAGGAGGAGATGGCGGCGTTGGCAACGACGGTGGCTATGGTGGAGGAGGAATAGGAAGGTAACAGTCTCTTTACTTCTTGAGTTGTAATTGATAGAGAGAGAGGGAGGGACAATGCCCATAGGAATACTTTTGACCTAATGTATATTTTGGACCATCTAATGATGTGTTTCTCTTTTTGACATATGTCATTACATTTTTGCCAAGTAAGAGAATTTGAGTTGCTCATTTGTCAAGGATAAGTATCTATTAAATACGAAAAAAATATATAAAAGATACCTTATAGGATCCCCACAAAGTATGAGGAGCCACAGGATTTTTTTTTTTTTAAGTAAATGTCTAAAATATGCATTTGGCTTTTTTTTTTTTTTTTTTTTTTTTTTTTATTTTTTGCATGATGCTATATCGATCACCCATAGATAGTATAGTTTCAAACTATGTTTTTTTTTTTTTTTTTTTTTGCATGGATGCTATATCGATCACCATGAGTAATAGTATAGTTCAACTATGTTTTGCTTGTCATCGAGTTATGTATTGACTAATATCATTTCATTAAATACGCATTTTAAAATTTCAAATTACAAGTTGAACCTTACTTTATTATATTATGTTTATCCCCTCCAGCTTCTTCCTCTATAGTGCCACGTCTTATAGAGGTATGTCTGAAGAGAACAGCTGAGCTTGCTTTGCTATTTTATAATTTTGTGTCTGAGCAAATTCGATAGCAGGCATGATTTGCTTTCGGGTGAGCCTGTAGTTTCCATTTTAGAGATGGATAAAGTACCCTTGAGCCCCTAAACTTCACTAGATATTTCTATTGAGTCCTTCTATGAAAATTTATATTTTCTATTAAATCCTTAAACTTTCAAATTTTAGAATATGCAGCCCTTCTTAAATCACTTAATAGAGCCATATTTCACTCAAAATTATGGCACGTCTATGGTTAATAGAGCTATATTTTTGAAAGAGGAGGAACTGAATTTCAGAGGCTTGCTACAAAAGAGGCTATGGACAGTGGGTGAGTGAAGAATACGGATTAGGGTGAATATTTATAGGGGTGATATTGCCTTTACACTATAATAAGTTAATATTTAATTATTTTTTAATTAATTTAGAATTAAAGGATAAATTTTGTAATTAATTTATTTTATTTTACTCGGGGATAGGGGACTGAGTATTAGTTTTAGATCCAAATGAATTACCTAGAAGTTAATCGAAGAATTTATGAAATTTAAACTATTTGGATGTAAAGCAAACAAGTAAATGATTAAATTAAAAGAAAAGAAATTTGGTTTTGGTGTGATTAATAAGGAAAGGCACTAGTGTTGGGATCAACTCTATTCAACAATATCATGGTCTCAAATATTCCTCCTTCAATCTATCAAGGAATGCATCTTGAAGGAGGAGGAATCTATTTATATTCATGCTCTCTTCCAAGTAACATTTCAGAATCACTGGGAAATAGTAGTATTATCTTTACTATACTAATTGCACCATCCGTACAGAATTGCTAACAGTTAGTCTTTGCACAATGTCTTAATAGCAAAAATGCCCATCTTTGGACAAATGAGCTAATATTGTTTGACCGAGTAAAAATTCAATGATGAATAAATTAGTTCTTACAAATGCAAGGACAAAATAGTTAATTAGGCTAAACCTCACCGGCTTAAAAAATTTTTTCCCCAAAAAAAAATAAATTTTAGGTTATTAGTCCAAGAGAGGTGAACCAATTGGAAGAATTAATATCAACTTTTGGTTACTCAAATTAACAACTGTTACTAGAATTTGGGCCAATGCTCACCCCTATTGATAGCCGAGCCACGAACTGGTTTCATACCAAAAAATGATTTGGAAGTCCTTCAAGACCTAACTTGAGCACTTTTGGGTCAAGCTTCAGTCCTCTGGTCCTCCTTATTTCTATCTGATTCTGAATTAGGCAGGTATAGAATTTAAAACAAATGGCTGTTGACTTTTTTATCTTTTTATCAATTCAGACCAGACCATCAATTTCGATTCTTAGCAAGAGACTCTACACTATACCATGACCCCAGATTGTAACTCTATTTCTAACCCAGAACCATTGACTTCGAACCGATTGCAAGTCAAAATTGACATCTGGCCAGCCCTATTGATGAATTGAACACTAACAAAGGAAAAAAGCAAGCAAATATTTTCATATGTTTAAGGTTGGTGTCTTGCATGCTGCAGGTAAACCCTGGGCCCCATGGCCAGCAACGGTCATTACTCATTTAAACTAATTGATGAATTGACAGAAGCTAAAAATTGTTGGAAAGTTCCTGGAAGGCTCTAAGGGAAGTTCCATTTGTAGCCTTTTCGAAAAATACAGCAGTTCCTTTGTAGCATGAAAAAAAACAATTAGGCTAACAACAAAACATGTCAAAAGGTTTACATAAAGTAGTTCAAGGAAACGTAAAAGTTAACAACAACCGCAAAATCTAATATTGATACAGGAAAATTGAACCATTGCATTGTATTGAAACAAATGCAGAGCCCTCCAAGTTCTATTTACATTGGAACTCTTGTTTTAAAAAACTCATATAAGAACAACAGACGCGCAAAAGATATCAATCTCCCCCTCCAGGGTTATCAATCTAGGAAATTAGATTCTGGACGAACACAAGAGGCTCTTCCCATCTTTAGCCAACTCAACTCCTTGTTTGAAAGCTTTACATACTATCTCAAGGTCCATCTTCTTGGGCTGCATTGAGGAAAAAGGGTGAATTTGAATTTGTAAAACAATACATTCACATCTATGTGTGTGTGAGTGCATGCAGGTGCGGAGAGAGAGAGAGAGAGAGAGAGAGACTTACTACTCAAAATGAAACCCTGAAGCAAGCTTTGAGCTCTCTCTGCTTGTTCTGGAGTACCTGATATTTGAATGATGTTTTCTGTCTCCCCTGGTCTATCTTCTAGAAGGGTTACATTGGCTCCAGATAACTGTCCCATAAACAGTCACATAAAAATTACTAAATGTGAAATCTAAAACTTCCACGTTGTCAGTAATTGACTAAAAGTGTAGACTCACCTCACTTATCTGTGCAAGCTTGTTTTTTGATTTTGTTACAAGCTTTGGAACTGCATGCTCTGGTATAACAATTTCAAGTGTACTCCTTGTAACAAGAGGTTTGGGGATTCTAACAGGAAATGAATATAATATATTACAAATTGGAGAAACAAATGTCCTATTATTATGCGTAGGACAGCAGCAATGAGCTCATATTGCTTAATTCATTAAGATAGATCTGAATCTGGTACCTAGTTATTGTGGCGGGCACCTCTTCACGGCGTTCACTTTCATTTTGCTTCAGTTTGTCAGTGCTCGATCCTCCAGCATCCTGCAAAATGAGGATTGTTTACCTTATTCTAACTGTTAGATTAAAGTAGGGCAGTTGAGAAAAATGCAGGAGAAAGTTTCAGTATACCTTGTGCTGTTCAGTTTGCAATGCAAAGACCATTAAGTGGTTAAACTGTTTTGACACTATAAGGTCACATACTAGAAAATAAGATTTAACTCCTTAGAATATGGGGAAAAGGCCACCAAGAACAACAAAAGTCATCCCCGACAAAACATACATGGGGACTTCCTATGTCCAGCAAACAGATCAGCAATGTTTCAAAGTTTTTGTCAGAAAATTTAATAGAATATTTTGCTTTCCAACCACTGCTTTTATCCTGATTTAGCAAAATGTGTTCATTTAAAACTTTTCAGGAGGTGGACTGTTTGAGTTTTCATCGCTCATTTTATTCTAGTCTTCTCAAAGGCCAAAAAAATGAACTTGGATAAACAGCTGAAAAATAAGTGGTTAAATAAATAAATGGGAAAAGAAACATGAAGCAGGAAAGAGAATCCTCCATGAGAAAAAATAACCTTTGGTTGTTGTACTGCAGCTGAAGACTGCACATTTGAATAAGTTGCAGCAGAAGGTTCAGCACCACTATAACTGTCACGACCTGGGGTTACGTTATTTGGAGAAGATGTCTCTGTTCCTAAAGCATTCCCAGCGTTGCCTGACTCAGAAATAGGCAGTGGATTATCTTTTTGAAAGAATTCTTTGTATAAATAACTCCTTAGCCTTAATGTCACTTCAACTAGAGCATCTCGAGCTGCCTTTATTTCCCCTTCAATCTGTCAAAAATAGCAATACCATTCAAAACAGTGAAGATAATAACTGATTCCTCTAACAAGGCTCTTGTTGAGCCTTACAGGATTTCCGACACTTCTGTTTTTGTCAGAAGCATTTCAACTGGCAAACACCAGCTGCAGATGCGAAAAACACATACAATTATGAGAAAAAAGGTACATTCGTATGCTTCAGGATTATTGAGTTCCTGAACTTCATAAGCACATACAAAGGGTCAGCGGCAGAATCCATTAGAAGGAATCACTTCTTAACTCTGCACCACACATGATACTCCAGTCTACCAAAACTTACCAAGACCATGGATTCCAGCAAATGATCTTCTTAGACAACATCCAAAACCATCCAACAAATTGCGGGTTCATAAGCATTTACACGTAATTTAAAGTGGCATACCTGTACAAGCTCATCAGCATCAGATACACAAGCAGGGAGTTTTTCCCTTGGCAGGATCTGTATGTTTGCACCAGTTGATCTCTCCATCTCAGATAATGATCCATCTCTTCCCTCAAAACATCCAATTTCACTAGATGAGATAATTAACTTGGTTTTTATTATATTGTCTTTATCTGGAACGAGATCGACAATACGAGTTTGAATATGCAACAAAGCCTCTTGAGCAGGAAAGAGCTCATCATCAGGGCCCTGCATACAGAAAGAAGCAAAAAAATTGTTAGAATCTCCAAAAAGGGAAGTAAAGGAGGAGGGCATGGAGACATTACAAATTCAGAGAGAAAAAATACAAATTCCAATATAATAGTACAAGAAATTTCAAACTTAATTTGGCAAGAAAAATGAAAACTCATATTCCACTTTGGGTGTTATATGATAACTGTCACTGCTAAAACGAACACCATATAATTTGAAAAAGGGGCTTTATAGGCAACAGTGGCTACTGAACAACTTATTACTTGATAGAAAAAAATGATGGCAGCTACCTCCTCAGATGAGATGATAATGACTTGCTCATCTGACCCAGATACAGGATCAGAAACCTTTACATCCACTCCAATTTCATTCTGAAGCAAATCTACTATGCCATCTGACTCCCCAATTACTTTGTTAACCTTGTCAATAGGGCAAAGAATTCTGAACACAAGGTCCTCACCATAAAAGGGTTGTGCATTATCAGCCATGGCAGTCCCAGCTTCAACTAAATAACCAGATTGTTGTGAGGAATAGTTACTGCTTCTATAATTGGATGTAGATAATCTTGATCCAAATGAAGGCCCATCTACAGATGAACGGCGTCCTGTATTATTCATGTGAGGAATGTAATCATCATCAGCAAAAAATCGTTCAGGTGAGTGTACACGACCGTGGAAATTTCCATGACTTCGGTCACGATGCTGACTTTCCCGCAAGCGAGACGAAATAATTGCTATAGCATTTTTCACTGCGTTCACATCACCTACAACCTGCTTCGGAAACAAAATTCATGAGTCTCTCATTGTAACCATTCTCTATTTGATATAGAATGCTTAAATAAAAAATAATAGTCTTCAGGAGGTATTCTAGGCAGGCAACTAAATAGTCCTGCAGTTCTAAAACTTCCATTGTCAAAGTAATCACGACAATAGACTAACTTTATAGACATTATACCATGGAATTAACAACAAACTTGGTTTCTATCAAGAAAGTAATCTATGCTATGCAGTCGAAATTCTCAAGAACAACACCAATGATTGAAACTCTACATCAGCCTCTATATCATTATATGGTTTGGCTATAATTTAAGCCAAGCTCAAATGTACTCTGACTTCTAGATGTGTGTGAAGCAAACAGTATGGAATAAAATTCCAATCATACCTAATTATCCTAATTATGCATTGTATCAGACAACCATCCTTGACAAAACATGTCAATGAACTCCACAATCAAGTGTTCCTAAGGTTCTGGTATCTGGTTATATTTTTCTTACAACAATGAAAAAAATATGGAGCAGGTATGTTATTGAGCAGCTCTAGAAGGCATAGACACAAGTTAAAATCACCAAGAAGCAGCAATGGAGCAGCCAATGAAATATATCATTCCAGTTATGGACAGTCAATCAAGTAATCGTTAGTTGCAATTGATGTAATATTGACTTTCAAATGACGTAATTAAAAGCACCCATCATAAAACAGCATCCTCCATCATTCTTCTATACATATCGGATTAATGATGTTCTTATTAAACTTCAATAACCAATTTAAGATGGGTCAAATTTGAGATATCCAACAAAAACCCAAAAATAACAAAGTTATAAATGCTTAAAAATCCAATATGATTCATTTGAGCTTTAAGTCATCATCTGTTTATTGTGTCTAACTCTTTCACTTCTATAAAGTTCTTTTAACTCGTTGCACATAAAGATGAAGAACACATTAAAGTAATGTAGAGTAGAAACTCCTTCGAAAAGGGTCGTTTCATCCAAAATCTAAGTCCCATTTCCACCCAAAATTCAAAGTCATAAAAAGTTTTTAAGTTAAGAAGTCCTGGAAGCAGCCAACAGAAATAGTAGTAAGTTTTGTGTCAGTCAATACAACCTGAACAATCTCCTCAGACATTGAAACGCAGCGTGGCAAAGTATGGTCTCTAGGCAAAATCCTAATCTGGGTCTTTGTTTCAATCCTCATTTGCTCAATTATCTTCCCTCCTTTCCCCAACAAACAGCCTACATGCATTCTTGATACCACCAACCTTGTAGCCACTCTATTTCCTCTTCCGCCACCACCATAATCCTCCTCTTCATTTCCATACCCACCGCCATTCATGGCAAATTGAGCATCACTCTCAAGAATCCTATCATGTATCAAGAAAAGCGCCTCCTGCGCTGGCGAGAACGCAGGCATTCTGCCTTCTGGGTCCCGCCGCCGTGTATCAGATATCTCAATGATTCGCTCTTCATCTCCGGGAATCAGTTCGTGCACGTTGATCCACGCGCCGGTATGTTGTCTAATAGACTTGATTATACTCCCAGACTTACCGATTACTCCACCAGCTTTGATGTCATGACACAGAATACGGTAGGTAGTGGTTACCATCAAAGATTGGTCCTGTTGTGGCTTTGATGCACGGTTGTTATTGATGGCAGTAGCGCTACTGCCACGGTGGTGACGATGAGTATTGGTAGCATAGTGGTGGTTATTATATCTGGGTTTAGTCCTACCACCACCACCAACCATGCCTGTCTCGTTTTCATAGTCCTGATGGTCATAGTAATAATTTCTCTTAGATCTAGATCTCTCCATCTTCTTCTTTAACAAAAAGCAGAGGTTTAAGGTCTCTTGATTTCTTTGATTCTGTTGATCCTTGTTTGTCAAATGTCCAAAGATTTAGTGTCCCAAAGTCACAAATTGAAAGGGGATTTTTCTTTGTTTTTCTGTTTGTTTCCTGGAAAAGTAGACATACAACGAGAGAGAAAATGCTTAAAAACCTAATAAGGAATGAGGTAAGAAGAGAAAGGGAGAGAAATGAAGAGAGAATCTAAAGAGGAAGAAGAAGAGAGAGAGTGTCAGAGTGTGTTGAGTCATGCACTAGTGATATTGGTATAAGCAAGCTTAGCTGCAAGATTTACCCACCACTTCAGTTTTCTTCTCAATCTTGATACTTTACTTTTTCTTGGATGGAGGTGCAAATAGAAGTACACAGCACAAAACGATGTCGTAGCATTGAGAATTTTCTTGGTCAGCAGATAGTGGGCGTTTGGTTGGACGGTGTGCTGAGGGGAAATGAGTCTTCAAATTCCAACGTCTAATGGTTACTTTTTTTTTTTTTACGTCAATGTTTTTATAAGCGGGATTCCAAGTTGGACTTCTTTATATACTCTCATCAAGGAAAACATTTGTATTGGGTGTACATATCCAATAAGAAAATCCAATAATGATAATTGACCGTAAATATAATAATAGTAACGTTATGAAACTGAAAAAAGAAAAAAGGAAAGGAAAAATAAAATAATGATAAAGAGTGCTTGTTTTTTTTAAATCAATTATTTGAATGTCTAGGAAAATGGATAAGTGTAAGCAAATTTTTAAAAAAACCGAAAAATTAAATAAAATTGAATTAATATTTATTTTTAGTTCGGTTTTTGGGCTCGATTTTAAATATTTTATATTCAATTTTTGATTATTGAAAAATAATTATTTTCTAAGTAAAATAAAACTGATGTAATTGAATCAAATTGCTCAATTAAATCTCGTTTCCAAACTTTTTTTTGATGCAGTTCATATATTAATTGAAAAAGTTATTGTTATATTCCTATACTATATCAAATTTAATTATTTCATCCTCATTTGGTTTTTAGAAATACATTATTTTATTATTAATATTTTGCTTTATCAATTATTCGGTCGTTGAAACAACTTGAATTTTTATTTTCAAAGATTTTTCAATTAAATTTAATAAACCGACAGCTTGAAAATTTATTTTAATATTTTAATGTGAACTCTGTGGGAAACCGAACTAATTATTTTAATGTGAACTCTGGGGAACCGAACCAAAAATCGATGAAAAACCCGTTAAAACCAATTGTAAACCGAAGAGAATTTGGGCCGAACCGGAACGAATCGAACCGGTTGACCCAAAACCATCTAGAATTTTCTTTTTTCCTTATTTCTAGCACACACCTCACTCCCCTCCCCCGTTTTTTTTGCGCTTCTTGACCACCAGCGACACCACCTCCGACCACCACTCCTCCTCCACCTCCTCTTTTCTTCTTCTTCTTCTTCTTCTTCTTCTTCTTCTTCCTTTCTTTCCTGCTCCTTTCTTCTTTCATTTTCGTTTTCCTTGGGCCTGCGTTCTTGGCGAGACAGAGGCAACGCAGCAGAGCCGCGAGCCACCACCACTTCGCCGCCGCTTCTGGTTGCAGCCTGACGTCGCCAAGCTCGCCGATCTCCTCCTTCCGTTCGAATTGCGCGAAGACAGCAGCTCAGGGAGAAACGCAGAGCGCCACCGCTTGCTCCTCCACCTCGTTGCGTCGTCGCCAGCCTGCTGCAGCTCCGGCGAGTCGTCAACCACCAGATCGCGCCGCCATCGCTTTCCAGTGCCGCTGTCAGTCGGATCCGGCACTTCCGACGCGCGTAACTCCAATCCGGCACAAACAAATTTCTGATCTAGCGCAAGTTCGACAAAAATTATATTTTGGGGTAACAAAAAATTTATTTTAATAATTTTAATTACTTGAAGTAATTTTATTATTGTTTTAGTTAATTAATTTTATTATTTGTAGTTAATTAATTTAGTTAATTTAATTTAGTAATTGTGAGTAGTTAATAGATTTATAATTTTAGTGTTGATTTAATTAAGGGTGTTGATTAATTTAAAATTACTTGGTTAATTAAAGGAATTTAGTTTTGTAATAAATAATTGTTAGGAAATTAGGAAATTATGGTTTATGGAATTAAAGAAGAATTTATGAATTAATGTTGATATGGATAATGTGGAGGACGGGATTAAATTACTTGATTGATTGCCCGATGGATGGGCTGTGTGGTTTGAAAATATTTGATATTGTTGATATTTTTAACAGGTGGATAGTCCAATTTTTAGGGGAGATGCTGTCGAAATTTCGGTAGAAATATAAAAGAAATTTCGGTAAAAAAAAAATAATAAAATAAATTTTGGTAGGAAATAAAATACAAGTCAAAATAGAAAAATTTAGAATATAAAATAAAATTCTTAGAGTGGTAAAGAAATATTTTGTCTGATAGAATTATTTTCTTTTGTGTCGTTCTTACTTTGCTTAAATCGCCCGGGTCCATCTAGTGCTCCTCCAGGACAGAATCAAAGCTAGAACTTCGCTCTCCATCGCAGTGAGTAATAATAAATAATGCATATCAACATGCATTTGCATAGCATTTTTTTTACAAACCTTATATATATATATATTTTATATTAAAGCTCATATTTACTTTATGTTGCATAATTGTATATTTGGATGTATTTGGTGTAGTACGTTGAAAGAATTATAATTGTGGCTGTGCATATACTCTGTGACTTGTTTGTGTGGAATTTAGGATGAAGTGGGTCACCATGGGTTTGTGAGACCGTTACCGTTATTATGGAATCCTGATTATGATTATCAGGTACCGTTATATGGATTCCCTGATTACCGTTTAGCGGGGTAAATGGAGATCGGCGCCCCCGTGTGCACCTACCGTTACCGTTACTGTTAACCACAGGTTGGCTTCTTTATGGGCGCCACCGGATAATCTAGATTTTGATCGTGCCGCAGGGTGGCCTCTTGTGTATGGAGCGCCTGATGATCTAAGCATTTGATGGAGAACGACCGGGCGTTGCCTCCTGTTGGTATGGAAAAACGAAAAGAGTAGAATGAAACAATTTGAGAGGACTGGTCAAGTGAGGATTTAGACCGGTCGGCCAGTATGGGGATCGGCTCCTGGTGCACATGTGAGAGGATAAGCCATGTGGGAGGACGGCTCATCGGGGGTTCGGTGTGACTCCACTGACTAATTTCCACGGATGTGAATTATTTGAAGGCTGATATTGTTTGTGGGTTGCTGATGTAATGTCATATGATTGACTGTTGTGTGTTCATTCAGTATACTAGAGTGCATTTTTTCTTGACTGTTGTGGTGTGTATTACTTTTATTATTCACTGAGTTGCAAAAACTCACCCCCCCTTCTCTCCCAAACCTCCCAGGTACTAGGAAAGCAGCTGAGTTCGACTGAGCTCTTGCAATCTTCCTCCGCAGAGTTGTAAATGGCTAAAACTTTAATATTTCTGTTTATTTAAATTTTGGATGTTATAAAATTACTCTATTATCACGATTATTATTGAATCTCCGCCAGTTATAGGGTTATGTATTTAAATTGGGCCTTATTGTTAGCACTACGCTAATAAATAATATTGTGTTAATTAACCTGTGGAAACATTTAGTAAGTGCCCTTATTGTGTATGAGTTATTGTGGAATAGGCCCTGGTTAAAATTTTATGTATTATTTGATATTGGGCCAGATGTTTAAAAATTTTATAACTTATTATCTTAAGTTCATATGGGGCTTCTGTTTGTTGAAATTAGGAGATCATGTAGACAGATTGAATAAATTGAGGGCTTACTACTGTTGAATACTCAAATTAGGCTTCTAATGTTGTTGGTGGCATGTGAAACACTCTTTAAATGGAGGAAAAACACGCCTGCTACATGGCCGTGCCAATTTAATTTGACTTTGCTAAAAGCCTAGTTTTCTCGGCCGCAGCCGCCCTTTAAAGGGCAGCAGTAGCCGGGCTATTCGCCGCCGGCGACCAGCGGCTGCAATCGTCTATGAATAAACCTCAATTTTGAGGCTCAAAGAGCCAATTTTTCCAGACTGCAAACAAGTCCGGCCCGGACCGGAGGTCATCAGAAAGTTCACGGAAGTGTGCCAATATGGTACTTGAAACGTTCCGAAAACATTACGAGGATCACGGGAACTTGGTCCGGATATTTTGGAGGTCCGAAACTTTCCCGGAAAAGCCTCCGAACGAAAAAAACAAAAGAAGAGAAAAGAGAAAGGCACGCATGCCCACCCTCGGGGGTGGGCATGCCCTCCTCACAGGGCGGAGCATGTCCCGCCCAGTCTAGGCGGCCATGGCGGCCCAGTCTAGGCGGGGCATGCCACCCTCATAGGGTGGGCACGCCCGCCCCACGCTAGGGCGGCCATTGCCCGCCCAGTCTAGGCGGGCACGCCCGCCTAGCTTGGGCGGCCATGCCAGCCCAGCGTGGGCGGGCACGCCCGCCCTCGAGGGCGGGCCAGACGCGCGCGACCAGGGGCGGGTTTTTTCCTATAAAAAAACACCCCGGGGCTCCGTTTTGACACACGTCTGTTGTTGGACGGACCTTCTCTTCTCCTTTACGCTCTTTGCGATTTTCTTTTATCGCTTCTGCATTCTTTTATTTTATTTTATGTTATTCTGAGCTTTCGTTTTTTCTTGCTTTATTAAGTGGCCATTAAAAACTCCATTTTAATTAATATTTCCCTTAACGAGGAGCTTAACTGGAGTTAAGAAGCGGTCGGAGTTTAAATGCAGGTACATAAATTTAAGACTACGGCTTAATTTAATTTTAAGCCCACTTCATGCATGCTTTCTTTTTCTACTCCTTCTTAACTCTATAACTGCATGAATGCATCCATATCATCACTTAGGCAAATAAATTGCCCTCAATCAAATAAAGATTTTAAGCTTAAATTGCCCGATTAATTATCAATCTGTAGGATATTAAAGGTTAAAATCTGACATTATTGGCTAAAGAAGGCCTAGTTAATCTAATAACTATGGTGAAAATTGCCTTTTATTTCGAACAGTTTCCTTGGCCTAAATCCAGTTAATCAATGATTGTGACTAAAAGGGCCTTACTTAAACACGTTTTTTTTATGGCATAAATTGCCTAATATTTCAAATTTAATTAATCACTGTAGGCAAAATAAATTAGCTTATAAGTTGAAGAATTTAATCTCTTTATAGCGACAAATCGCTTAAATCAATTTCTTTTTGGCCTAAAAGCCTTGAATCAACCTTTATGGCAACAATCCTTAAATCAATTCATTTGGCTCTAAAAAGCCTTAAATATTCAGATTTTGGCGACAATCGCCTAAACAATTCAATCTTTTGGCAATAATAAAGCTCAATTAATCTTGCAAGCAAATAAGCACAAAATTATTCTTTTGGCAAGAATAAGCCCAAAATAACCTTTCTTTTTGTGCAAGAAAGCCTTCAAAATCAGCATTTTGGCCACCAAGTGCTGAAACAATCAATTCTTTGGCAAAAATGCCTAAACAAAAATGCCAACAAAAGCATACACACTACACTCATGCAATCAAGCATCCATCTAAAGCCCTCTACAAAAGGGGCCTATCCGAACTACGTGGACTTTATCTTTCCATTCAAACGGGAAGTACGTAGGCACATTCGGGATTTTAACCAACCGAGTCGGGCAAGTCGCAATGCATTCGAAACTTCACTTAAACAGTCCATTGTCCATCATCTTGCAAAAGCATTCATTTTGGTTAGTTTCATCAGCCATGAACATTTAGTCTCGGGATCGACCTCAGGTTTCGCCAGATTTTGCCTTAGACATTGGATAATTAATTAGAACCTGTAGGTTAATTAAAATTGGAGTCATTTTTAGGGTTTT
>NW_023591404.1:0-107736 GCF_014843425.1 Jatropha curcas | reverse complement strand
AAAGAGAGGATGCTCGACAATATGATGCTATAATGAATGACTGTAAAGTTTCTTTTTTTCTTATGGTGATTGTACATTCATTTAGGATGTGTGTTTTTTAGTTCCTCTAATTCTAGGAGGTATTAATTTTATTCGTCTTTCTAGTCTTCGATACAAGAAAAGGACAATTTTCCAACAATCCCTTGTTTTTGTTAACAATTTTATTTTATCTTTTCCTATGAATGTTGGGCTTTCCCATGCCTTTCCCCTGTGGTGTCAATACTCCTATTAGGTAATGGGTTTTTTTTTGGGAATAACCTGTTGGAAACAGGCTGGGAGCTAAAATGGGGAAAGAACTTTTTTTACATCAATGATGTTATTTTCTAAATGACAGTTTTGGATGCTTATGGGTTTAAAGAATCTTCCCCTGAGGGGTAATTTCTGCGTAATGGTAAGCCACTGCCATCAAAACTTAAATTAACTGAGTTCAAATATTGGCTTGATGATGCACGGCCCCCAAGCCAATTTTGCTGATTTATGTGATTTTAGATATGGGCAGCCAGTTTGGAAATTCGCCTGTGGTCCTGTCAGAATGGAATTTAAAAATAATTAAATCTATGAACAAAGATATTTCTTTTTCCCTTTTTCCAGCTTGGCCTTGGGAAGTCTGCTAGACGGCCAGTCAATTGGTAGTTTCCTTCTGTTGTTATCTGGGAACTGAGCATTTTACTTCTCAAATAAACTACTCTTTCATCCTGCATAAGAACAATTTTTTTTTTTTTTTTTTTTTTTTTTTTTTTTTTTTTTTTTTTGTGTGTGTGTGTGTGGATGTGTGTGTGTGCGCGCGGGCGCATGTTATGAACCTAAGTCTATACAATAGTAAATTAGGTCTGATGGTAGGAATTCAAATTTTTTTTTTTTCTGTTTTTGGAGTTTTTGAGAAGCCCTCTGCAAATCCATCAAAGAGGTATTGTTTCCATCTGCAAGGGCTTGATGTGATCCAACAAGCACAGTCTGAAACTGGGAAAACAGCTATTTTTGCCTCTGGAATTTTTGCAAAAGCAAAGCTTGATATGACTTGGTGGATTGCCAGCTGTTTCTTGGCACCTACTAGAGAACTAAGCGACAACAGATTGAGAAAGTTTTATGCGAGCACTGGGTGATTATCTGGGTGTCAACGTTCAGCTTGTGGTGGGTGGGACCAAGTGGTTCGTGAAGATCAGCGCATTCTCTTCAGCTAGGGTGCATGTTGTGGTTGTACACCTGGTCGTGTAATTTGAACATCTGAGGAGGCCGTCACTTCGCCTTGATTACATCAAGATGTTTGCTGCTGGAGAAGGCAGATGAAATGCTCTCACGCGGTTTCAAGCGGATCAGGTTATCGGTTTGATTTTAATATTAGTGCATTTTTCTAAAAGTTCTCTTGCTTCCATTGTTTTCCTTGAAGCCTTTGAGCTATTATCCTTGGAGCTGCTATGTTTCTCTGTCTGGATTAATGCACATAGGTTCCTACTTGTCTTACTCTGTAGGAACAAACAAGCGCTTAATTATCCATGGTTAAAATTTGTGTTAGATTTGGAAGTATATTGTTGTTTTTTTCTTTCCCCCCTATGTGTAATTATTCTGTTGGCCTTTCAGGGTCTATGGATGCACTTGCCTGTTAATTTTGTTTCTGTTAAAATTGTAGCTTTTTTTTTTTTTTTTTTTTTCAGATGTATGAATCAATTTTCAGTTGCTCCCCAATCAAAAGATTCAGGTTGGGCGTTTTTCTGCCACCCATGCCACCTGAGGGCCCTTGAGATCACTAATGAAAGTTTCATGAATAAATCAGTGAGGATTCTTAGTGGAAACGCGATAAGCTCACTCTCGAAGGTATCAAGCAATTCCATGTCCAATGTTGAAAAGGAGGAAGCGAAGCCTTGAGACCACTTTGTGAATTTGTTTATGAGACCTTAGCAATCACACAAAATAGTGTTGATTTTTTTGTGAAATACCCAGGCGTAATGGCTCACAGATAAGCCTGCGTGGCTTCGTGATCACAGTCTCCGCCACCCATGGAGAAACATGGATCAGAACGACAAGGGACATTATTAATGGAGAGATTTCGCGTTCTGGTTCCTCACGGGTGTCATTAACACTGACCTTTTGCCCGTGTATTGATGTCCAGCAAGTCTCACATGTGATCAATTATGATCTTCCAACACAACCAGAGAACTAACCGTCATCGAATTTTGGTCGAAGTGGACGATTCGGGAGGAAGGGTGTTGCTAAGTCAATTTTGTCAACCAGGGATGAGAGAGAATGCTTTATGATATCCAAAAATTTTATAAACGTAAGTAATCGAGAGCTAAACATCAAAGTTGCTGAACTCTTTGAAGCAATTTTGGTTCAGTGAGGTAAATTGTTTGGTAATGGTTGTGTTGTTCCTTGTTCGTAGGTTGGGGCCTTTATTTAAGTCCCCAAATTGGCTGAAAAATTTTCTTATTTGAGTTTATTTCAAACCTGACGTTGATATGGCCTGTACCTGTTGGAAAAATTTAACTGTAATTCAGTTGCCAAAATGACATGGTTAGGTAGAACTCTCATCCTTATACTTTAAAAAAAAAAAATCAAAAAGAACACTCTGTCGTTGGGAAGACAGTTTTAAAAATTAAGTCATTAACATAACAATTTATTTTTATCACGTGATTATTAAGTTTATCCAAGTCCATTGAAAAATAATAAATATTATTCAGCAAATGAATTTTTTCAAACACCGTTTTGCTTTTAGTCAAATTGTAAATTCTTTTTAATTTTAATATGTTTGCTTTTCAAAACTATGGATTCTCATTTTAGTTTTCTTCAATATTATCAATTAGAAAAGTTAATTTAGATCATGATTAAACTTACATTAGGAAATAATTTGGTATAAAAGCGAACAAATCTCATCCCCATCAACCAAAAATTCCAAAGTTTCCAAATTCTCGAGAAACATGGAAAGAAAGGAAAAACCTGGAGAAATGGCAAAATTGGAAATGCAAGTAACTTGAACTTGGAAAAGTGAAATATAGAGTGTCATCGAAAATAATAATACTTGTCTGGTTCTGTTCCTTCTGACGCAGTCAAAATTCAGGGATAACGAGAAGCTGTTGAAACCAAGTTAATAATAATTGCCGTAGACAAAATGGATTCCCTCTTAACACGCCAATCTACATTCAGTCCAAACATTCTTTTCAGGAATTTTAATCAAATTAGTAGTTTTTTAATAAATAAAATATATTTTTTATTAAATATTTAATGAAATAAATGAATAAATAAATAAAAATTTAAACTTGCTAAATGGACCCACAATTCCATTGCTCCTATTCTTTCCTCCTCTGTCAACCTCCAATCAAACAAAACCAATTCCACCCTTGCATTCTTTCTCCTCCTGCTTTCCTCATTTCCTCCTTTCTCTCTCTCAATTGCAAAAATATCAAGAATGCCATGGAGGATATAACAGATCAAGATCATATTCCTTAATTCACTATGGCGGTGGTAATAATATGCAGATAGAGAGTTACTAAATGTCCACCAAGACCACCCACGACGACTTCTTTATGATCTTAGGTCTTAACAAGTGCTTCCTATAAGCGGCAAAGTCTCAGATCGCTAATAAACAAGTTACAAACTACAATAGTTTCAAATAACGCGTAGAGATTTAAGCTCAAGGAAAGGCAAGAGCACTCTGGGTCTTCTTCAAAAGTCTGGATTTTAAAATGACCCTGAGTGTTCAAAGGAAGAAGAGGGTTGCTTAGCTACAAAATGTACAGTGCGAAAGGCAAAGTCCAAAGGCTCTTTTAGGAGGGAAGCTTCAGGGTGGCTTAAGGAATACGGTATAGCAGGTGGTTTATGGATGGTGGTAGATTGTGTGGCTTGTAATTAATTTACTCTTTTTTTCTATCTTTTGTTGTTATGTTCTGGTGTTTGTATGTAAGGTCTCTGTGGCAAAGGCAAATCAAAGTTTTGTCCAACAAGAAGTTTATAGATTGTTGTGGTTATTTGGAGACTAGTTAATTGGAGCTGTATAATTGATTGTTGTTTCTTTATGCTGTTAAAATTATCAGTCAATTCCTTTACAATTGTTGATGAATCTATGCGTGATTGATATTTTTTGTTGAGGTTTTCTACATTTGATTATAGAATCTTTTACTCTTGGTCTTGTAAATCTAATTGCTGCATAATTGCAGTAGTAGTTTTGTCACATTACTGAAGAAAATGGATTTGAATTTATTCTTTCTCATCGTTAATTGGTTTTTGCGTCTAACTATGTTTGAAGTTAAGCTATAATATGATTTAAGCTTGATTATAACATTAAAAAAAAATAAAAAAAGGAATTCTTGAAAGTTTGTTAGTTTTCCTAGCTCATTGATTTAAGACATGCTTGCCTTAGGTATAATTCTTCGTGTTAGAACTAGAAATGGACAATCATCGTACTTTGCTAAACCAATAATGACATCTTATATTGGGAAGATTTTTATGGAATTCGCTCTGTTTGAAATTTGAAAATGCTTTCTTACCTGAGGTAAAATTTTTGCTTGCTTACTTTGTAATGTCTAAAGGAGTGGAAACAAAGTTTCTTATTTCTTCCGCCCCCCCCACCCCCCCCCCTGCACATTGGGTTTTTGGCTTGCGATGTGACTGACTAAACATCCTGGTTCAACGAAAAACATAGCTGGGTGCCTTGCTACTGCTAGTGAGGCTTCTGTTCATATTCTAAAAATGTGCATCTGTTACTCAATAACAGCATATATACTCATATAGAACTGCTGTTTTTACTTTTTCTTTCCTCAATATAATACTTCATGAAGGCAGATGGTATTAGCATTGTAACGTATAATTTTAGTTCTCGACTCAAACTTGTTTTAAGCAGAGGCAACAATCATTAAAAGTATTCAAAGGTATAGATCATCGGTCAACTTTTCCCTAGCATTGAAGCCTGCAACTAATCACTTAAGCAGCCATGCCAATGCATACAGGTTTTGGGTTGATCTTATATGTAATAATACGCACATACATGAGCCTGTTTGAATAAATCCAGGGGCGGAGATCAAAATAGAGAATTCTTTCAAGGTGTCAGAAAACCATAGAAATCGGGTGAATTTTAATCTTTTTAGTTCTTTTTTTAGTTATTTCTTTCTATAAAGGGATAATGTTGCAAATCTTGGGGGAACGCAGTCAACCAGCAATCAGCAGCTCCATAAGGCACTGGATTTAGCTGAAAGTCAAACTAGCTCATAACCTTTTCGCTTTGCTGGAAAGGCACAAGCGGAACAAGTGTGTTCGTTTGGCATAGGTTTTCTTGTCTAATGTTAGTACTCGTATATAAAGTAGTTTGTATAGATTGAAAATTTAAGTGGTGGAATTTTAATTAAATTTCTGTGGACTGGTTATTTTTTTTTTATTTGATTGAATAAAAAAAAAGATTATATGATTAATTTCATCATGGTTTTAATTACAAACATTTTGAAAAAAAATAGATTACATAATCAAGTGTGAGATTTTGTTAATTTCCATCGTTTTATATCAATGGTACAATTTGAACCATGCATTTTGTTTTACAAATGTAAATTCAATAATCCGTATATTTTATTTTCTACCGAAACAAAGTTGCTCGCTATTTTTATATCATATTGACAAGGGCCTAACAATAAGATTAATAATTTGCGACAATGAGAGAAGTAAGTTTGAAGATGAACAAAGGGAAATCTTTTGTTTCTTTGGAAAAAGTTCTTTCAAACAAATTTTTCTATTATTATAGAATAAAAAAAAAATCATGAATTTCGAATATCGAATTCCATGAATTTCTATTTCCTTTGTATTTCCAATTTGAATTTCCCGTGTGGTCAAATGTACGTAAAATTTAAATACATTTAAGATTAATAAAATAAAATGAAGATACAATAATTTTTGGTTATATATCTAAAAATGTCAATTTGGATTCATTAGCTTTTTAAATAAATAGAAAGGAAGTGATTAAAAAGAAAAGGCGAAGGAAGGAATAGAAAAATGGAGTAGCCGAGTTAAGTCACTCAGTTGACTCGATTTCAAAACGAGCCCACCAAAACATAAGAATCAGCCATTAATATCGCGATCAGCAAATTCCGTTGTAGCCCAACGTCAATTTCACGTGTCCTTCAATGCTTCCACTTCGCTTTCGGCCTAAAGCATCTAACTTCGCCATCCTGCAACAACAAAGCCCGACCCGTAATACTCAGCAAAAAGGATTGTTAATTGAAATAAAGAAGTTCAACAGAACTAATGCCAATATTAATAAAATAAAGGTAAAACAGAGGGTTGCGTAAGAACCATCATACTAAGGCATCCTTAAATTTGGACACAACACCGTCTAAAATTCGTAAAGGAGACATCTTTTAACCATCATTCCTCGTTGTATATTTCCCAATTTTAGAGAGTGAAGAGAATATGTGAGGAATCCGATCTGTTAAAACGTTGGCGCCGCCGCCGGTAATAATATCGTAAAGGTTCTTCAAAAGAAGGGCAACCATCATTCTGCCCTCCTCTTTCTTTCAGTTTCAAGTTCGTACACTTTTTTTGTTTCTTTTACCTGTTTGCTTCTTGTTGGTCCTTTGTTTTTTATGCGTACATTCGAGGCTGGCCATTGTGTATAAATTGTTTTTATACTTTTCAAGATTGTAGGAATTGGATAGACAAAGATATGAAAATTTTCCTGTAATTATGTTCTGTGCTTAGTTGATTTGATTTTGATTTTCCCATTAGCGGATCTGAAAAAAAGGCATCTTACTTTCTTTTTTTCTTTCAAGGTCTCATTTTGGAAAAGCGATTAATAATTGAATCCTTTCAATTTCTGAATCCATTGGCGAACTTTGGAATCCTTTTTTTCTATTTTGCAGTCTCAGATCTCATTATTATTTTGTTAAGTAAATGTACCTTGGTGCTCGTCTTGGTTCTTTCTATCATTTGTTGCAATATTGGTTTGTGGGTCTGAGTGAAATTAGACCCTAATACTGGCTTATAGAATGCTTTGGAAACTGTGAATCTGAAGTTGGGGATGGCTGGTTCCAGCCTTTAAGGATCCCCGTTTATAATGCGATGTGCATAGCCTGATTATTATTTTCTTCAAATATTTTTTGAGTTGTTTTCATATATGTTAATTTAGTGCGCACTTCTTTCAAGTGAGGGGGGGGGGGGGGGGGGGGGGGTGATTAGAGCCGTATGCTGTCAATAAGCTTGGATAATGGGTTTTCTTCTTCTGGATATAAGTGTGCCATGTTGATGTTGAGGGCATTATCTCAAGCCCCTGTAAGTGATCCTTGGTGTTCATGGGCTTCCAATAGATTTGACATCTTGATTACTTTACAAAATTGGGAAAGAATCATAATCAGCATTTCTGAATGATAATCGCTTGTAAGATTTTATTTTTTTATGAATGAAGCTTAAATCTGCTCCTTGAGCATGGTTTGAAAATTTGCTTGGTGCTCTTCCTGCAATCAACCTGATCAAACATGGATTACTTAAATTTGGTTCCTCAGCCTTTGAGGTCAAAATCTGAAATGTGGTGTTGAATTGAATGCAATTTTTTGGTGACTTGAACCTGTCTTCAATCTCAGTAATCTTGACTGTGTTTCCTATCAGTATCTGTCATCCAAACCAGTTTTCTGGCTGTGGTCCCTTGCCATTCTTTCTGTCTTTTTCATTTTATCTGAAAGAAGTCATGATGTCCATGATTGGATTTGGAATCACTCTGGCAGGTTATTGGTACCATAGGTAGTAATCTCCTCATGGTTCCTCTTTTTGGTTAATTGCTATAATGGTAATTCTCATAGGGCTTCTTCCTAACACTATCCTGATATAACAGTTATATTTCTAAGGTGAAAACCACCTAATAATTGTTGATTAACTACTACTTTTTTATTTTTTTATTTTTTCGGGCCATTGTCAGGAGTTGGTGCTTTGGAGGTTGAGGAGCAAGAGGCTTCTTTCCCTTTCTGTTTTCCAGTTACCATGGGGCTGGCATTTAATTGTTTTGCAAAATCTTGGTTTGTAGGTACCTTACCCTGTACAGGCCGTCTTAATGTTAGTTGAATGTGTTTATTTGTATTAAAAATATTGCATAAAGAGTGTATGAGTGTGGCAAGTCCATTTGATTCAGTCTTGCAAACATGTAAACTAAGGTTTAATGTTCGTCAACCGTAATTTAATATGTAAATGTTAACTAAATGTATTTCTAGGTAATAGTTTTACAATATAATGAAATTTAATTACATTTTCGACCATGGCTTGCCAAACTTTTCGCAAGGAGCATTTTCTGTATTTTGAAATCCAAGTGACTAGAGGGAGGTGGCACAGGAGGAATATAACCCAAAAGCCCCTTAATCCAAATTGATGACTGTTTGCATGTATTCTATTAGGAATCAACAAATGACCTTTTAGAAATTGTGAACTGATGGAGTTAGCCTATCAATCCAACCACTATGTGGAAGTTTGATTCTTTCAAATATAAAATCTATGCAAAAAATATTTCCTGTTTCTCTCCTCCCCAAACCCCATTTCAATGGACAAGTGAGTTCTCTTTTTACCCATATTTTTGGGGTGCCTTCATATTTTGTGCTTCTATATCTTAATTGGTCTCATTCCATCTTGATTATGCCCTGTATTTATAGACTACTCTCAATAGTTGAGGGTTTAACATTCAAAGAAAATAAGCATAATGCTTATAGTACTTCATATGGTTGGATTTGTTGCAATTGACTAAGTTTTTACTGGATAGGTAGCTCTTAATGATGGCTTCGTGTCTGCAAACACCCAAACGAAGAGAACACGGAGACGGTAAAACTCCATCAGTCATCTTGATACTTTGGCACATTACAATGTTTTTGTATTCTTCATTTTCCCTGTCCCGTCAATAAGAATGTCTGTGATGCAGATGGAGTATGAAGTTGTTGACAGAGATTATATATGGTTGGAAATCTGGCATTTTGGTTTGGGTAATATTCCCCTGTTATACTAAATGTTACACATATTTTTCTTGCTTTTTTGGAGTGGACTCTAACTATTAATATAGGTTCTTATGCTACCAGTGGGGTGGGGGGGTGTATATATATGAAATATCTTCTTATTGCTAGTCATTTTCATTTAATTTGCTACTTTAATCTAAACAGAATGAATACATCTGGCACAATAATCATTCAACATTTTTTTTTTCATCCAGAGAAACTATTTTCTGATGATTTTATATTGAATATTTTTTTATTCAATATAATAAAATCCAAATTCAACAATGTGAAATTAATATGGATCCTGAAGTCAAAAGAAGTATGAAACTTATCTCTGCATTTTTAGGATGATTGAATCAAACAAGGGAAATAATATGTATTAAACATACATTCCAAAGCAGTTGCCCACAAGAATCTTTGAAGAATTTATTTTTAGTATTCCTTTTTAAATGCATAATATTTTGGAATTTATTGAAGAATTAACTGATCTCGTGATCCTAAGTTTTAAGATCTTTAATGTAAATAACCATCCAATTGCAGGATGCCTCAGTGATTAATCAAAAAATGGGATTTGTTCTTTCTGGAGCAGGCTTCTCAAGGATGGTGATTCCTGTATGACCATCTCAATCAGCATATGCTGCAGCGCAACAGGATTTTATTACCAGGTGTTTTGATAGCCTTGACCTGATAGGATGTTGGATGTTGCTTATAATATGTTGACTACGCTGAACGTTTCTGTGGTTATATTGAATCCCTGTTTCTCTTGCCCTCACCAACAGAAAAAAGGAATGGGACAGTAAGCGAAAGAGGTTACTTTTTTCTGTCCGAAATTTCTTCAAATGAGCACACTTCAAAAACATGAATCCATTGTTTCCGATGTTGTTTATATGGACTGTATCTGCTGTGCTAGGATTGAGTTGTGTTGGGTGTATAGAGAATTAGGAAGTTGTCAAGATCTAATAATTAATGCCTTCCCTCCAATGAACAGACTCGTGGTCTAAAGCATGGAACGGGCAATTGTGTGTCTACATGTGCTGCTGTTGCATCCAATAGTGACTGCGTACTTGCTGGAATGCTTGCTTTGGGAGAACAATTTGCCTTCAGCACCAGCTGCTCGACTTTATTTTGGCTGGGATGGTAACTCCAACTGTCCTGCTGTTATAGAATAAACTATCTAAATCTTTGGTTGTGTCCAGAAGTCATGGGTTCTAAATGCAAAGTCACCTGTAATTCGACTCAACCAGCCTCAATGTCAGCGTGTTACATTATACCATAGCAATTGTCAAAAAGAACCTCATTCAAAAGACTGCATGCCTTTTTTTTCCTAAGAAAAAAAAAATGAGAAGAAAATTTACATAGAATGTTTTGGATCTCTGTTTTGAAGGCCGGCCTTAGTGATTTTGTGATCAAAGTTTTTCAGCAATAAACTTAGTGAAAACTGCTTGTTCTAGAAAATCTTGTGATCAGAGTAGTTTATCTTCACCCCTTTGTAGGATCGGTTAACCATAGGTCCTGCATATAAAACTGAGGTGCTTAAAAAAATATATTAATTTGGAGTATAGAGCCAAGCTCAGTAGAAAGATGATTTGCTACAATGTTTATTTACTAGGAAATTCTGTTGCAGGGTAACTTATCATAAGTAGGTGTTATCCTTTACTGTGAGTTTCAACAAGCTATTGCGACACCTTCCAAGACCATTGCGACGCTTCATGCGGAGACAGTGTAGATCGAATTTCAATCTAAGTGCGATCAAGGGTCCCTACCGGGCCCTAGGATTCAAACCCAAGTGCTGTATCCCAGGCACAACATTGCATCATTTGATTTTCAAGTACACTCCAAGGAGAAGGCATGAAATAGGAAAAAGTTGCTGGTTTTCCCCAGTGCTTAGAAATACAAGCTTTACTTTGGTTAGCGTCCTTGCTTGACCCTACAATAGGGTTAGTCTTGTTGAGGCTTGGGTGTACAGTTCCTTGGGAGGCATGGGATTTTGGAGACGCATTCTCTTTGAGATTTAATTTTCTTTCTACATCATTGAATTCTAAAGTTTGAATTGTTGCCTCATCTCCATAATCTAACCATTTGCTACTTTTTGATGTGGGTTAATATACCTTGGTAGGTTAGCAAATTTTACAGCAGAACCAAAGTCAGTAATTTTTTTTTTTTTCTAACAGTAAGTAATATACACAGGTCTATGTTCTAGCATGCTTCATCAATCAGCATTGAATCTCATTTCAACCCACAAAATTTCTGTGGCTAATTAATAGATTTTTAGATTGAACAGCAAAAAAGTTTATCATTTCGTGCCATTTCGTTCAAAAAAAAGCAGTCCAACCTTTACTTGTTCAGTCCTTTATGTTATCCCACTTACTGTTCATGCCTTGTTGTTTGGACCAAGTTAAGCAGCCAGCAAAAATTCAGGTTCAACTGTCCTTAACATGAGTGAACTTAATTCCACAACATTGGATCGGTGGTTGTGATCTCTATATAAATGAGGGAAATTACTAAATTCACAATTAAATAAATTAACATTTAAAATAATTAAAAATATATTATTTGATGCATTATAGCTAGACCTTGGCCACGGATTCGGAACCGGCGGTTTTCCGGTTCCAGAAAAGCTGGAAACGGAACCAATCGAAATGGTTCGGTTCTCTCCGGTTCCGATCTGATTACAACCGACAATTCCGATTGGTTTTACGGCAAATCGCATAATTTTAAAATTTAAATTTTGAATAACACAGGTTAAAAAAAAAATTAATGTGAACAAAAAATTAAAAAATAACAGTTAAAAAATTTTAAAATATGAAAGAGGAGACCGGTTAAAAAAAATATTTGAACATAAAAAATCTAAAAAATAACCTAAAATTTTAAAATTTGAAGATCGTTTAAAAAATTATTTGAACCATAAAAATTTAAAAAATACACCTAAAAATTAAAAACTACTTCAATTAAATTTATTTTTTTAAAGACTTGAAATTGTTGAGTGTTGAACCATTAATGAATTTTTTTTTAAAAAAATTTTTGAACTGATTTTTTTTTTTTTAAGTTTGAACATAATTTAGAAAAAAAAAAGAGTGGGCTTGAAATTTAAATTTTTTTTTTGTTTAAAAAAAATTAAAGTTGCCTACAGTATCCTCTTGGGGTTTAAGAGGAAAATCAAAGTCCACACGTAGTTCTTACTTACCTTATTCAATTTCCACCCTTTTACCTTAATCGCCTATTTCACCAACCGGTTATGTTCTCGGTTGAGGACCCATCGTATAATCAATAAATCTTCATTTCTTTGGCGATTTTCTTGGGCTCTTAGTTCGCTTTGGTCCAAATCATCACGCACAGCTTGGCTTCTAAATGAAATCGGGTGTCATAACGAGATCGTGTTTCATCAAGTAATTTTACCCTCCTTGACTAAAAGCTTGTTCAACCGAATCAAGTGGCAACAGTGGAGACCGGAGCTACTAAAATTTGTTTTGCAAGTAAAGAAAGAATTGAAAAAGTATTTGCGTGACGACTCCACCAATCTAAAATTGGAAAATCTGCATCAGCATAATCATCACCAAACTCAAAAGAAGTTGTTAGATAATTATCAAATTCAGAAATAGAACTGGATTCCCTTGTTCTTTTTTGTCTTTGCAATGAAACTTATTGAGCAACACCAACACCACTTACCCTTTATGTTGAAAATTGTGGAATATTAGATTGAGAAGAAGTAGAAATAGAAGTAGATGAACTAGAAATTATATAATTGCATAATATTTTGTTTAACTTCATGCATTACTACATTTATATTAACATTATCTTCTACTACATTTATATTAACATTATCTTCTACATCAAGATTCAATACTTCATAATAAATAGTCAAATAATCACATAAAACATCCATTCTACATCTAGGATCAAATATAATAGCAACAAGATAAAGGGGTGCTATATTTTTAAAATAAGATAACCATTTTTTTTTCATTGAAAAAATACAATCTTTTAATAAATCATCATTTTGAAATTCTTGGAGTGCATTAACAATATTAATACACAGGTAAAAATAAATGAGATGTGGGATAATAAACCCCACTAAATTTATAGGTAGCATCATTAAAAATTTTTAAAATATCTAAAATTTTTGTACAAATCTCAATTTTTGTGGATATAAATTTAAGATCTCAATATTATTAGGTAACCAAAAAAAACATAATATTCTTTATTAAGAAAAAGACTCGTTTAGTAATTCATATGTTGAATTCCAACGAGTTGGGACATCCCTTGGAAAATGTTTGGTCTTTTATTATTTTCTTTACAAAATTTAGCCCAACTTCTTTCATCACTTGGGGATATGTTCCATAAATTATGAAATAGCTTTAATTGGAGAAATAAAAAGAATCATGAATTTTTCAAACCATCTGTACACATAAATTAAAACATGGCATTGCACATCTTATTATGAAAAAAATTTACCACCAATATTTTGTTCACAAATTTTTTTAAGTTCAATAATTTTTATCTAGTATTTTGCAGAAGCAGTATCAAATGAATTTGAAAAAAGTTTTTTTTGTCAACCTATATTCATCTAATATTTGAAACAAATTACTCTATAAATTTATTTGCAGTATGTTTATCATCAAAAACACGAAAATCAATATTCTTTTAAATTTTTCAATCATCATCAATCCAATGACATGTAATACCCATATTAAAGAATGCATTTTGCAATGATCACTCCAAACATCACAACAAATTTCTGAAGACACGAATTTTCAAATTGAAGAAAATTAAAAGCTCTAACTCTTTTTTGCCTTGTATATAAAGAAATATAGTTCCGTTTACAGTATTTCTGGTACTCTTTTACACAAAGATTTTAAAGCTTTTTGACAATAATTATAAAACCTACTTTTTCACTAAAAACTAAAAGATAAATGTTCCATAGAAATTCATTTTGTGCTAATTTCTTCTTTTTGATATTTTTTCAGATTTTGTATTTTTTCAGAATATTGAAATAAAGAAAGGTTAGAAGATGCGTACCCGGAAATTTGTGTTTGAGACCGATCAACTCCTATTTTATTGGATGTTTTGTCTCCAAAATGATCCATAGCCCCTCGCTTGTTTAAGTTTATAAGATTTTCCACATAATTGCAAATTATATCGTACATTTTCTCACCTTTGAATTTTTTTGTGAAATGAATGGAGAATATGTCGGAACTTTATCTTGCTCTTGTAACAATTTTTGCTCGTAGCTCTTGCTCTTGCTCTTCATCTTCTTAAAATTGCTCATTAAATTCGGATTCTTGAGTTGGAATATCCAAATTTTCATTTGGAAAACCCTCAAAATTACATTGGTCGGGAATCATATCATAGATGTCGTTTGTAGGGATAGATGATTCTCCAATTTTTCAAACCTACTTTTTCACCAAAACTAAAAGATAAATGTTCCATAGAAATCATTTTTGCTAATTCTTCTTTTTGTATTTTTTCAGAATATATAAATAAAGAAGGTTAGAAGCGTACCCGAAAATTTGCATGGTAAGAATATAGAGTAGAGTAGAGAAGAATAAATGATTAATATAGAGTAGAGTGTAGTATATGGTAGAGAGAGTAAGTAGAGAGTGTAGTATATTGTAGAGAGAGTTGAGATGTTTTTGTAATGAATTTGTAAATAAAATGAGGTATTTATAATAAATCCAAAAATTCATTTTTCTAAAAATACCCTTGAAACTAGCCGTTATGTAGCCGATAGCGTTTATGGCTGTTGGGAGGGGTAATTAAGACATTTCACAACAAATTAAAAAAAAAAAACTGTAAAAATCTGGACAGTTACAACGGCTAGAACCGGCAGAACCAGCGGTTCCGAGGAAACGCCGGTCAAAAAAAAAAACTGTAAAAATCTGACAGTTACAACGGCTAGAACCGCAGAACCAGCGGTTCCAGAGAACCGCCGGTTCTGGTTCCTCATTTGCTGGAACCGGAACCTAACCGGATTTTTCCGGTTCCGGTTCTGGTTCGTCCCGGTTCCGGTTACGGTTCCGGGTTGGTTCGAACCGACGGTTCCGGTTCCCGGAACCGTAATATGGCCATGACTCGTTATAGCAGCCATGTAGCAGGTGAGAGTCCAATAGAAATTTTGTATTTTAATCGCTAACTTTGATTTTTATGCTATAAAATGGAATAGTCTGATAAAAAATAGGATTGGATCTCCTGTCCAACAGCTCCATTTTTCATTCTGATACCAAAATTCAAACGAAAGGATCCTTATCTCCATCAGAATCTTTGCATGTGATGCAGGGGAGACCTAATGGTTACAATTTACACCATCTTAATATCTTATCTTCTTTTCCAATTGTCTTAGAAATATTAAGATAAAGGGGAAGCCTATTTCAAACGCTGGTAACGTTAGATATACTGCTCTAGTGCTCTGGGCAGGGCCTCAATAATTGCCTAGTGGCAATGCACTCTTCCTAAAAGTAGGGTTGAGAACAGTAGGAGGAAGCTGAAATGCCCAAACGAATCGATTCAGTTTGATTTGATTTTTCTATATAGTCGGTTCTGTTTTAGTTCTAATAAAAAATCAAAAAATTTTTTTTTATATTTGATTCGTTTCTTATTAAATCAAAAATATAAACTCAAATTTAATAATTAAAACTAATCGCTTCAGTTTGATTCTGCATACTGTTTAATTCGATTTCCATCTTAAAAATTTTCAATCTATTTAATTTTGATTGAAACCGACAAAAATTGAAAAATTATAAGTGGCGGCTTCTTAGCAGTGTTTCCTTTTTTCTTATTTGAAAAATTAAAATACATTTCACCCACCTTTGATGAAAAAGAAAAAAGAATTGAGTTAGGTAAAATAAACTATCATTAATTAACAGATTTAGTTGATGTGGATTTTTCAATTGTTATTTAAATTACAAAAATTGTCGATTAAAAAAGTAATTTGAAAAAAAAAAGAAAATTGTAACGCATTTTAATTACACAATCTTCAAAAAAAATTAAGAGTAACTTTGAAACTATTTTTTCCTATGATACCTAATTCGAAAAGTAAATTTTTATCGTCCCCAGTTAAGTATTATTTGAGGAAAAAAAAAAAATATAGGCCAATCTCTGGTGCAGATGCCACCAAATTGGTGTTTGAAGGTACTGAAAGTTCACATTGTGCCAATTTTTCCTTCTTGCATTGCATTTTAGAATAGATATTTTCACATAAAGCACCAAATAGCATCATTAAAGCAAATAAAACAATCAAGAAGGGACAGAGTCTCAAAAAACAAGACTTGACCTGAGTCTGATTAAAAGAAAAAAGGTTGGGGCAGTGACCCACACACATAATAGTAGCAGACAGGAATACTTGTATACCTCAATTACTTCATTTCATGGCATGTCCTATTAAACAGTCAAATGGCTTTTCAGTGGCTCTAGCAACTCATTTTTTATGAGGAAAGAAGAAAATGGCCCCATCCTATCAAGAGAAACAATAGCCATCTCCACCTTTACCTCCTTGTTCATCATATACAAGGCCAATAAGGTCCACCCCTGAATTAGACATGAGCCAGTCACTACAAATGAAACATTCATTAAAGATGGTATTAGACCACAGGTCTCAATGTATGATGAAAATTGCAGAATGAATGAGCTGAGTTTTTGAAAAATTTGGCATTTTCCAAGCTCCACCTTGTTATGAACATGTCTAGATAGAGGAACGAACATCAACGAACAAAGAAGAGAACAAGAATGTACAATAGGCCCCATCGGCATGTGAGTCGTAGGTGGCAGTGGCACCTTCATTTAAAGTCGAGCATTATCCAGTAAAGCTATACACATGATTCTGCCAAAAAGTGACACGTCAATTTGGCTCCTCACATTCTGGACAGATTGGGTTTGCTGTGTTAATTTCTGTCATCCTTAATAATAAATAAGGGTCACTAATCCAAACCACCAACATTTTACTCTGCAAGGATTGTCCTTGCTTGCTACTGTATATGAGGTCTCACTCAGTAAGCAAACCTTTTTCAGCCAATCAAATGGTTTTCTTTATAAACCCAAATCATATTGATACAAGTGCTGTAGATTGTGCTTTATTTCCATATTTGTCTTTTTGATAATTTACTGGAGAAAAGGTAGAATCTGTTTCTCTCAAGAAGTGGGCAACGAGGTTTTAAAAAGAACTCCTTTTTATAAGGATTTTTCTTTTAAATGCTTCTTTGACAATTATCTAATGTGTTGTTTCCTTCAACATCTTCAGATGTAACTTTTTGAGACAAAGTTATTTTGTCAGTTACAGAGCTGGACCATGTTCTGGACAAATAATTAAATTAAAGACCGGCATATTATTCCAGACAAATGCAAGTTAAGACAAGCTAACAGAGTCCAGTTGTTATCAACTTATCCATCATGTCAATAATCTCAAATCAGTACCAAATAGACTTTATTACATGTGCTCTCTTCAAGGTGCCCTAACAAAGGTTATTGAAAGGCAGAACGTGTGGAAGTTTAGACTAAAGCAGTAATAATTTCTTTTAACCCCACAAAACAAAAAATGATAGAGATTATGACACTCATAATGTTATAACTGCAGAAGGCTGCCGGATCAAGTGCAGCCAAAGCCACAGTTACTATCAATATCAACTACCTACTTGTTACACTGTAGTCTCTAATTTCAACTTCCCTCTCTGATGAAGGTGGAAGCAACTAACTTGGACCTTGAGGTTACTAATTAAAAGCGGATTATATAAAAGTTCACTAAAAATTTCAACATGTAAGAGTCAGATTGATTTGCTTGGGATTCTATAGCTTTTACTTCTCATCGCTCAAGTCTTCTCCAACTAACCCACTTAGTCCACTTATGCTACTGCATTGGGGACCATCTCATTGTGCATTAGGAGATTCTATAATGCTGCTTACCAATTAACCAATACCATCTGTTCTCAATTCAAATGAAAACCTTTAGTAAATGGTAACACGAAATATGACCGCATAACAGTAGCTCGTTTGACCATAAACCAAAGAATGTTGAGAAACAGCAAGGATGATCTCCAATAGGATTCAAGTCATTAAAAAGACAGAAAGCAAATAGTCATGAACAATATGTAGCCCCATTAAAGAAGATTCTTGTACACAGCTCCAATGATGATTAATTACATCCGAATCATTTAAGGGGAAAGACCTACCATCAATAGTTTCACTGTGAATTCTGTTGTGTGGGATAATGACCTAGCTGCTCCATATTCCAGCTTTCATGAGGAGCAACTTGCTGATGGGATGGTGAGTATAGCTGCAATAGAAATAGAATACATGTTCAGGTTGCTTATACGATAATAAGGCTCAACCTGCCCAGATTAGCATCATCACAGAAAAAATTATATAAAAAATTTTACCATCTCTCTAAAATCTCATTGGCAGGACTTGAACAACAATAAATGGCTTGGAAAGCTACCAATTCAAAATATAGGACAAAGATATAAAGGATATAGAAATGATTCTCTGAAGGACTAAGCACTGACTCACAAAAAACCAGGGAATAGATTCATAAGTTCAAAGCCTTGTAATAGAATTTATGCTAGATAGAAATATTAGATAATATAGAATCGATAAATGGAGTGGGTTCGTTAAAAATTCACAGACGAAAAAAAAAAAAAAAAAAAAAAAAAACTACAAAAATCAAACATTAACTTGTCCACCAATCTCACTTTTTTTTTTCCCCTGTAATTGGTTATTCAGTTTGTGAACTCAATTAAGTTAGCTGCTTGGAATCAAGTCAAGATCAGTAACAGGTTAGCCTTTGATCTTCTGAAATTGAGGGCAAGGGGCTTTATATAATATTTAATATTCTATACCTCCATCTTTTCCAAAAGTTCTTTGGCTGTAGGAGCAGCGACAAATATGTGACGAGCACCAGGCTTGATGAAACCTTCTTGAACACCATTGTCAAATAACGCGAGCAAACAATTATAGTAGCCATCAACATTTAGCAAGCCAACCTGTCCAGAATACTAATCAATTACAACATAAACCTGAAAGGCCACACATGAAGATTATCGATTGATTACCGGTTTTTTGTGAATTCCAAGTTGTGCCCATGTGATCATCTCCAATAGTTCTTCCATGGTTCCATATCCTCCTAAAACATAACTCAAGTATTAGGACTTGCAAGTACAAGCACCTCAAAATATTGAAACAATTAAGTACACAAATTAAGGCATTTATTTTCTGCCACTAAGCACCAAGACTTTGCCACTAATTTTCGTTTTCTTCATGATTAATGAGAATCCTTCAGGTTACTACCAGGAAGAGCAATAAAGGCTTCGGCTTCTCTGGCCATAGCAGCTTTGCGCTCATGCATGTCTGAAACTGTTCTTACTTCTCCAATAGTTTGACCAGATATCTGTAAATTGCCAAAAAGTAAATAAATAAGCAGCAATCATCAAGTGATCAGAATTTTACAACCTCTTAATTACATAATTAGTTTCTTCAAAAGGGCTAGAACTAACATTATAGAGGATCTATAACTTTTTTTTCTTTAAAATAAAATTATGGTAAGAATTAGAATGAAAAAGAAAATATAACTAAAGCCAATCTGCAACGAGGAGCAATATGAATAACCTACTTAGGTTTAAAGCAATAAAGGAAAGGTATTTTAAAATCAAAATAATTAAAGAGTTAAAAAATTAAAAAAAAAAATTAAAATCACTCTCAGACAACAACTGTCAGTTGAGAGGCCTTTAAAAGTAGAAAATCTATTCAAAGGAAGTACAATAGCAAAAAAAATTTACAAAATGGTTAAGGGCACAGATACCTCAAGAGGCATGAGTGCTCTTGGAATGATCCTGCATTGAAAGAACAACTATTATTTTAGTAGTGTCACACAATGAGGCCAAGAAACACCTCACTTGCATTTAACAATAATAATAAAAGCTCAAATACTGAGGAACATGGAGATGATATTCTTCGTTGCTAGTTTCTTAGTTACCCAAGGACATGGCAGCCTCCATCGTACACTTTCTGAGATATCAGACCCATCAGCCCAACACTACCTCCACCATACACCAATTCAATCTTCCTTTTCACCTGTAATCCAAACCCCATTAATAAGCAATATGAAAAAACTTAACAAAAATTCACAAACAAGGCAAGGTACACTTTATAGATTATATTGTGTACTTCGCCCAATACATAGAGACTAAACACAAAATCATAAACAAAACAAGTTCTTTGAGACCTCAGGCTGGTACAACAAACAAGTCCTATTACCAAACAGAGGAAACCAAATCTATAAGTACATTTAAAAATCGCTTGACAACTAAATTACATAGACAAGAAAACGATCAGAAAATTTCATTTTTCTAAAAACTACCCCATTATCCAAAGAAGCCAGTCTTGGTTCCATACATCGAACACCTAATCTACAAACTAAAGCTATAGATATAAGCATAAAAAGCTGATGTCTTTGAGACCAGAATATCTTAGTCGATGAAAATCAAAGGAGTGCAAGTATAAATAACAAACCAGTTCATCGCCCAATTCAATAGCAGCATCACTAAAGACTTTTCTGTAGCCAGAGTTGCTTCCACAGAATACACATATCCTGTTGAACTTTGTTCTGTTGCAAAAAAAAAAAAAAAAAAAAAAAAGGAAAAAACAATCTGGGTCTATCCCGGATTGAAGAATAGAGAAAGCAATAAAATTGGAGAAAGCAAAAGGCTGTTACTTTCATATATACTTAGAGAAAAGACCACGAAAAGCCCACATGCTCCATTCCTTTCTAATCCAACCTCTATCTGTCGGCTTTTTAAGATTTTTTTTTATTTACTATGTTAGACAATTTACATAATAATAATAATAATAACAAATAAATTATTAATAAAAAATGATATTGTTTTCCTTAGTCAAACCAAAAATCCCAAGCATCAAATACAATATTAAGGAATCTGGAGAACCGGAGGACAATAGTAATAATACTCATGAAGTACAAGTTATTAATAGTTAATAGTTCTGTGAACATAATTTTATTTATTTATTTGGTTAATTATATTTATGGAGAATAATGATTATAATAAATCCTCCATCCATTTCCAGTACTAGCTTTGAGTGGCGTATTGAATTGCAACAAATTTATTGAATTGAAATAGAATAATAATAATAATAAGTGTAATTAGGGGAAAATAAATTGATTAAGCAAATAGTAAGCAATTTGGTTGGCTTGGCTAGATAGGTGTCCCTTTCTATAAAGAGTGATGGACTCCTCTTCCCTCCTCTCATCTCCTGAGGGAGGGTCATAGCTGCTGTCCCTTTCATGCTCAAGAGCCATGTCAACATGTGATTGTCTGATATATAAATAAATGGGACAACCATTTCACGTTTTGATGCCTAACTCTAATTCATCTTTATTTTATAATAATAATAATAATAATAATAATAATAATAAGATTTATTTATTCTTTTCATTGATGGACATCCATTACCATAACTTAATTAATTTGAATTTTTCCATTCTTGCAATCATTGTTTCTATATAATCATTATTATACACATAAACAAAATTAAATTGTTCTCTCTATCCATTTTTATTTACTGTTTAAGATTTTTCACATAGGATTAAAAAATAATTAAATCACCCAAATTATAATAAAATACTCCTTAATTTGACTAATTCATTATTTATTTCACATAATTTTCAATCTCAACAAATTAAAAACATTAATTAATATCTTATCATTTGGCAAAATAATCAATTACTTTTGACAAAATAATTTTTAAAAATGGAAATGAAAGTGGAGTGAGGGATTTTTTTTCTTTTTGAAATTATAAAGGAATGATTAGACGCCTTTGGCCCAACGACCCAATCTCACAATACCTAAAGTCAACTACTTTGCCCAATGGAAGTTGGGTTGGGTTTGTACTCCACCTAGATAACATTTTTCCTTTCTTTATTTTGTTTGTTTCTTTTTATTTTTTTTTTAAATGATAATTTCTTCTTCGTCGAATAAATTTGAATACCACTGTATTACAACCAAAGTCAAATTAAAGTTTCATGAATTATTTTCTTCAATTCAATATGATTTTTTTATAAAATTCTTTTTATCATATGTTTTTTTATGCAGAGGTGAAATAATCTAAAATAATATTATAAATGAATTCAGTTCTCAGATTTAAATAACATTTACTACTTTTTACTTTTTATGTCATTTGTATGATTACGAGAAGATTAATTAAATTATATTTAATTAATAACCGAATATCTTCGATTGAGTATTGGTCTTTATGTTTAATTCTCGTAATGATGAGTAGTGACTGTAGTAGGTGATGAGTTCTAGTGGGCACACACGAATTATTGATAAAAAAGAGGGAAGTTGATTTATTCATATTGAATTAATTAAAATTTTAAAAATTTTAATTAAAACGGTAAAATATTTCTAAAATGGAATAATTCTTTTTCATTTTCAACAAGTAATTGGTAAAAACAAAGAATCATAACCAATTGAAGGGGAACAAAAAAGAAAAAAAAAAAAAGAATGATGAAAATTCTATAACATGACTTTAGTCAACGGGTCTCAAAATGGGTTTTGACTATGCTCTCTCCGCCAACGTGTACAAAAAGGGAAAATTATTTTCAGCTTATGATATTTCGAGGATTTTCAGGGAAAAGAATATAACCAACTTAACTGTCAACCGAAGGATTTTACTAAATTGGAGCTGTAAGAGCTGTCTTGTCCAAATTGCAAGTCTGACACCTAACCTCTGCTTCTTTTTCTTCAATCCTAAATACAAGCATCCTGTTTTTATTCTTACAAGAAACTCTGCACCATCGTCCCTTTTTCATTCTCTCCATTTCCCCAAAGCCTACCTTTTCTGGCTCCATTTTTGAGCCACCAAATCAAGTAAAAAGGGTGACCTGATGCACGAAGCGTCCCACATCTTGTGGGCTCTCGGGAGGGTGACAATTTAATAGTTGAAGAACAGAGAAAAGCCTTTGACATATTTCAGCTTTTGTTATCTCAGTTATGGGAAGAACAATCCCTTTGGCTGATGATTCAAATTTACCATTATCAATATATCAAACGCTGTCGTTTTCTTTCCTTCTTGCAGGGATGGCTGCAGTAATTGCTATATCCACAACTCTATGCGGCATTGGATTTGGAAGAAAAACAGAAGAAAAAGAATCAGACTCTTCTTCGCATAAAAAAGAAGAAGAGAATTTGGATTCAAATATTTCAAAAGCATCCTCAGAAAAGCAAGAAGACGAAACGACAGTATCGGAAGATGGAAAAGAAAACGACATAGAAAAAATAGAACTTCCTTTACCACCAGCGAAGCAATTAAGAGGAACATATTCTTGCAATAATTTCATGACGAAGTCTGCATCAACACGAAATCTTGGCAAGAATACGAGCATGAGAATGCCAAGAAGTATGTCAATGGCAAGAAGAGACAGAGAGGTAAAGAAGAAAGCAAAAGTGAAAGCTGATGACTCTGTTTGGATGAAGACAATTATATTAGGGGAGAAATGTAAAGTACGACGTGAAGAAGAAGATGATTCCATGGGAAAAAATATCTCAACATATCATCCGGAAAGTGTAAATTCGAGGCAAAATTCTTCGCCTGACATAAATGCGACTCCTTCCCAAGAAAAAGGAGTGGCAAGAAAAGAGGAAGAAGAACTTTCTTGATGTTAATGGGTGATTATCCGTGTCTGTTATTTGTGGATAGGGAAATCTTTTAATTCAATGAATCTTTTTTTTTTTTTTTTTTATCTTTTCTAATGAAAACAAATTTGAAAAGAACAAAACAAGAAAAGGGAAAAAAAAACGATCTTCCTGCTTAAATTAATATGAATTTGGCTTAGCACTCCTGTGAATTGAAGATTCAAGCAATTTGTCCCCCTAACGTCTGAAAATGGCTATTGATGATTATTATATGTATAAAGCTCAAATTATTATACAACAAATATGTCTCTGAAAAAGAGAAACAATGCTAGGAAAAAAGGCTGGATCGAATGGAAAACTGCTAGGAAACAAGGCTGGATCCAATGGAAAACTTTCCATTCCAAAGAAAAACCTGAGTCGTCCTTGTGGTTTCCAAAGAGTTTTGTACGTATTTGGAAGCGGCCGAATGGGCTTCACCACACAGGATCGTTCAAGTTAAGGGTACAAAATGATATTAGATTCTGCAAAAATAGTCAACTCCCCCATAAGCAAATTTTTTTTTTCAAAGATTGAATTCACAATTTTCTAATGATTTTTTAGATTATTTGTTTGATACACCAAAGGAGACAAAATTCTTAGATAACTAGATTATTATTTATACACTCAGTGGAAAATTTTTAATGTCTGAAAACATCTATATATTAAAATGAAAACGAGAAAAATATACTTAGGTATAATAAAATCAGTGATTAAAAGTAGCCGCAGAAACTACATATACGAAAATTGTGTATTGATATTTAATCAACCAATCTTATGTTGTAACATTATATGTAAAATTCTCTAGAAAATGCAATTCACGTTTACTAATAATTCAATTTAACTGTTGGTGAAACCATAGTTGTTATTATTACTAGTATTATTAGACATGTATTATTAAATTGATCATCTACTCTTAACATGAGAAGCACTCCATCATTTTGAAAGTCATCAAAATTAATTAATTCCATCCGGTATGTAGTGCCTAGCATGTAATGCCGCGTTTATTCTTACACACCAAACAATAATTATATATAAATATCCTTAATTTGTTTTTCCTATCTAGCTATATATAAAAGCATCCACAGGTAATCCAACCATAACAAAAACCCAATCAGGAAAAACACTTTACTGTGCCAATCATGTCTCCTCTCAAAGCCTATGGCAAAGTAGAGGAAGCCCAACAAGCCATGCTCGAGGCTCGTCGAAAAACCAGAAAGAGACTCACCATCATAAGCCTCTCCTCAATATTACTAGCCGCAATTGTTGTTGCGGCAGTATTGGGAACTCGTGCTTCTAGCTCTAACAATGGCGATCAAAGTAAAGGCGCCATTTCTACGTCAATTAAGGCAGTATGTGATGTTACCTTATACAAAGATTCTTGCTATAACAGTCTTGCTCCCTTGGCCAAATCCGATCATCTTCAACCTGAAGAGCTTTTCAAGTTGTCAATGCAAGTCGCCATGAATGAGCTTTCAGAAGCTTCTCAATATTTCTTCTCTACAGATTATGTCACTGATAAAACGACCAGTTTAGCCTTGAAAGATTGTCGAGATCTTATCGATTTAGCTCTGGACCATTTAAATGGCTCACTATCTTCTACTAATGACGTTTCTGTGCTTGACATTGTGGATGATCTTAGAAGTTGGTTAAGCGCAGCTGGTTCTTGCCAACAAACATGCATTGATGGATTAGAGGAGGCGGGAAAAATTAACGGGAAAGATTATCTTAAAAATTCTACTGAGCTAATTAGCAACAGCTTAGCCATTATTACATGGATTTATAAGGTTTCAAGCACAGTAAACATGAGGCGGTTATTGAACTACCCTAAAAACGACAGGGCGACCATGAAGATGCCGACATGGCTGCATGAAAAAGAACGTAAATTGATCGAAAGTAAAGATCTGAAGTTGAAGGCTGACGCTGTTGTGGCAAAAGATGGGTCTGGCAAGTACAAAAGAATTAGCGATGCACTAAAAGCTGTTCCCAGTAAAAGCAAAAAGAGATTCATTATTTATGTGAAGAAAGGAATTTATCTTGAAAATGTTCGTATTGAGAAATCGAAGTGGAATGTTATGGTTATCGGCGACGGAATGGATGCAACTATTGTCTCTGGAAACCTCAACGTTGTGGATGGAACTCCCACATTTTCAACTGCAACTTTTGGTAAGTCCTCTTCTACTCACCAAATTTGTAAAAACTTTTGTGTTTAACTCGAACCTGAGACCCCATTCCCCGCATAAATTAAAAGATCGATCAGACCGCACTGAATTGATAAATATATTGCACATTTTGAACTAACTATAAGTGAGTAATGTGCATGCAGCTGTTTTTGGCAAGGGCTTCGTTGCTAGAGACGTGGGATTCGAAAACACAGCAGGTGCAATCAAGCATCAAGCAGTAGCATTAATGTCAAACGGGGATCAATCAATCTTTTATAGATGCAGCTTCAATGCATTCCAGGACACTCTCTATGCACATTCCAATCGCCAATTCTACCGCGAATGCAACATTTATGGAACTGTTGATTTCATCTTTGGAAACTCTGCAGTTGTAATTCAAAATTCCAATATACTGCCAAGAAGGCCTATGAATGGTCAACAAAACACCATTACAGCCCAAGGAAGGTTTGACCCTAACCAGAATACTGGAATTTCAATCCAGAATTGCACCATCAAGTCTTTTGGAAATTTAAGTGATGTAAAGACATTCCTTGGAAGACCTTGGAAGAATTACTCCACTACTGTATTTATGCAGTCAATGATGCCAAGTTTCATTCAACCTAGTGGATGGTTGCCATGGACAGGAAATACAGCTCCACCTACAATATTTTATGCTGAATTTGAGAATTTCGGACCTGGTTCTTCTACAAAGAATAGAGTTAAATGGAGAGGCTTGAAAAATATTACTAAAAGAATAGCTACTAAATTTACTGTCAAGGAATTCCTCCAGGGAGATAAGTGGATTCCGGAAACAGGCATTAGCTTCCGACCTGGTCTTTGATTGATTTAAATAATATTTCCATTTTTTTTTTCCTTTCTATTCGGCTTCCATTAGGGATTTGAATTCCCAGTCTCAAAATCCTGGAATTGGAGATATTTGCCATATAAAACTGTTGATAATTGTACTGCAAGTATTGTATTTAATTTCTTAATGGGATAATTAGTTTACTTGCCATTTTAACACACTCCGTTTCAAAACCGTACGAGATGTCGTTTAACCCCTGTATATATACTGTTGAATTTCACGAACTCGGAACAAGACCTGAAGTTTGAATTTCTGTTCTTTATTTTTTTTTAAAAAAAAAATGAGATCAATGAAGGAGAAATTTAATTGCAAAATTTCAATGGTCAATGAAGGAGACAAATATGACGGAGTTGTCTTTTTTTTATTTTTTCCTAGAAATTAGTTAAAAGCCAAGATTGTTGGAGGGATGCAAAGGAATAAAATACAGCACATTCCCCAAAAAAAAGGGAAGAATTAAAAAAAAAAAAAAAAATAAATAAATAAATAAAAAAGAGAGAATGAAAAAAATTAACGACTTCTTAGGAATAAAATGAAAGAAACCAATTTGTTTAGGAAAAAAGATGAATATTTTAATTTTAATTTTAATTTGAAACGATATTAAAGTATCAAATATGTACATAGAAAGTTCAATAGACCGGAATAACACAGTGGGCTATACAATAAGAGATAGCTCATCCCTTTGAGCAACATTTATCAAATTGGATATAATTTTTTTGTGATAGAGATGACTAGAACTCGAAACCTGTCAATCTTGTATTTTCTACAAGATCTAGGAAAATCAATTAAACCACGATTAGCTGAAGAAAAATATTAATTATTTAGAAAAATTTTAAAAAATAAAATTTGGTACAATTTCATATTTTTATTATACAAAATGAAAAATTTTCAAAATCAATCCAAGAATCAATAGCCATAAACCTATAACGAGATTCATGTTTTTTTTGGAGAAAACATGAAACCCTTTCTTTTATAATGCAAAGTAAAGGTGAATAATAAAAAAGAAAAAGAAAATATCACATTGGTGGAAATTCCTTGGATGAGAAGTATTTTTCAAATTTAATTTCGCAGCACCGCCCGCATAGGAAGGAAGGCACGAAAGCGTGACTAAAGGGCAGAGAAAACAAGCGTTGGAGAAACCTCCCTCGCTCCTTCCTTTGGAGAACGGGATCAGCTGCCAACGCCTCTCTGCTGAATGCAACCCGTTCTCCGCCACCCTAATCTAATAAATCCATCTTTCTGGTAGGTTTTCTTCAGCGATTTCTACGGCTAGACTTCCATTGTCTCGATTAATTGCTCTCTCGTGGGTGTTGTTCATTTGGTCTTTTGATGTGTCTGGGCATTCTTTTATACTAAGTTTCAAAAATTGTCCATTATTTGATTCAGGAGTTTGTGACTAGAGTTTTGGATTTGGAGGATTTTTATTCAGATTGATGGGATTTTAACCTGAAGTTCTGGCTCAATTTGAATTTGTTTCTTTGATAATATTGTAATTTTGAGCTGGTTTTGGTTAAAAAATCATGGGCCAATTGCAGAATTGAAAGGATTTGCATCGGTTTTGATTTCTGTATATCTGTGGATGTATCTGGTTATTATTGAAGAGGACGAACGGCTTGTGAACTTGCCCAATTCATATCTGGGTGTTCTCTGGCCATTGAATCTACCATTTGAACAGAAGGCCTTTTCATTTTGTATCCCTAGAGATAGATGGGATAAGGAGTTTTTCAAGCTGCAGGGTGGCTAATTGTTATTTGTTGAATTCACAAAGTCTTATACTATTAGAATTTGGATTGAACTGGAATTGTTGATTGGGTTCTTCTCAAGGATCTACATTGTCTGCTAATATGGCAGATTTGGTCGATGGGTCATCCACTCGCAGACAGATCTCATACATTGATACTATGCCTGTTTATGTTAAGGAGCTCATTGCTGGTGGAGCCGCTGGAGGATTCGCCAAAACTGCTATTGCGCCTCTTGAAAGGATTAAAATTCTTTTGCAGGTGAGGCCTCCAGCATGCTCTTAGACAATTTTGTGACTTTTATTATGTCACTGGGTATTTTAACTGGATTATATTTGTTGGCCAGTTGGAATTAGATTTTTGTTTTATTTGTTTGAACAATTTTGAGATATCAACTCAATTTGTATTTTTGCTGAAAACATGTCATGCGAGATAAAAAGTTCTCGGATGGTGCCAGTCAAAACTCTTTTTAATTTTTGTAACCCCTTGGTCATATGTGATTTGATTATACAAGATTGATATCAGTTCATATTCATGTTTCAGGTTACTTACAAAAATGTTATTTGTTTTTTACTTGAGCATCATTTCATGTCTGTTTGAACTAAGATTCTTATTAATCTGGTGCTCCTTGTCATATTTCTAAATGGTTTTTTTCGTGCTATGTGATTGTTGATATTTCCAGAATATCTGTTTCTAAAATTTCCTGATCAATTTTGTTTTTCTTTGTTGTTTTCATAATGTCTTAATTTTATAGACAAGAACTGTAGGATTTCAATCTCTCGGGGTGTTTCAGTCACTGAAGAAATTATTAAAGCATGAGGGAGTTCCCGGATTTTATAAGTGAGTTTGATTATTTCTTCATGTTACTTTTATCTCTTCTGCTGAGAAAATTATAATAATTCATGCTTATTTTTTCACACAGGGGAAATGGCGCTAGTGTTATTCGGATTGTTCCCTATGCAGCCTTGCATTTCATGACATATGAGCAGTATCGTTGTTGGATTTTGAATAACTGTCCTGCTCTAGGTTCAGGACCTGTTGTAGATTTGTTAGCTGGTTCAGTGGCTGGAGGAACAGCAGTGATGTGCACATATCCCTTAGATTTGGCTCGCACTAAGCTTGCTTATCAGGTAATGATCTTGCATGGTTGTTGTCGAGGCCTTTTGAGTTTATTGGGAATCAAATTATTATTTCAAGCAATATGAAATTCTAGAACTTATTCTTCTATGGTTCTATTTGTGAAATTTCCTCCTATCATCATTAAGCTATATGAGAAAGAAGATGATGAGATGAGGAGCACATGCATATCCCATTTCTACCATAAGTAATGATACTGGTGCTAATTATTATGCTTTAATCATCCAGGAATATGCCTGCTGCTTTGTTTTGTGGACTTGCATGGCACAGTTTCAGTTCATATAATTGCTTTTATTCATCTTGTAGTTTGAATTTTATTGTAAAGACCATTGATTTTAAAATATAATTGGTGTCAGGAAACTTAAATATTTTGCATGCAGATTGTGAGTTTAGTTGTCAACTTGATGTTTGTTATTATTATTTTTAACTAGAATTTTTTTTCCGTGAACGACGGTTACATTTTTATGGATGCTCTTAAAGAGAAAAAAGTTTAATAAATGGTGGAGTATTTTAATTTTAAAACCTAAAATGGGTTTGGTAATGATATAACCTGCCCTGAACTCCTTCTGAATATATATATATATATATAAGCACGCGTAATACCTTCCCCACCCCAACTGAAGCAGGGTGGGTATTATTTTTTTCTAGGCAGGTTAGATTTGGTTCTGCAAAATCCACCCGACTCTACCTCTGGCTATCCGTAGTAGAACCATGGGTTATGGGCAAGTGTTTTGGGTTATTAAGTAGTTTAGGTAATTCTTGTCTCATTAACTCCTCCATGGCTCCTAAATGTATATATATAAAGGATTAGTATGAGCAATGCATATCACTAACTTCCTCAGATAATTTACTTGAATATCTGGATGTGTGTAAGATGTCTTATGAATGTTATAGTGTTTTGAGCTGTGGTTTTAAGGTGTCACTCTCAGGTATCTTAATATCTTACATTTGCCATTGTGGATTGGATTTTTGACAAAAAGAATAATTTAACAAATAATTTTTCCATAAAGCAATATTATACTGTTTCTATAATGGTTGTAATTGGATATACTTTCATCATGCTCAGTTCTCAAGAGGTCTATATGCGATTTAGCTTTTTTCTGTTTGAGTCCAAAAGTTGGGAGTTCATTACATGACCCTTCTTCTCTCTCTAATTTCATTCTAATGGTTCTGTAGGTCTTGGACAAAAGAGGAAGTTTCAGTAGTGGCATGAAAAGTATGTGTTCTCAACCCTCTTATGGTGGCCTAAAAGATGTTCTTACAAGCGTCTACAAGGAAGGGGGAATGCGTGGCCTGTATCGAGGAGTAGGTGAGTATATGCTTGTTTTCATATTATTATATTGCAGTGTGGTTTGGAAACATTCTTAATGGGGAGTGGCTACAACCCAAATGTCCAACCAGGCCCAAGAAATCCTGAAAGAGGGGGGGGGGGGGGGGGGTGACAGCCCAAATGTCCAACCGGGCCCAAGAGATCCTGTACCTGTTAATTTGGGTCCGTAATTGGGCCAAGCCATACCCATGATTATCTCTATTTTTGTTAGTTTGTGAAGAATTTTCTATTTACCGAGGGCTTATCTTTTCAGAAACGTTTGTTCTCCTTGTTTTTGCTCATCTTGATAACTTGGTGAAACTTTTATCTATCTTCTATGCACATATGCAGCAAGCACACTTTTTCCTGCTGATGTCAATCAATCAATATTCAGCAATTGAATTTAGAATAGTTAACATGATCAGTGCATAGCATGTGTGTATTTAGTTAGGGTCTATATGATATTTTTGTTGCAACTGTTATTTAGAAGAGCACTGTAATTGAATACGTTGATTGATGAAAACAACTAAAAATTAAGAGCGCCCTAGAATAACTCATAAGCAGTTGAAACTGCTTCTTGAAAATGCATCTAATGGCTGCTTTTTGGGAAAGGAATTGCTGAAAATTGGATGATTGGTGATTATTAATGAAGTCTCTGTCTTTTGAGCAGGTCCTACACTCATTGGGATCCTTCCTTACGCTGGTTTGAAGTTCTATGTCTATGAGGAACTTAAGAGGCATGTTCCTGAAGAGCACCAGAAGTCCATTGTGATGCGGCTTTCATGTGGAGCTCTAGCTGGGTTACTCGGGCAGACCTTCACATACCCATTAGACGTTGTTAGGAGACAGATGCAGGTATCAGAAATACCCATGCACTTAAGTTAGGCTATCTGTTTGTCGGCTATTTAGACATGAAAATTTTATGGTTGAGGATTTGGATTTTGGGTTTTTTTCTGGAAACCTGATGATTCAATTGTGAAATAAAATATTTGGTGGCAAAATAGTTCAAAGCTATAGCAACCAGCTTCATAGTTTGAAATAAGATATTCATCATGCAGTTAGGCTTGACGCTTTTAAATTAAATTTAACATGCGTGCGTAATGAAATCTTAAGAAGAATATCATATATCTCAAAATTTGAAGTAGACGTGGAAAATTATGGCAGGTTGAAAATCTGCAACCTTCAAGTCAAGGTCATGTTAGATACAGGAGCACGATGGACGGGCTATGCACTATAGTCCGCAATCAAGGATGGAGACAGTTGTTTGCAGGACTGAGCATTAATTATATCAAGGTAATGTCCTCTGCTTACAATATCTAAAAGTATTTTAGATTGTATTATATCTAGTTATTCACATTTACCTGCCAAAAAGTAAAAATCTTCAATCAGTACATCATATATATGACTGTTAAGATTCTAGATTCTTATTAAGTGTACTTTTAACCTTTGATTATGAATCCGTCAAATTTAGAATGAACGACGGTATTTTTTTTAATTTGGAACCTTTTGGTGTTAGTAAGGTTTCATTGCAATGAAATTGATTAACCTAAAATTAGCACGTCCATGAAATATTGGATGTGTGAAGATGCTGATAATTCTTGAGCAATTTGTTAAGGAAAATATGTTGTACATTCCACAATTTTGTGGAATTCATTTATTCCAAACAAAAGGTTAATCCAAGAGCTGTTTCTGTTACAACATAGGAATTAATCATGTGATTGCTCTTTGATCGGTATTTATAATACTCCAATTCTAACAAAGTTTACCAATTTGATAATGTCAGATTGTTCCCTCTGTGGCAATCGGCTTTACTGCATATGACATGATGAAAGTATGGCTTCGAATTCCACCTCGACAGAAATCCCAATCAATATCAACTGGATAAATCTCAAACTGAACCAGTTAACAAGCACAACAACTCAGAAATACAGCTCATATACTTTTAATAATACTTCAATCTTTTGCAATTTCAGAATGGCTCAAACGTTTGGCATTAAAAGTTCCAAGTTTTCTATTTAGGGTTTATGCCCATTACAGTTATGTACTAAAGATTATCAAATTGTTTGCTATGTTCTGTTTTTGCGTTTGCTAATCAAATTAAATTTGTTAAAAAAAAAAAAAAGAACATTTCATTTTCATTATTCAATGCGAAGTGATAAACATTGACTGGGTCTGACTGCATGTTGCATCCTTTTTATTGAGTGTGGACCAGAAGACTGTACGTAACATAAAGCTATTCTTTGTATTGAATTTATTATTTGTCTCTGGTGATAAAAGTGAAGGACTAAAGTGAAATTGGAGGACTTTCTTTAAGCCAGCTTGTTTGGTAGACTACAATAATTGACAGAAGCTTTCAATTATTGGGAGACCCTGTTAAATATTTTAAGTTACGGATTAATATATTATATGTGCTGTGGATGCCTCTGATTTGCTAACATTTTACTTGTGTTTGTTAATTATGGATTTGGATATTAAAGTTGGGTTTTTGTGTATTGTACCTGTGTAATAATTAATTAAACCGAACGATTAGATATACATTTTCATTGCTTGCTTCAGGTTCAACCACCTGGAAAGCAGGTGGAGGAAATATCAAAACATTTAATTAATGGGTAAAATATAATTAACTCTTTATATTTTTATTCAAATTAATATTTAAGTCCCTCTATTTTTAATAAATAATTCTAACATCTCTAATTTATATTTCTGTCTTGCCGGCAAGTCTTTTTATAAAAAGTGAATTTTTATTTTTTAACAGTTATTTCAATAGCATGGTAATCAATTTAATTCAAAAGACTTAAAAAATAATCATCAAATATGTGAATACCCATAGAAATCTCTTTCCCCAAACTTACCCTATAATTACTTCAAAGACAAAATCCTTACCATATAATCAGCATAATTATTTATTTTATTTTAATGTAAATAGCTAAATAATTCTTATAAAATTTAAAATTATTGATTGATTGAGATTTAAGAACATCTACACTAGACAATGCAAAAATGAGAGAGTGGAGATCCAACCATAATTTGTACCTAACAGTTTTAGAACATCAACCTTACCACGTGATTACGCATCATTTGCTATAATATAACCTTAAAATGTCAACTCAAGAATACGCAACACTTACAATAGACAAATTACAACCCCTGAGAAAATTAAAATAAATTAGTTACATTTATTATCTTATTTAATTCTCCTTTATCTATGATTAAGCATAAACGTTTTCATGTAATTTCTTATTATGTTTCAACTCCTTCACCAGTACTAAACATTTTTAAAAAATCCTAGTAGTTGAATACAGTATTTTGTAAGATAAGAAGATACATAACAGTATATGCAATGCATCTCTGTTTTGCGTTTTCTTTGAAGCTACCATATATGTTAAACTTTCAAGCTAGCTGCCGTCACTTCATCTGGAATTGGAAAAATGGGTCATAGGTGCTTTTATTGACACACCAACTTTGATTTTTCAAACTTCCTACCCCTATATAAGAGCAAAGTCCACTCACCAACTGCATGCGCTTCCTTCATTTCCAGTCTTCTTTAGCATAGAACTTATAGAGCATTCACGCATATAGAAAAAGAGAGAATCTTGAAGCCTTTAATCTGGTGTGTGCATTTGTTGGTGAGAAATCTTTATCTGGCTGGGCTTTCACTTTCTTTTTCTTTTCCAGTTTCCAGCTTTATATATATATGGATGCTTCATGCTTGTTGACTTTGCTTGTTCTTGCATGATTCTTGATGGGTTGCAGATATTTTTCCCTTCCTTTTTGTAAACTAAAGCAACTTTGTTTTTGAATTTTTACTAAATTAAAGTAATTTCATATTTTTTTAGTATTGTCCAAATCAAAGGTGATTCCTTTACACTAATTTTGTTATCTTCAAATTTTATTGAACTCCCAAAAGCTGATTGGCAGGTGGACCATTCTGATAATCGAGTCAGATAAAAATGATGATAGAGAGATCATTGAGTTTCAAGAACTGGGATTCTAATCAAGAAAAGGCTAAAGCATCTGCAAATTTGGACAAATTTCAAGCATCAATCCGCATAACAAAACCCACAATAAAAATCCCTGAGCCCATTGTGTTCTTTTCTCCAAGACCCATTAGTGAGCTTGATGCTGCTGCAACTAAGCTCCAAAAAGTTTATAAAAGTTATAGGACTAGGAGGAACCTTGCAGATTGTGCAGTTGTGGTTGAGGAGCTCTGGTTTGTCTCTTTCTCAGTGTTATCTCAATTTCTTGTCTCTTTTCTTGTTTTGGGTAGTTTGATAATATTTTTATTTCATTGGAAAATTTCGATTGCTGTAGGTGGAAGGCCTTAGATTTTGCAGCTTTGGAAAGGAGCTCAGTGTCATTTTTTAACATAGAGAAGCATGAAACTGCTGTAAAAAAATGGGCAAGGGCGACAACAAGGGCTGCTAAGGTGATTAAGTTTATTAATTTATTAGATGTTTCACTAATCATAAAGAATGGATTCTATTTCACTAATACGATTGCAAGTCCAATTCATTGCCAAAAAACAAAAGTTTCTATTTGGAATTAACATCTTAAATTGAAATGTTATTTTCTGTGTTTTAGGTTGGAAAAGGGTTGTCCAAGGATGAGAAGGCTCAAAAATTAGCCCTACATTTTTTTTTTTTTTTTTTTTTTTTTTAACCTGTCTTTCTGCTGGAAACTCATACATATTTGTCTCCGTAGAGTAAAAAAGAATTGAAAAGAAACCTGGGATCACTGAAATTGCATGTTTATGCTCACAAGTAGAGTTACAGAAGAGGATCGTTCTGAAAAATGAAAAGTTTAACTGTTTCTTGATCTATTACAGATTGATCCACGCCACCGGTATGGACACAATTTACATTTTTACTATGATGTTTGGACTGATAGCAAGAGCACTCAACCTTTCTTTTACTGGTAATAATAAAACTTTTACTAGTATATAAAGTAGTTCCCTCTGCGCTTCTTTCTATTGAATTGCGCATTTGGTATACTGAATAATTGCTCTTGAAATTGAAGGTTGGACATTGGTGATGGGAAAGAAATAAACCATGAGAAGTGTGCCAGAAATGTTCTGCAACGCCAATGCATCGACTATCTTGGACCAGTATGTCTTACAACTTTTTTTTCTTTATCCGCATATCTTCTCTAAATGTTTCGATCTGAATGTCTTACAATCTTTTTTTGCTGTTCCAGAAAGAGAGGGAAACATATGAAGTGATTGTGGAAGAGGGGAAGCTTGTATACCGCAAAACAGGAATGCTGATTAATACTACGGAGGGCTGTAAATGGATTTTTGTGCTGAGCACATCAAGAACACTGTATGTAGGGCAGAAGAAGAAAGGTGTTTTCCAACACTCAAGTTTCTTGTCAGGAGGAGCTACAGTAGCTGCTGGAAGATTAGTAGCTAACGATGGAATTCTTCAGGCAATATGGCCATATAGTGGTCATTATCTGCCAACTGAGGATAATTTCAAAGAGTTCATCAGTTTTCTTGAAGAGCATAATGTAGACCTGGCAAATGTTAAGGTAAAGCTCACATTGTATTAGATTGGAGGGTTCAAAGTTCAAACTCTAACATGCTTACCATTCACTAAAATTAGTTTTGTTTTCTTATAGTTTGGCTTATATTTTTGCGACTTACTTTTGCAGAGGTATGCAGTAGATGATGATGCTGCTTCAATCAAAATAGCTGGTGAGGTTGATGGGTCAAAAGTTATTGAGGTTGATGAGTCTATTCCTGATACAAACAATCATCAAGAAGCTGCCAAGTTAGAAGCACCATTAATGTTTGACATGAGCAAGAGGTTGTCATGCAAGTGGACTAGTGGGCTTGGTCCTAGAATTGGGTGTGTGAGGGACTACCCACAAGAGCTGCAATTTAGGGCACTTGAACAAGTCAACTTATCTCCTAGGGTGGGTCCTGGCCCATTTGAAAGCTGCGAACCAATCCCTTCACCAAGGCCCAGCCCAAGGATTCGAGTCTCACCTAGACTCGCATATATGGGACTGCCTAGCCCAAGGGTATCAGTTACCCGTTGATTCGGTTAGAGCTTGCTGGACTTTGGTGTTGTGCCCTTAATAATAGGTGTGAAATAGGAAATTGACATAGCATTCTTTGTTCTTTCAATAATTGTTAACTTGACCATATTTTTGTACATAAATGAATCAACTATTGAATAAATAAGTTCCCTTTTTTTGATAAATTCCCACATTTTCCTACCGTTTCTGTGATTGGTAAGTTTATTTTGGGTTTTGTCCTTCTGCTCCAAAACATATTAAAAATTGTTAAATTCTTTATGCAAACCATAAACCCTAATATCTTTTAATTTCTATTTTTAAATTGATTCCCCTGTTTGAACCGCAACACTGTTTTTAGAAATCTATTTTATAGAAAAAAGAATGGGAGTCAACCTAATCGGAGTTGAAATTTTAAATTCACGTTTACACAGTAGAAACTTTGGATACTGCTGCTTCTAGCAAAAAATAATGCGAAAGAGAGAGAAGAGTCCAATAATATAATTAACACTAGGAGAACACAGAGAGTCAAAATGGAATGGAATTTAAAAAAGATGATGCTAATAGACAAAAGTAAGTAAAAAGGGAGTATTGAACCTCGATGTCTATGCTTGAGCTTGACAAAGGCACTTTAACCTCTGCCAGAAGCTCTCCATTAACAAAACAAATGACACTCTTGTTTGTTTCAATGGATTCTTTTGTCTTAAATTAAATGCATTTTCACTTACCATTCCAACTCATTATTGTTGCTCCTGTGACCTGTCTGTCACCTGTGTATTGTGTTTGTATTCTCGAAGCTTGCAAATTCCCAAACAACCTGCGGCTTAAGCAACTTCAGTCTTGACTCTTCAGCCTAAACCCATTCTTGGTAGCATCAACCCTAGCCTGTTTCAATATATAAATAATTGTCATGTCATGGAGATAATAAATTTTTACTGATTCAATATTAATCTCAAGGTGAACGTAAATGAAGTATCATGAGTAGCTTCAAGATCATTAAATTGCAAGTAGTCAAAACTAATTAAAGAAATAAATAAGAATATCCACTACACATGCAATCAAGTTTCTTAAATTAAGATTTGGGGTTATATGAATTCAAATTTCTGCAAAAGTGTTACAGTTAGGTCAGATGTGAAGTATTTGGCTTTAGTGATAAATCCAAACATCTCTTTAGGCATTTTGCCACTATAATAACATCCATAATAAAAATTTTAATGTAAGATAAAGACTCCTCAATACCCTAATAGTTTTACACATTAAATCAATCCATAAAGAAATTTTTTAAAAGATTATTATTGTTTTGTTCTTTTTTCTTAATAAATGATCAAAAATACCTTCGTTATAACTTAAAATTATTTTTAATTAATTTGATTTATGGATAAATTTATACCCAAAAGCTAAGTTAATAAATTCATTGTACTTAATTATTGCAGCACAATTTCTTTAATTATCTTTTTGGAAGTTATTTTACGGTGAAAGTAATTGTTAAGATCTTTTCTCTGACATTAGCTGTTTTTATTTTGATAACAGTTAGTTGATTAAATAGTTTTTTTATAAAAATGCTAAAAGCTAAATAATACATAAGACATTAAAAATTAAACATTACATGATATTATATGAGACACTAAAAGTTAAATATCACGTGAGTTAACTTTTTATAAAATGCTATTTTAATATTAAAAGCTAGTTCAAAAAATATGTTATTAAATATTATAAAATATAATATTTAGTGTTTTCAAAGCTCTAAAATTACTTAAAAGTTGTCGCCGAACACGTGACTACCAAATAAAACTAAAACTTTTAGCAAAGTATTTTTTATTAATGATAATTAAAAAAAAGATGTCAAACATACCAATGGCTCAGTAACAAGTGCTTGCATTAGATTGGCTCATCCTGGTCCTAAAAAAGTTTTAATGGGCCGAAGGGCTTTTTTTATATTTTTTTAAGTATTATATAACATTATTAGCAAGAAAATACCAGATCTTCACGTCACTGACCAGAAAAGATTTTACTGTCGGTATGCTTTTGGGCTTTTTTTGCTTGTATGTTTTCAAAGAATTTGTGCCTTTTCATGATTTTTTTACCTCATCCGTTAGGAGGGCTAGTTTTGTAATATTATTGCAAACACAGTGGCAAAGCATCTCACATCCCTCCATAGGATTCGAGCGGGACGAGTCGTTTTGTCTGTTGTTTGTTTGAATTTCAAATATCAAACGGCACATTAGACCATGTAAGTAACCACTAACCAAAACCAACCCATTATCCCACTAAACCCACCACGTCTCCCTCTCTCTCTCTGGTTTTTCTCAATATTTTCATATTTGGGTTGCTACCCATTTTCTCTCTCTAGCCAAAGCTTTATTCTTCAACATTCTCGCTCTTGCTTCGTTGGGTTTCTTCAGAAGTTTGAAGGGTACTGTTTCTTCAAAATTTTTTCCCTTTTTTAGCTACTTGGAACTTTGTTCTTCAAAATTATACTGTTTGTCTTTCATATTCGCTGTTCCATTTTTTCCGAGTCCAAAAAGTTTTTTTTTTTGGCTTTAAATCTTAAAGTACAGTATTTTCATTGTTTGCTCTGCTTGAGCAAAGTCCTCTTCTTCAATGGGTGCGTCAGGAAAATGGGTAAAATCTCTAATAGGTCTCAAAAAGTCAGATAAAGAAGAAAATGTAAGTATTTTTTTGAACTAACACTTCAAAAAAGATTCAGTCTTTGCATTTTCTTTTTTCTTTTTTCTTTTTCCGATCTTATTTGTATACAATTGTATAATGAATTAACAACAGGTCATTTTGTTATTATTATAATTATTTATTTAGGAGAAGATGGGTAAGAGCAAGAAATGGAAGCTATGGAGAAGCTCTTCTGGAGACTTAGGATCTTCATGGAAAGGTTTCAAAGGAAGTAACAAGGCAGCATCTGAAGCATCAGGATCTTCACCGATGACTGATGCTTTTAGTGCTGCAATGGCAACCGTAGTTCGAGCCCCTCAAAAAGGTTTCAGGGTTGTTAGGCAAGAATGGGCTGCAATCCGGATTCAAACAGCATTTCGTGGATTCCTGGTGAATAAGTTTCTCTGACTTCAATTCTTAGATCTCCTATTTGTAAAATGACTGAGAAAATCAAAGAAAACAAAAAATTTGAACTTTAATGCATAAGCTAGCTAGAAAGCTAAAGATCCACTATGGTGATTTTCTTTTTGATCTGGTATTCATATATGTAAATGAATTGTAGGCGAGAAGGGCTTTGAGAGCCTTGAAAGGAGTGGTAAGGCTTCAAGCTCTGGTTCGAGGTCGACAAGTAAGGAAGCAAGCTGCAGTGACACTTAGGTGTATGCAGGCTCTTGTTCGAGTTCAGGCTCGAGTCAGGGCTCGCCGTGTGCGCATGTCCATAGAAGGACAGGCTGTGCAGAAAATGCTTGATGAAAGGAGAAGCAAAGATGATATCTTGAAAGAAGCTGAGGTATATCATAAAACCATCATTAAAATAAATTCTTTTCTTTTTTAAGTCTCGACTCTCATATTATTTGTCTTACTGAAATTTTCAGGAAGGATGGTGTGATAGTAAAGGAACATTGGAAGATGTTAAAGCAAAGCTACAAATGAGACATGAAGGAGCTTTCAAGAGAGAAAGAGCAATTGCATACTCTCTTGCTCAAAAGGTATTCAAATGTTTCCATTCTAAAAATGGATTATATAGTCTCTTATTCTTTTTTCACTAATTCTTTTAATTTCTCAGCAATGGAGGTCAAACCCCAGTTCGAATACTCGAAGCAACGGCTCTGTGTCCTCTTTCAAGAATAATGAATTTGATAAGAATAGTTGGGGATGGAGTTGGCTAGAACGTTGGATGGCAGCCAAGCCATGGGAGACTAGACTGATGGAGCAATCTCACGTTGACCAGTCTGAAATAACTCCACCACCAAAGTCCTGTGCAGACTCACTTGCAAGCAAAAATTCAAAATCTTCTGAACAAAGCTTTGTGAAAGTCAGAAAGAATAATGTTTCCACAAGGATTTCTGCAAAACCTCCAATTGGGCAAGTTACTCGTTCATCATCAAGCCCGAGTTCTGAATTTCGCTATGATGAGAGCTCTGCTTCATCTTCAATTTGTACTTCTGCAACACCAATTTCAGGAAACACTGGCTTGGCCTCAGATAGAACAGAGGAGAGTGGTAATAGCAAGCCAAACTATATGAACTTGACCGAGTCAACCAAGGCAAAGCGAAAAACAACCAATCATTTGTCTCACAGAATTCAAAGGCAATCCATGGATGAGTTTCAGTTTCTGAAAAGATCAGCTGCATTCTCTAATGAAGATTCAAAAAGCAGTGCTGGTTCTGATCATCCTTCAATTAATTTGTCTAAGCCACTTTGCCTGCCAACAAGACTGGATAAGAACTCAATGAAGCAATTAAGGGGAACAGACAATCCCCTTGTATGATTAGATGGATAAGGCTGTGTTTCAGGAAGTTCAACGGCTTGTTGTTCTCTTCTGAGAATGTGTATTAATTAGGGGAGCTTTTGCAATTGCGCAATTAGTAAGCTGTAATCAGAACAGATCAATTAGTTCTTCAGTTTGTGTTTTGAGCGCTATCAAAATTTGCAAAGTATTTTTATTCATGGCTTGTGTATTTTATCATCTCCGGTTCACACATTTAAGATCATTGAAATTTAGCAGATCAATTAGTTCTGATATAACCATCCTCGGCCCATTAGATCATGGCTGTATACTGTTTTTACGATATTAAAATATAATAGGCCTAAACATTATTGAATCAACAAGGCAGATTGCACAAAGTATCCTTCATCTTCGTTTTATGACTCTAAGCTTTACACCATGCTTGAAGTTGAGAACTATGCCATATTCAAGTTCCAGAGGTTTTTCCATGTTAGGAGAATGTCGGAATATATATTTACGGTAAAGGTCTATCAGCGACAGCTTTAATTCTTGTAGGACAAATTTCTGGCCAATGCAAGCTCTGGGCCCTATTCCAAAAGGAATGAGAGCATAAGGGTGTCTTTGTTTCTCTTCTTCAAAATTCGGATTGAATCTCTCTGGCTTGAACTTGTCTGGCTCGGGGAAGTTCTTTGGATCTTTAGCTAGAACTCCGAGCGCTAACCAGACCCATGTGCCCTGATCAAACAAAATAAATACATTACTAGGTAAATCCAGACCAGTTCTGCATAAATAATTGTTGCATAACAATACCTTTGGGAGAAGGTAACCTCCTATCTCTACTTCTTTTGAAGTCTCTCTGGCAACTAATGGGGAAGCAACATAGAACCTCATGGACTCTTTAATCACCTGCAATCAGATCATTTACCGTAAGTTAAACTCCCATAGTTTGGTAATGCACACCTAGAAATACCAGATATAAAAAATTTAACTAATTATAAATCATACAAATTACGGATCCTGTTAATAATTCCAAATTGAAGTTGGGAACCTTGCCTGGTCAAGATAGGGAAGCTTGTTTTGAAGATCATGAGCTGTTGGCATCTGATCAGGTGGACCAAACCCATCAATTTCTGCAAGCAACTTCTCCTCAACGTCTGGATGTCCAGCGACTAAATAAACAATTGAAGACAGTGTGAACGCTGTTGTCGCTGACCCAGCAAGAAGGTGCTCATAAGTAACTGCACTAATATAATCTGGAGTAAAAACATTTTTCGCAAGAGTCTCTGACTCCCTTGCACTTAATATGAGCGACAAGAAGTCCTTAGAACCCTGGTTATTATCCTTCATTCTCTTCGCTACAATCTCATCTAACCGACCACTTAAATTTTTGTTAGTCCTATCAACTTTCCAGTCCATGGTGCCAGGAATTCGCTTGAGAATCTGTCTGAAAGGTTCTTGCAGTATAGGGATAAGAAGGCCAAGTATAATTGAAAAAGAACCTGATAAATCCATCTTAAGTTGTGTAGTTGAGTAAACATGTTGATTTATGAAGTCTGAGACCTCATCGTCATTATCTTGGCTATGAGAATTATTGATCGACTCACTGGCTGTGGAAGATTGTGGCTTAGAGAGACCAAAATCAACTCCAAATGCAGCTTGGCCTATAACATCTGTGGCTAGTTTGAGGGAAAGATTAGAGAAAGTGATGTCTTCTTCTTTAGAGCATTGGAAATTCTTAGTTGCAGACGCAATGAATGATTGCATCGTAGGGACTAGGCTAGCTAAGTGTGATGGCTGATAGACCGACAATATTGTGTTTCTCATGGTTGACCATCTTGCGTCCCTGCAAGTTCAAATTCCAGAAAAAGACTTTTTTGTCATATGTTTATCTTCATTAATAAAATACGCTATTAAGTGATCAAATGGATTTCCTAAAATTAGTACATCTGCAGCTAATTTTTAATAAGATTCACGATTCAACACCCAAAACAAACCTTATAATTAATTAACTCTGATTGGATTCAAACTTCCAAACTCATGATACTGAAAATGAATCCATTACACTTGAGCTAAAATTTTAAATTTTGACTAGGGAAAGAATGATTTTTCTTAGCTAGGCATGGCGGCTTGTACAAAAAATTAGAATCATATTAGGTTGTGCAGCTAAATATGGTAATATTGATAATGATAGGCCAAAAATAGGATGGTTAAATTAAAATTACCTGGTGAAGAACAGACCTTTTTGATGAAGAGGAGAAGCTGAGATTGGAGAGGGAATGCTCCTATTTGAAATGTATTTGAATTTCTTAATTCCAACTTCTTTGCAAAGTTCAGGATCTGCTATTATTATCAATGGTTGTCTTCCCATGTGAAACCTACGCCATAACAATCAAAACCCACAACCCAATTAATGCCCCACAAAGTTCCTATCTTTCACCACTCTAATAAAAAAAATTATAACTTTGTAGTTCCCGTTTCTTTTAGTGCATAAAACAAACATCAGATCTTCAAAAACTTAAAATAAGAGAACCCACCAAAGAACAGCAAAAACTGACCTGAAAATGGGGCCATATTGTTTGGCAAGGACGGAGAAAACATCGGGACCATACTTTGCAAGTAAGGGAAGGTGCCCTAAGAGAGGAATTGTTGGAGGCCCTGGGACCTTTCTAACACCCCAGTAAGGCCTATACAAGTAGCCCAATAATATGGCAAACGCTGTGAAAAAAATTGAGAGCACAGAAACACTGCTGCTAAAGAAGGCTTCTTCCATGTCCAAACTACCTATCACCGATCACTGAAACGTTTTTGTTTGACAGAGAGAAGGAGAGCCAAATAGATATGGTGGCTTTGGCTGTCTATGTCAGCATCTTTTTTTGCACTTGGCGTTGTCGGGATTAGAATGATTTCAACGATGAAATAGATACCCTTTCAACCTTCGTATAATTATTATGTATGTAGCAAATTCAGTGAGAAAAAATAAATTCTCGAAATATATTTTTAAAAATTACTATATTTTGTCGAAAAGGAATTAAGAAACTTTGAAAAATATTTTTCATCCAAACAGAATCATTCAATAATTTTTTTGAATTATTTTTCTAGAGACGCGATTCATACCAAAACGTTAAATTCTGATAATTAAATGTAATCTAATAAATGCTCGCTTATTTATTATGATTTATACAACTATCTAGCACAAAAAGATTAAAAGAATTAAAAACTTCAGGATGATCTGAATAAACTTCTGTTATAAGAGGTGGATGAAACAGAAAATAAAAGTTACAAGGGAAGAATATTTTTTTGTCTTGTAGTAAAATGCTTAAGGATTCCTTTTATATGTTTGTCTTTGTCCACATATTCATATGAAAATCGAGAATACAATAATAAATGTGAAGATGTCTGCATCAAATCTTACGAAACATGTTATCCACCGCCAATATTTTGTTGCATTAGCATACATTCCAGAAAAATTTGGATTCCTTATCATCAAAGAACTACAGAAAAGAACTACATTTTCAAATTCTAACATTATTCTAAAAATAAATGTAACAGAAATAAAAATACATTTAATAAATAAGTAAATAAATAAACTTTACTTCAAAAAATTTACATCTTTTTGCTCTTTAAAAACTATTGTAAATATTATTTTTTTTATTTAACCAAAATAACAGCTTAAACTAAACATTAGAAAATATTAGTTCCTTCCTAAATACAGTAGGGACTCAAATACGTACAGTAGAGGGGCAGAAATGTCATTGGTCACCACCAACAGATCAGGAACACCCTTTTAAAAATTATTCAATACACCCTTTCAAAAATTAGTCATACTTTATCTGTTTTTCTGAATAATTAATAAATAAATAAACAAAAAAAAAAAAAAAAAAACTTTTCAAGAAAAAAAAATTTTCTTGAACCAATCAATGAATAGACTATAAACCGAATCTACACAGATCACTGATATTAATTTTCCTGTCAAAAATTTTCATTACAAAATTAATTCAGCAGACTATTTAATATTTTAGCAAAGCAACTGTTCTGTGTAGAGTTATGTACAGCAACAGAATACACAATAGCCTCTGAAGAGTTTAGCAAATGAACATGTATACACAGCAACTTGTCATAAAAGTTCAAGAATTGAAACTCCTTAAAGATCTTCTTCGTTGGCCAGTTCGCCTGCAAAATGCAGTAGAGAAGAATCAATAGAACCACCAAATTGCTTGACTACTGAAATAAATTGCGTTAGAAAAAAAAATAATAAAGGAATTTTTAAGAATTAGATTATCAGTAAAGGATACAGAAGAACAGGAACAAATGTTGGCCCCACAGCAACTTCCACCACTCCCTGATATATCAAAAACAGTTTCTTTATAAGTCAAGAACACAACACTTGAAAAAACAAAACAATTAGCCGAGGAAGGATTTATAAGCATACCATTATAAAAACAGGAATGGAGTTGCAGAGACCAACTCAGAACAATGTCAAATCCATTCTGTTAAATCATGTCTTTGACCTTAAATAACCCATTTGATCCACAAGGTCTTGCAATTCCTCACCCCAATCTTCAGGATTGGCAACCAAATCTTCAACTTCTACATCGATTTCCGGTTCATCATCAAGAATAACAATTTCTTCATCAGGATTGCAGGTAATTACATCATCATTCAATAATTCCTCCCAAATAGTCTCATTAACAGAATCCAAATTAGCCACACCACTTGCCCCTTGTGCAGAACCTGCTGTTGGGTCCCTCACGTCACTGCTCGATTCATCGTCCAAGGCAGCTGAGAATAATGTTTCTATCTCAGTTTCCATAGTTCCTAATGCTTGATCTGTGTAATCAGCAACTTGGCCAACACCCATATCCATAGAACCAGCTTCTTGCAAATTTTCGACACTTGTACTCGCAGTAAGTCTGCGCTTGCATCCAATTCCAACACGTCGTAGTTCTTTCTTGTGTGCGGTCATCTGAGCGAATTGCTGGATAAAGGATGGATTGTTGAGAGCTTTGGCAAGAAATGTCATTATTTGCTGCTGTTTTTTCTCTGTACTCTGTAACCTATCCTCCACGGCAGCAATTTGTTCCCTCGACTGCTGTTGGTGCTGCCTAAGCCTCATTATTTCTGCCATTAGTACATTTCGATCTCTCTTTAATCTTTCAATCTCACCTTCCAATCCAAATTCTCCTAATTCTACACAAGCTCCTGCACTCTGCTGTTGCATACTTTGCGAGACGTGTCTTCTCCTCTTGATGGTCTTCAGTAGATGCTTCTGCCCTCCTAAAAACCCTTCATTTGCAAATTCCCATCTGTCAGGATCAACCTTTCTGAAACCCTGCATCGTGCCATGGCAGAAATGCGATCAGCACGTATTGAGATCAAACTAATATAACGCGAATGACCAAAGAAAGGAGTATGCACATCAAAACTAACAAACACAAGTAGTTTCATCAAATGAGAAATCCAGAGAAAAACAGATAATAAGATATGAAAAAATAAAAATTATACAGTTATTAAAGCTTGAAAAGAAAAAAATAAAAAATAAAACGCTAATGCTCAATAGTGAAGAATAACCAGGTTTTCAAATTACGTTGATCTTTCCAGAAATTATAAATAGAAGCCACAAAATTCAATAGTTGAACAACTACTACTAACTAAAAAATTTCCAGCCTGGAGAGTGGAGAGGATTTGAATGATTAAATGAGCATTGAAATTCGTAGTCATTGTTAATTTTGGAAGTCATGATCACAATTGAAAAGGCACCTACTACTTTAAACTTTGTTGATCAATAACAAAATTTAGCCAGGATGTGATCATATTGACATTTGATAGACCTTCGACAAAACAGGAGAGAAAATAGTATATCAGAGCACATCATCGACAATCTCAGAGTAGAAACCCTATAACAAGGACATGTAAAACCCCAATTGTAATCAAAACAAAATCCAAAATCCTTATAAGGGCAAAATAACATCAAATAATCAATGGAATACTAACCAGTTAATTAACAAACAACTCAAAAACATTTGAAATTAGAGAACAATCCGGATAACATACAGCTAAAGAAAGAACAGAAATGCAAGAAAGATGATATCTTTAACTAATTACAGTACTTACATATGTGTTGAGCTGGCGAATGAAGCTGGAGAAGTTGCTGTGCTTGAAATACTTCGGAAGCAGCATAGTGGAGAACTTATGAGAGTCCCAAACAATGAAGCTATTACGAGCTCCACTCCATGAAACCACCGTATCAGTTGATGGGTCTTCCACCATTTCAAATGTCTTGGTCAGAAATGGAGGCGGACCAATCTCGTGTAACCCTTCCATTGGCTGAGGCGGGAAACTTGAAGATGATGAAGAAGAAGACACACCTGCAGTATATGTCACTGTTTCCTTCTCTTCTTTCACTGCAACCAAATCCTCCATTATTTGGTCTGCGTGGGTTGCTTGCAATTGAATTTTCAATTCATTCGAGTAAGGTTTAGTACTGAATTTTCAATTGAGGGTTAAAGTTTTTGTTTGAATTCGAGTTTAGAGAAGAAAATTTTGTGCTTTGCGAGTGTTGTTTGCTGATCAGAGGAGAGAGGGAGAGTGTGAGTTTATATGAGAATGGAAAGGAAAGTTCTAGAAAGTGAAAAACAGAGAGATTTGGTAGCAAGCTCGGAAGTTTCTGCCAGTTGGCATAGAAGCTGGTTTTCAGACAGATAATCATGAAAGTTCTAGAATTTCTCAATTGTTCGACGGAAAGACGGGCCTTCAAGGAAACGGAGTACGCGTGGCTTAATTTGGTATCGTCAATTATGTGTCCAGTTAGTCAAATGAATGCTGGTCCGTGATGGCCCAAATAATTAAGAGGCCCCCTACATGGGCTGGGTTTGATATCTCTGAAAGCAATTTCATAACACATGAAACTCACTTGTAAATTGGGAATTTAATACAATAGTATTAATCATATTACGTAATTATCGATAATTTTGTATTAATTTCTGATAATATAATAATTATGGTCCGTGGTGAAAACCAAAACATGTGATTGAAATAACATAAGCCAATAACGGCCTTCCTGTTGTAGAGCCTTTGGGCCAATGTTAAGTTATGGTGGCCCGTGGATCCAAAGAGCTATTTTTCTGTTTTTATTGGACAAACAACCCAACGAGTTTTCTCTCTCCGAGTACGTACGGTAAAAATTAAAAGGGGTAAAATATAATTAAGTCTATATATAATTCTCAATACAGGGAAATTTATAAATCTAGTTATATTTTACCAAATTAAAATGACAAAGTTCAAAATCAATAGTCCTTCCTCTATCAACGGTTTATATTTTAAGAGATTACTTTAATTAGATCTAGTCTGTGAGCTTATCCATATATTAAATTAGCGTAGAATAAATTTTTATTGAAAAGATGATATTTCTCTAATCATTTGAGTAAAAAAATAAGATAAAGTGAAAGTAAATTTTAAAAGACCTCTTTTTTATTATTTTAGTCCATAGTTTGATATTTCAAATATCAATTTCTCATTTGGTAAAATTAATATTGTTTCCTAAGAATTATTAAAAATGGAAGATCCCCTTTGTTGCTCACTTGAACTATTTTTATGGGTTATAATCATTCTTTATGCTGAGAAATCTGTGTCCAAATCTCAAATCACACATGATACTACATTAGACTCTGGGAATGTTCTACATCGTTAATTTTTTTTTTTTTTTTTTTCCAAAAAAAAAAGGTTTATATATCAAAAGTAAAGTAAAATCAAACCTAATTGGAGATTATGAATAAATGTCAAAAGGTTAAAGAAATAGGCCTACCACACTCTGTCTTTTACTATGATTAGACCATCAAGGTGACAACCTCATTTTGCTGCCCATTACAAGTGCTCTACATGATATGATGGATCCCTGCCATTTCTTCATTCAAAAACAAAATAAACAAAACATTATTCAATAGCATCCTCATATGCTTTCTTTCTTTCTTTCTAAAGAATTTATAAACCCAGCCTATTTATATACTTTAAAAAGAAATTTTTGAATTATTGTTTTGTTGAAAAAAAGTATTATGTTTAGAATATTTATTAAAAATAAATTTTACTTATTTTAATTATTAAATTTTCAAAATTAACAAACAAGCATCAATTATCTAAACATACATTTTCTAGCAATATTTAAATGATACTTTCCTCATATGTTTAACAACTTTTTATTTCATATACTAATATGCTAATATGGCTTGAGAGCAAAAGAAAACTGAATCTCCAATGTGAAAAGTGTACAACAAACTAAAGTAACAAGATTCTAGAATTAATGGGAATCTTTTATTATATATTGAATAATTAAGACTTACATGAGATCCTTTTGCCCACTTAGCCTGGATATCTTTTTCTCAAGTGCCACTTTCATAATTCCAATCTCGACTAATGCTACTCAAAAGTTTTCAATAGCTCTCCTAACATGTATGATTTAAAGTGAGAAAACAATTACTTAAATTAACTAAATCAATTCGGTTTTAATAATTTAGCTCATTTTATTTTCAATTTTTATTAAATTTTAATCATTTTTATTTTATTTAAAGTGATGTTTAATTATAGGTTTCACACCTGCCTATACACATCTCACGTACATAATAATTAAATTAGAATGAAATATATACGTTTAATACATAAATTTACACGTGTGATTTATTTAAAAGATCTCGTGACACTTTTAATTTTTATTTTAACTCAATGAATATTTCAATTTATAAAATTATATCTGTTAAATATTTTAACTTGTAAAGATTATTTTATTAAATAATTAAAATTTAAAATTAAATCGATTAAATACTTATAAAAAAATAAAAATTATTATTTCAAATGTTATACTAACCATAAATCAAATAAATATTTTATACATAAAAGCTAAAAACATCCAAAAATTATTAATGTTAATAAAGAAAAAGATATAATGTTACGAAATTTCATAACTTCGAAAATATAATACGTGTCTCACAAAATTTAGATTACCGTGAGATTTATACATTCACCGATAGTCTCATTTTATGGTTAACAATCTTACCCGATACAACCTGGTTGAGTGATCAAGATTTTTCACGCACGCAAAAGGCCCCACCACTCCACATCTGCCACGTGTACGGTTGATATTTATTAAGAGTAAGATACCCTGTTTTGAACCATCAGTAAAAAGAAACAAACAGCCACTTATGAGCCGACAAAGATTCAGATCGTGGCGTCATTTGGACCCCTCCATGACCTGCCACTGTCACATCAGATGGCGTCACCCATGTGTCACCGTCAACTGTCAGTCAACGACCTAATATACCAGTTTAAGCAAACCCAGCGGCTCCGACAGCCTAATAATAAGGCTTCATCCATCTCCGGATGGGGCGGTGCTGGAATGATGTGCACCATCGTACCGAAGCTATCGAGGAATTGCGGATCCGGGTATGGTTGCGAATACGAATTTACACTTTTTTCGTGTCACCCGAGTCACCGGTTTCTGGAAGGTACGGGCATGTGGATGTGCTTTCCTTATTTGCATGTACTTATTCGAGCTTAATTTCTCATTTATTTTTTTAATGTAACTAAATTTATCTTTGTAATTAAAAAAAAAAAAAAAAGCAAATGATGCGTGATAATGTAGGTTGCTGAGTATGGTGATAAAAATAACCTTACGTGTCTATGCTCCTTGTCCTTTTCATACAAGTCAATTATAGCGGCTCTTGCATTAATTGGATTAATTACTGGTTACGGGATCCAGTAACCATTAAATTTTTTTCAGTATCCTTAATTTATTAAAATTATATTAAATCATGTTCGCGTCGAATCAATATACTAAAACTAATTATCCGTAAAAAAATATTACACTATCCATGAGATCGAATATTATTACTAAGTTCAGTCCAAAATATTACACTTCCTTCCTCAGTATTACCCTAGAGGGGAAAAAACACAGTAGTTAATTTTTTTAACTTGGATAAATATCTGAAACGCGGCTCTCTTCCTTTTGATACAGATGAAAGGATTATCTTTTTTTTTTTTTAAAAAAAAATTTTGTAACAATAAGAAGTATTAAATTAAATTAAACTGGCAAGTACAGCAACAAGGAACAACAAACAAGAAAGCGTTCTTTGCTTTGCACTTTGCATATGTAATAGACATCGTCAGATCCAACTTTTTATTACAACAGGGAAAAAAAGAAAGAAGAAAGAAAGTAAAATAGGTTGCCTGCCATTTCACTTCTCTGTGCCATCCAATTCAGCTTTTCCTTTTACTTTCCTAATAGCCTCACAACCTCCATTTAATTATCAATCAAAGCAACAGATTCTGTTTTCGCTGATGTCAATCATGACAGACCATTTCCAAACTTTCGACTTTTCATATATCCACATTTTACCTTATCCATGCTCACCACTTTCTGAATAGTTGTAAATGAGCTAAGGCTCTTGTGAGCTGTTAGATGTTGGACTCGAAAAGAAACCTTATTCCATAAGCAATTAACTGAGCTCCATCAAACTCAAATTCTGAGTATTTAAAGGAATAATTTTTCAAATTTGAGCCTTTTATCAAACTAAAACTGAGCTAAACAGAGCTTGGCTCAGCTTGTTTACAGTCATACTATAGCCAACTGAGCAGACCTAGTGTAGATTGGAGAAGATGAAATCAAGCTATTATTAGGTCAGTCTTGTCATTTAACATTATCTTTCACTAATTTTTCAGAAAACGGCAACTTGTTTGTTAGGCTCGTGTCCGCCAACCATTCATGTGTGACGTCAAATTCTTCCCTAGTTGCCAAAGCAAGCATCTTAAACATATTCAAATTTTGCTGGTCTATGTGTGCTCTTGTTAAAAAGATTATATTTGCAAACCTTTTTAACATAAATTTTATATGTAAAAATATAATTAGTAACACCTTTTTATAACATGCCAATAGTGATCAAATATTAATTTGCTGACATTAAAAATTTTTTATTATGGGATTTTATATACTCCATTGATATTGATGTTGGTTTAACATTAAGTTTTACTTTTAGTAGAAAACAAATCTTATTAAACAAGTCTTCTATTGGTCCATTGAATTTTTTTTTTGAGTATCAAGATAAGATTTTTTTTTTTTTTTTTCGAATATTGAGAGAGTGAATCCGTACTTGAATCTATTGTTAGGTCTATTTGATCAATAGTGATCAAATATCTATTGTTATCATTTAAGTTATACTTTGGTATATGGTCCATGAAGTCTTGTATTTAAATTTCAACCATAATAAGGAGTCAATTTATAATTTTTAAATATGAGAAATCATGAGTTTGTGACATTTCATTGAAGATATTTTTCATCTTTTACAAAATATGTGGAATGTAGTACAGAATCTATTCGTTGGATCCGCCATTATGCGGAAAAAGGGAGTGCCCGTCGCACATTATAATTTTTGGTCCATTATGCAATCAATTGACTAATCAAATTCATGGCTACTTTGGTTTTGGATCTTCGAATGAAAGGTATATACTGCTTCTTCTAATTCCCATACTGGTATTTCTTTCTTTTTCCTTTTTTTTTTTTTTTTTTTTTTTCGTCGGCAACAATTATAATTTTTTGTCCCGATTAATGCAAGTCAATTGACTAATCAAATTCAGTGGCTACTTGGGTTTTTTGGATCTGTGCGAAATGAAAGGTATGATACGCTGCTTCTTCTCTAAGTTCCCCATACTGGTATTCTTCTTTTTCCTTTTTTTTTTGTTTTTTTTTTTTTGGGTGGGCTGGCATGAAAGAATTGTAAAAAATGCGAAATACGCAGAGATACAAATCATATAATAAAGCTAAAAATTCCAATCATTGTTTATCAAATGACATGAATGACGAAATAAATTAGTGATGAGAATATAACATTACATTATAGAGATAGGTGTTGTTGGGAGTGATAGATTTGTGTTTGGAGAACAAAATTACGAAAGAGGACCAGTGTGAAGGCTTTTTGGGGGTGGACCCTAAGCCGCGTCCATTGTAGATCTTGAAAGTGGAAGGATGGGTTAAAGATTGGACCCGTTGATGGTGGCAAAATATGGTGTCTGCCAGCATGGTGTGTGATGCATGAGTTGGGAGAAGGATTGCATCACCAATGCTTAGGGAGTGAGGCCAAAAAAGCCCCTCACCTGTCCTCTTTGCGTAATTTTTGTTCCTCCAAACAGACAATTATCACTGCCCAAAACACCTATTGTAGGTACATGTAATTTGAGTAATTGCTTGCATACTATTAGATATTCGTGAATTATGCAGGTATTAAGTTACGATAGTACGCAATGCAATGTAGTTTTTTTTTTTTTTTTTTTTTTTTTTGTGGCTCATAAAGAATTTAAAATGCGAATACGCAGAGATTACAAATCATATAATAAACTAAAATTACACAATAATTATCATAAATACGAATAATAGTATGAAGAATTATAAATTACATGTATAAATAGGTGTTGTTGGGAGTGATAATTGTGTTTTGGAGAACAAAATTACGAAAGAGGACAGTGTGAGCTTTTGGCTCCTCTAAGATGGTGATGCAATCCTTCCCAACTCATGCATCACAACCATGTGGCAGACACCATATTTGCCACCATCAACGGTCCATCTTTAACCCATCCTTCACTTCAGATTAATGACGGTAGGGTCCACCCCCAAAAGCTCCCACCCAATCACCACTCTATCATCGCATGATGACAAACCCACGTCCACGTGGACTTCCTCCATTGGCTAGATTCATGCAGACCCAAAAGTGGAATTGGGCCCACTCTCGAAGCCCACAATCTCCATGCCTGAAGGAAAGTTTAAATCAAACGCCACGTGTCGATCAGGGAACGTCAGGATGACGAGGAAAGTGTAATTCCATTCCGATGATTATGTCATGAATCATGAGCCCCGGTCCCCACAATCACAGCAGTTTAGTCCACGTCAGTTTTTTCTTTTCGATTTATTTTTTCTTTTCTGAAAAAGATAGGGTAAACTACTGCTGTGTGCATTAGGAGGACAATAGGGTCTTTTGGTAACGTCACGGTTCAATCTTGTGGTTCCACGTCTAAGTCAATGTGACGTAAGGTTCATTTACTATATAATCACCACCACGCCTCATCCCCATGTGACTGCTCCACGATTCTCCTCCGGCAAATGTCCTGTATTTCCGAACCACCTTGTTACGTGACCACAGATTTTGGCCCTCTCACGGTCTTCCTCCCTCGTGAACTTCACGCCCAAAGCATTCACATTTCTTTCTTCCCTTATTAGTTTACAAAGTCTGACTGATTTTTTTTTTTTTTTTAAAATTAGTTTACAAAAGTCTGACTGATTTTTTTTTTTTTTTTAAGTGTTTATGTATAAAAGTGAGATTAAAAGTCTCTCTTTCTTCCTGGCCCCCTTTTCAAGCCTTTTGTGTTATTATCGTCATTTTTTTTTTTTTTTTAAGTGTTTATTATAAAAGTGAGATTAAAATCTCTCTTTCTTCCTGCCCTTTTCAAGCTTTTGTTATTATCGCGATTAAAACTATTGATAGGCATGACCGTGCTTGGATTTTAAATTGAAACAAAATAAAAATTAAATTAGTCAAAATCAAAATTAAAATGCATTTAATAATTCTTAATTTTACATTATAATCATAATTTTGTATTATTATTTAGTTTCAGTTCTTATTTTGTAGAATCAAAACTATGGGAACTGGTTTTTCAATCTAGAATCATGATTAATTTGAAATAAAAAATAATATTGAAAAGGAAAATTCGAACCTAAAATATATTATCATGTCATACATAAACTATGTCTTCATATATAGAACATCATGTATTTGACAAAACAATTAAATTGAATTTTTCCATAAAATAGTGGCCTTCAAATAAATTATTATTACAAGGTAATAATATTAAATTGGGGACAAATAATGATTTTTAATATTTTTTAATTGACCTTTATTTATTTAATATTCTACTCATAATATAAGTATATTTTAACTACTCCTTTAATTTAATTATAAAGAAAAATAGACATTTTATAAATTAATTTTTATAGAATTTAAACTATTAATTATTGATAGGAATAGGATCTGAATTGAGCAAAGTCAAAGTCCGAGCAACACAAGAGGCCGAGCAATTAGTCAAGTCCGAATAATATTTAATCTCATTTGAATAAGTGTAACGCTCAATGTAACGTTCAGTCAAACAGAGTCATTAAAGTACCGAGATTTTTACTTGTCATTCATAGTTAAGATTTTTACTATATATGTCATGCGGTCAATTACAGTCTAAATTGTATTATAAATAAGTATATTAAAACATGAAAGGGATTTTCTGATTTCCAAATTAAAGAGCAATGCATTTATCTCTAGAGTATTTTCTCTTTTTAACTCTATTAATGATATGCGGACCTAAAAATACCATGCTTATTTTGAAATTGAATCAGCATTAAAGAAAAAGAACCATTACCCAACGCCCATCCATCCCATCTCTCTCACTCGGATTTTGTAGCATGACACGTACGCATTTATTATACTATTAGCGCGTGGGCTGTAAAAGTGGAAAACAATCCCACAAGCATTGATCCCAACAAAAAAAATAAAAAAATAAAAAGAAAAAAAAAAAAAAAAAAAAAATAAAAAATTTTTAAAAAATAAAAAGAAAAAAAGAAAAAAAAAAAAAAAGCAGTGCAAATGGCAAAGTACTGTGTGTGGATGTAAGCACGCCCCACCCTCCACCGCTCCTCTAAAAAAAAAAAAAAAAAAAAAAAAAAAAAAAAAAAAAAAAAGCAGTGCAAATGCAATACAGTACTTTGTGATGTAAGCAACCCCACCCTCACCCTCCTCTCATTTATAAATAATAAGCTCCTCCCCTCAATACTCCCACTTGGCCCCGTTGACATCAACACTCTCCCAGATACACTCTCTCTCTCTCTCTACAAAACTTATTAACTGGCGATGCAAGGACTACGACGTTGTTCCAACGACGTCGTCCGGTTCGACCTCACTCCTCCTCCTCCTCCTCCAACTAGCACCGCCACCAACTCCTCTTCTGCTTCTTCCTCCTCTTCCTCTTCTTCCTCTTCTCTATCCATCGACGCCGCTGAATCCGCCGAGACGCGAATCCAACGCCTTATATCGGAACATCCGGTCATCATATTCTCTCGATCCTCTTGTTGCATGTGCCACGTCATGAAGAAGCTACTCGCCACCGTCGGTGTTCATCCCACCGTCATCGAGTTAGATGACAACGAGATCTCCGCTCTTCCGCCACCACCTCCCTCTCACGACAGCGACTCGCCTCGCAATCTCGTTCCCGCCCTCTTCATTGGCGGAACCTGCGTTGGTGGCCTCGAGTCTCTCGTCGCTCTCCACCTCAGCAACCACCTCGTCCCCAAACTCGTCGAAGTTGGCGCTCTGTGGGTATGATATTCTATATCATATGATATATCATCTTCATCATAAAATATACAACTTAAAAAAGCCAAAAAGAAGATCGAAAATATGTAATTTAATGTTAGATTTGGGATTTTCTCTATTACTGTAAGTGGAGATAAATTGGCTAGGCAGGAATAACTTTTCTGTTTAATTATTATCTTGTTCACTATTTGATGGTCAAATACTGAAAGATAGAGATGGGCCATTTGATTAATTAGTAGTAGTAGAAGAAGAAGAAGATGAAGACGAAGAAGAAGAAGAAGAAGAAAAGTGTCCATGATTATGCCCTAGTATGCTTGTTTAATTATCTGTTTTTAATTCCATTAGAGATCATCAATTAAAATTAAATTATGAATAGATTTTGTTGTTATTGGGGATTGAAATTGATCTGGTTAGACTAGAAGAAAGAAAGAAAGAATCAAAGTAGAAGGTGGGGTCCAATCCAAGACCAATAATTGAGCAATCAAAGCCGTTGGATGTATTTGATTTTTTTTTCTCTGGGTTTGTTTTTGTGTTGGCTTGGTGGGCAGAGTTGTTAAATGGTTAAGTATAGATTGATTTTAGGTAAGGGTAAAGAAAAAATTTTTGGGAGCATTTGATGACAATGACGAGGTTGAGTGGCACTGTCAGATGTTCTGATAAAATTCTTTGCAATTATTGCAAAGGTAATCTTCTAAAATCATGCCTCGCTTTTCCATTTGACCTTTTACCATCTCATACTTATACACATTTTTTTTTTTTTTCTGGATTACTCTATTATATGATTTTTGAGCCTACTTCTAAAGTAATAGGAGAAGAAGAAGTACTATTTCATGGTAATTTTTAATTGATCTCCATTTCTTTTAAAGATTTTTCTTTTGATAAGAGTATTAAAAGATTAAGTTGAATTCAATACAAGAAAGTGAAAGAAAATACTACTTTAAGAGACATTAAACATGGGGTGAGAAATCAATTCAACTTGAATGTTTTAAGAGAAACCATGGGATAAGAATAAGAATAAAGAATGTTGAAAGAAGCACTAATGGTTTGAGCGGATTGACATTTGAGCCGAATTCAGTTTTTTTTTAAGTAGTTTTCAGCGTTCTAATTATAGATTATTTTTTATAGTGTCGGATAAAGTAGCGTTTAAATTATTTTTAGAGATTAAAATAACGTTTTATAAAACGTTAACTCAATTAATTTGTAGTTTTTAATGTTTTATAAAAAATTATTTAAACACTTAATGGGTTATCAAAATAGCTAATTTTGCTAAAGGGTCCCTAATATTAAAATTTAATCATTTTAGTTTTGTTTTGTTCCTTTATATGTCATATGGACGCATAAGAATGATTCTAAAATGAAACTAATATATGTACGTGTAACTGAAGTGGTAGAAATTATTGGATGAGTTTGTGTTTGTGTTTGTGGTTTTAGATGGTTCAATTTTGGGAAAATGATAAAAAAGAGTGCTTAAAATTATGGAGGCAAAATTTGTCAGCATGCCATGAGACATTTTGTGCAAGGGGACTGTCTGTCGTGGTATGGCTTGGCTGCACCTTCAACTACCTGACAGCCTCATATTTCCTCCATCCAGTTATTTTTGGATTGTGACCCTCCCTACACTTATCGATGGCCACGTGGAACATTACTTTTTGTGTGCTTGCCTGGTGCCTACTTTTTTACCAATTACAGTTAATTACATTAAGTTAAATTACGAATTTTACTTCATATATCTATAGATTGCTTTCGCTTAATCATTGGTTTCTTATTCTAAATTTATGTATTAAATCAGTTAATTTATGATAATGTTTATATCTTATCAATTGTCCCTCCCTCAGTCATACTATAATAATAATAATAAATTCAATTAATAGAATATTCATCGATTGTCTCCAATTTGGAGTCAGCCTACATAAATGTGTATATATATCCTTTTCTAAAATCAATTCTAAGAGATTTTATTGATAATCAAAGGTGGTAATAACTCTTTGAAAGATCTTTTCCAATTAAGGTAAAAGAAGGGATTCGGGTTAATTATGATTAATATGAAAGTAAAGTTAATTAAGGGTATATTTTATAAGATCACTTATTATATATTTTAATTATATAATAATTAAAAAAAAAAAAAAAAAAATAATAATTTAAAAAAAAAAAAAAAAAAAAACACTTAAACCCCACTTAAAGCGTAAAATGGGACCAAAAAAAAAAAAAAAAACACTTAAACCCACTTAAAGGTAAATGGGACCCATTTCCTTTGGGCTTGGAAAAGACAACCCACAAGTGATGATGACAATAACATCAACAAACCACAACCACAATTTCCAATTTTTGCAACCACGATCCTACTAATAATGATAACTAATAGTAATAAGAGTGCGGTTTCACTTTTTTATTATTTATTTATTTATTTATTTACTTAAGTAATACACATGGCAGACATGCAATGGTCTTGATGTAACACTACTTCTGGGACCCATCCAGAATCTTTACATCCTACCGTAAGAAGAATCACAAGTAGATTCTTTCTCTCTATAAAAACATTAAAATAATAATAAATAAAGTCCAACTATTTCTTAATTTGAAACCCATTTTGTGTTTTGTTTAGACATAATTAATATTTTTATAAGAGCAAAAACGAAAAAGGGGAGAATTAGGCAAATCCAAAGTACCCCACTGAAAGTTCCTTAATGGTAGGGTTTTGAGGTTTTCACTTTGCCTAAAACTCTCTCTCTCTCTCTCTCTCTCTCTCTCATTCCAAAGACAAAAAAAGTTGCAAAAGCATATTATTTTCTTTCTTTCTTTTTTTTTTTTTGCTTTTTTTAAATTGGTGAAGTCATGGTTTGCTTCACTTGCCTTTGCCTTTTCTTTATTATTTATTTATTTATGGGGCTCCCACTTTACCTGCACAATTTTTATAATAATACCTCCAAATTTTGGTTTTAACTGTAAACCATACACTCTTGTGTCAAAAAGAACTAATTTAATTGATTCTAATATTTAAAAAAAAAATTTAAAACTAAATTATTAAAATGAAGAACTTTTTTTTATTTATTATGATATTAAAAATTACTCCATTTGATTCGAATTTATGACTTTTAGATCAAACAGAATATTTTTAATATTACAAATAACTCTCTTCCAAATTTACAAATATATAATATTTCGTGTACTGAATCACTTTTGTAATATTAAAAAATTTCATTAATTAAATGATACGCTATTTTTATTATAATAATATTTTGATTCATTGACTTATAAAAAAAACGAACTTGCCCTACCATTCCAACCCTTGTATTGGTGTCATTTCCACCCTCCAGTTAATGCCTTCCCCAGATAGTTGGCCAGCCAATCACCAACTGCCACATACATCAATCTATAACCTTCTGTTTCAAAAAAGAGAGGAAAAAAAACTGAAACTAAACAGTTTCGAACAAAATAACATCATGGACTGGTTGATAAATCTATAGATGATGAATTTTTTCTCTTTGGAAATCAAATTACAAGAATATTTAATTTCACTTCTTGCATTTTATTTAATTTGTATGAATAGATTCCTTTTGATTGGTTAGAAAACGAAATTTAACATTTTTTGTGATATTAACAGATTGATTTTTTTTTTTTTTTTTTTTTTCATTGGAGCCCATGGTATATTCTTCTTTCCCTTGTTCTTTTCCGCCATCTAATATGAACCCACCACTACTGACATAATTTTTTCTCCAATAATTCAGTTGTGTTATTGTTGTTTTTATTTTAGTTTCCACCACTACTACAAGTATTATTAAAGTTCAATCTAACTAGTAAATGCTAAATAGATGGCAAGATCACAGCTTTTAATTCTCATCACAGGTTAAAATCCATTTAAAATAAAAAAATCTAGTTCAAGGGTTACATGGATTATATATCAGCGTCATTTCCACATTTAACAGTTTAAACGGATTAAATGTCAAGCCACATAAAAGGATGCATATGTGAATCTCACTTAGTCTCTTTTAGATATTCCATTTGTCCATATCATCAAGAGATACGGAATTGAAAAGAAAAAAAAAAAAAAGTAAATCTAGACACTCAATCTCATAATTTCGCATTCATACACCATAATAGAAAGAAAAGACAAGAGTACAGGTACCAAAAATAACACTATCCCAAATAGGAATACAGCTCAAAGATTAACAATAAGAGGATCAATTGTATAGAAACCCATGTAGACTAATTAACCACATTCTGTTCTTTATTTGTTGACAAAAAAATAAATAAAATCAAATCAAAGGGTGAATTGCCAGAGCTTCAAAAGGTGATATGGCAAACCAACTTCAGCTAGGACATGTGTTTATATGTTAGCTGTGTAGAACTCTTTCTGCACTTTACAAGATTTTCCTTCTGTAATGCTCTTAACATAACCTCATTCTACTCTAGTCTTCTCGTGTTAAAAATAAAAAAAAAGTAAACAAAATAGAAAAGCTTCCTGTTACAATCCACCCCACTTCATGAATTTCTTCACCTCATCATACAAAACCAATATGGCGGCAGCCCCAGTACTTCTAAACATATTCGACAGTGCCCCGCGATAAAATGCAGCCACTCCCTCTGTTCTGTAAATTTTCTTCCAGCAGTCAACAGTGCCGTGATACATTGGTTGTTCCATGCCAGATTGCATCATCATCCGCCTCCGAACTGTGTCTAATGGGTATGACAACAATCCAGCAGATGTTGTGACTGCTTGCGCCACCACCCAGCGCTTCCATAACGGCAATTCAGGTTTAGCATCTTCAGACATCATCTCCTTAATTGTATCGAAGCCCCCAAAATATAGTCCCCGATGAACTATCATCCCATGGAAAGAAGCAGGAAGCCCTCTGTAAATTCCTCGAATCCCATCTTTCTTGCATATGGTAGATAGGAAATGGTAGATCCCTCGAAATTGACGAACATCTGTTTTTCCTACGTCAGCAGCAAGTCGGGTGTGTGCAATATCAAGTGGATAGATTAAGATTAGCGTTGTGCAGCCAGCTGCAGCCCCCGCAATGAAATTGGCAGATGCACCAGACAAGAAATGACCGTCTTGATGGTTGCCATTTCTCAACATGTTTCTATATAGATCCTGCAGGCAAAGTAGTACTTTAAGACCATACAATCATTGCAGTATAACATAAGATGACCAAATAAAGATTGGAATGATTTGCTTGGAACTTTTACATCACTGATCGCAGCATCAAGTAGTTCAATGTTCCAAGTCAAATTGGTTCTCAAACATCTTATCATGTTTGATCACATTTTTGTAGATTTATTTCTGTCATGAACATTGATAGTTTTGAATTGGCTATCGAGTGGCCACTAAATTACTTTCTCCAAGTCAAACTTCAGTTTCAATATCCCAAAATTTAAGTTGAACATGAAATCAGCTCTATCAACCCATCCCCCCAGGGTCAGTCCTGAAATAAGCTGATACAGCATGGGGAGCAACTAACTTCATGCACAAAGAAAAAGGTTCTGCTCGCTCTCGTATCACCAATTCTAAATGAGCATTACTAAACCCTAAAAGGATTTCACTTGTAAACAGGTGGAATGCTTTATTAGCCTTTAAGACATTCAGTATCACCTTTCACATCTTCTCAAGTCAAATAATGCTTAAATTAAACTTCCATTTAACTACTTGTCTTTAATGTATCTTAAACAATATAGCATAACCTTTAATGAAGAGCTATTCCTAAAATTCATTGGGTCATTTTCAGATCATTCCTTGCTAAAGAACAATTGATAATTTTCCCAGAGTGCCACTGTGTCTAACTATCTCTTGAATAACAACTTATTATGTCAAACATTCGTTTTAGACATTAATACTAATTGCCTGTGACATTTTAATTCCAGAATGAACATCTAAACATTTCATTCTATTTATATTTATCTGTTATTCCTGAATCAAATTCTGAGAATTTCTCCAAAACCAACTGCTGTGTTAATTATCAAATTTTACAGCCATATTGTTGTGTTATCATTCATAAAACACTTAACTCTACTGCCAATTATTAAGCAGCGAGATCTTTTCCAAACAACTTTACTCTGTCTAGGACCATATTTTGCAATATATGAATTGAAAATTCCTCCAATTTGCTCCAGTATACTCCTAAACAGTCCTTTATTTCAATATAACCAATTCCTCTACTTCTCATACCATTATTTATCTTAAGATAAATATTTTTGTGAAATTTCCCTGGCACCTTTCGTATGATATAATTGGAAATTTTATTCCACATCTTGATAGAAACTTTCACATGCTCCATCTATTAGTTCAATTTTATAACTAAAGCAGCTCAGTTCAGTTTGGAGAATTTGCAAACTGTTATTTTACAGTTTGATTTAAAATTCTTTTAAACCACCCTAAACCAGTAACCAGACTATGTACCCCTTTGAACGATTACTTTCACAAAACTTAGCAGTTTTACCATTAAGGCCTGAACACTGCCATCGGACACCTCCATAAAAATTTTCATATCATACATAAAAGTTCCCTATTCTAGATAATCATCTATCACAGAATAACTTTTAGCCCATTCTTTAAGTAACCCACCAATCTCAAAAAATGAATATACAAAAAAAAAAAAAAAAAAAAAAAAACCAAATGAAGGCGCAAGAGATTATCTAACAGCTTCAATAAGGACAGGAAGGGAAAAGAAGTGTTGAGGCTATTACAGATTTCCACGGGTAGGAAGGCTATCCTTGTCAAGAAGGTCAAGTGATTTCTGTAGAGACTTTGAGGTTTCTATGAGTATATGTAGATTTACAGTTTGCCAAAAGAATACTTTTATGGAACTATACCAGAAGGAAAAGCAGTCCAAGATTGGCCTTACACACATTACAGGCACTGTCGAGGCTTAAAATTGATAGGTAGTAGGTTTTTTTTATTTTTTTCCCTCTTTGCGCAACTTATTACAAGTCATGTCCGGTTCACAGAAAAGCTAGAACCTCGACACTTGACCATCACTTGACCATCAATAAATAAGAATTGCTCAGCGACTGACGACTGTGGAAACTTGCACTCGAAAGTACTCCTCACCTATTCCTTTCGCACTGACATTTTATCAAACACCTTACATGCACAGAATAAAATTAACGAGATAAATTACCTTCAGAGAAAAATTGAGTGCCACAGAAGGATAGTAGCGAAGGACGCTACTGCCATTGCCTCGCCAGAGAGAAAGAACCCCTTCTTCCCTAACCGTACGCGCGATGCAATCCACCATGCCCTTGAATTTCCTTCGGCCACTACCCACAATTGCCAGATTGCTCTCTTGAGTCTGTAGCAACAGCTTGGCTCGCTCAATTGGGGCTACGATGGTGTGTACCACACCTCCCATAACCGCACCCGCCATCAGATCTCTTTGGAAGTTGGTCAGCCATTTGTAGGGCCTTGATTTTGTGAGTGGTTTTCTTTCATTGCTCTGTTCTCCTGGGTCGTCATCATCTCTGCTCATTCTTTTGAGAAATTCCTCTCAAGGGGAAACAAACAGATAATGGAATAGAATTTATATATTTCTATATCCTCCTAATCCCTAAAGCACTCTCATTTTTCAAAACTCTTGATGGGTAAATACCAAAAAAGTGTATTTCCGGTAGAGTCGATGATTACACATTAACATTTGGGAGCGACACTACTCTTCAATAACCTTGCTGCAATCATTTGATTAGAGGTTTTCAGGTCCTGAAACGCCTTAAAAATGATCCCTTTCTCTCCTATCTCTCTGTGTATATAATCGACGATCGAAACTTGAGATCAGAGAAGGTTTGATAATCTTTCTCCTTTTCTTTTCTCTGTATAGTTGGTTTTAGTTTCTTGGGAGAGAATAGAAAAATAACGAACTTTTTAAGCTACGCTATTCATTTTCAAATAGGGCAACTCTATGAAGCTTCCCCAGTCTATGTTATGGGCTATTTCTACTTTCTAGAATTTATTTTTCAAAGAAAATAATTTTATTTATAACATGTTCATTGTATGCAGAATCTTATTCCATAGCTAAAATCCTTTTTGATTTTTGAGAATGAATTCTAATATTTATAGTTGTACTTGTATGGAATTTTTGTTAATTGTGATACTAATGTTAGTAAAATATCAAAGCATGCATCATTTTCATGTCCAGTTTTCATATCCATAAATGAGTGGACAAAAGATTATCAGATGATTGCGTGCGTATATGTAGATAATCTATTTCAAAGTTGGGAATTGACAAAAGGTTCTTTTTTTTTTTTTTAGAGATTATATAAAAATATACAATATTGCGATTATTAGCCGACTTAAACTCAAGTTCACCATATCGACTCATTACAAGATAGTCGTCGGTCCAAGCCCTTTGATCTTGTAGTCTGATGACAGCTCGACCCATTTGCGAAAATCAGAAAACGGTTTAAATGAATATCGAACTGCTTGTCTGCACTCTGCAATGGGAGGGACAATGCAGAAAATGAAGTTTATTTTATTATTATAAGTTCTTTGAACAAGGCCTACCATTTTTGACTGGATAGAGAAGTGGGGTTGATTGTCAATTACTCAACTCCTTCCTTCAACGCCAAAACTTTCTGTTGAATGGCCTATATACAAAAGAATAAAGAGTTAAAAAGACAAATTGCATCATATCAGAGAATATAATAAAGTTTTTGTCAAAATAATTACTCCATGGGAATCCATACTGGTGAGAGGCTCAGAGCAGAGCACCAGTCTGGTTCTGTCAAGCCTTTCTCTGACAAAAAATCCTGATTGGACATATAAGTATCACCATAAAGTTAGACACTTTGCAAGTAAAACAATGAAGAGGACGATAATACAAGAATTCAAGAATTTCATCAACTCACAATCTAAATCTGTTTCATTTACCATGGTAATTAGCACATTTAAATGATTGGGCTAATTACCATAATTATGCATACATTGTTTTGCCTATTTGGTTTTTCCCAACATTTTGTACATTCTCATTCTTTGATAAACTTTAGTTTTGAAGACCATATTGTGTCTTGATGATTATCTACTTTTCACAGCAAGTTTAAAGTTGAACAAAAGAAATTTCTTTACAAAATGAGAATCCCTGTTGGTGAGAGCAGAGCACCACATTTGGTTCTGCTAAGTGCTAACCTTATTCTGATAGAAGACCTGATAAAAATTCAAGTGGAAAGTTAAAAGATAAAGAGACAAAGTCTCAAAAAACAATAGAAAATTGGGTATTTGAGTAGGATGTTAATATAACTATAAAACAATTAGCTGTAAACAAAATATTCCATGAATACAGTAGTCTAACTCAGCTTGCTATAAAACAATATTTTAATGCAAATGCGGGGTCGAAATTATGATCAAGATAGACATTAAGAATACAAGAAAAGGCACGTATTTAAAGACTCCTCAGGGGCTAATATGGCATGTCTTTTGAGCTGTTTTTATTGGAGGATCGAAGGACAAAAACAAGATTTTAGTACATCCTGAAACTTGAATCAGGAAATCAGTATTTGATTCTGTCACCTACAGTTATAAAAGCACCTTCTCTTAAGTAACAAGCTACTCACTGTTGAATGCCAAAAGTAAAATGAGTTCAATTCCACATTGAGATAGAGAATGCATGAATAATTCCATTTTTGAAGGAAAATCAAACGGAAATCATCTGCATATGTTAAAATATGCAGAATTCAACATAGAAGGCTCATAAGCACAATTACTATATGGTTAACCACATGAACAAGAAGGGATCACAATATTTTTTTTGTTGTTTATTAGGTTCAATGATAAAATTTCCTTCTTGTTGAAATAAGTTTTTGAGCAAACAATAAATTGCCTAGCTTTATTGCAGTTGTTTGTTGGGTTCAATGATAAAAATTTTCTTACTGCTGAAATACAAACTTTAAATTGAATTGCATTGGTGTTCTCCAAGAACAAAAACCCCAAAGCCATCGAATGGTTAAAGATGAAAATATACTAGAGGATCTAGAGGGTAGATTAGCACAAATGACCACATCTTTTTTCAACAGATCCCTGGAGCACAGAAGATCTTACATCAATTGCCTTTCATGACATTTATGACTGAGATATACTGCTGATGCCATGTAGGCAGCATCACATTTCAAAATAATGCGTTAAAACTTTCTTTATTCTCGATCTCAGCTTTGTTCATTCCCCAAGCATTCAACCTTGAGATTGTGACACTCAGAGTTCCATTGTTAAATACATACAGGTGAGCATCTTTGTTAACAGCAAACTTGGGATAAACTCTGCTGGTAATACAAGTTCTACCTTTCCCACCAAAACTCTCAATTATCGAGTGATCTATCTGCAAAAGATGAACAAGACATCACATAAAAAGGCAAACATTAATTGGATGAAAATAATTAACTCACCAAGCTTCTTAATGAAATCTTTTCATGTTGGGGATTAATGTTGACAAAAGCTCCATATGTGGTTCTATCAACCTCATCTCTTAGAGAAGACCTATTAGCACATTTTTTGTTTTCATTAGTTCAAAGTCAAATCATGTAACATTTGGGTTGTGAAAGAGAAACAAAAGTGATTAATTCAAACCTGCTTTGATCACTGCACATAAGTACTACATATGCATTATGACCTTTAAAAATCCTAAAGAATATTGCAGTTTGCTCTGTCAAGTCCTTTGTTGCTAAAGCTAACAAACCAAATGGCCCCAATCTACCTTTGACAGCTGCATTTGCATCTGTACACATTTTTTGGGGATCAACCCAAGTAGGGTTGAAGAACTCAGCCTCTTCTAATTCTGGCAATTCAAATACAATCTCTACATCTGCCTTTTAAAGATATGAGGAAGAACCGATTATAAGTATAACCATTGCAAGAAATTCAACTTCCTAGTAATGACATAAAAGAAAGGGAAGAAAAAAAGAACACTGGATCATAAAAATGATAATTGGAATCTACTTTTTCTTTTTAATGCCCAATGGAATTCAAAGTACTCACCTGTGAAGCAGTTATGTATTGAATTTCGAATGTTGATCCATTATCAAGTATCTTATTTTCGATATTAATTTGCTTATCATGTAATTTGTTAATTTCCTCCACTGGCCACTGTACTAATTGGTTTCCACTTCTATCAAGCCATATTTGCCTAGGAATTGCCTGCAATGCAAGTTCCATATAACACTTAGGTTCATGAATGTATTATTCCGTGAGTGTCAAAATTAGAAATATAAGTCCACCAAAACATATTCATTCACAAACATTTAAAAGTAGTACAATAAATATATCGATTCAACTAATTGAGCTAAACTCTTTCCTTAAATTGCAGAGCTCTAAATTTGACCAATGCCTAAACTATAAAACAGACAGTGAATTTCCAGTTATTTCAACTCACCTGAAGTCCAGACCATCCTTTTTTGATATCATCATCTGGGGTATCAGACTCATTTACCCAGCCCCACAATATCCTTCTATTCTTGACACTATCAAAGAACGACTTTGAAGCATAAAACTTTCCATAGTCATACCTCAAATCTGTTACGGTACCTGTTAAATCAGAGTCAGGAATATATTTTTCTGTCTCAGGGACATAAGCTCCTATCATGTAGTAGTCATGAGAATTGAAGCTCGCCTTCAAAACATGCTTCACAGTTGGATTTAGGACTGAAGCGTCAACACCATTTGTGCCATTAATAGACACAGGAAAGAAATCTGGACACTCCCACATCCCAGATCTTTCTGTTGAATAAAGTGGATCTTTATACTTCCTCCAATTAATAAAATCTCCACTTTGATACAAAATTGCCATTCCTTGATTATTGCTCCAACTTCCAACAATCACATTCCATTTCCCATCAGGACCCAACCAAGCAGTTGTTGGGTCTCTAAAGTTGTCAGCTTCAACACCAACAGGTGGAGTCATGAGAGGATTTTGAGAATATTTTACCCAGTCTTCAAGAAATGGGTCAGAAAGATTTTTGGGTATTGCTAAGTTTTGGACCTGTGTATTATTGGCATCAATACCAGTGTATAAAATAACAGGTATATCCCCAGGAAGGATCGTAGCAGAACCAGACCAGCAACTAGTGATGTCAAATGGTTCTGATGGGTAAAGGGCATGATTTAGATGAACCCAATTGACCAAGTCACTTGATACAGAGTGTGCCCATACCATACCATTACCAAATAGAGCACTGTGGGGATTGTATTGGTAAAAAAGATGATAAAATCCCTTATACCACATTGGGCCTGCAGTAAATGGATGAACATCATGAAATTATTTGCAAAAATCAATAAAATCACAAACTCTAAAATTTGAAAACTTACCATTGGGATCTGCAGAATCAGAGACACCCTTATGTGCGTCAACCACCAGAGCATATAAAAATGATAAAAACAGAGATTAAATGGATTCCAGCAATAAAAGATATATATATATATATATATATACACACACACTAAGAAAGGCTAAACCGACATGCCAAGATAAGAAACATACCGTTAAGCCAGTTCTTCGGAGATTGAAAGTGGTAGGAAGTTCTATAAGGCTGGGTTTCTGGCGCTACAAAAGTTTGAGATTGAAAATTCTTGACTTCTTGGTGTGATGGCACAGTTTTAACTCCATTAATAAACAGAAGACATAACAATCCAAGAACAAAACTTGCTGCCATCTTGAGGAAGACGATGAAAGAGCGCAAGTGCGATCACTGAAATAATCCAATAAGTCCTTAACAATTTGGATAAGCCTAATTGGTCTACCAGACACTTGGAAATTTTTGTTTGTAGTAATATTTAAGAGCTTTACATCAAAGATAATAAATCAATGTTTATGACTGAGCAGATATCTGCAAGAAAACATAATAAAAGGAAGAACAAGTGCTGAAGCAAACTTGACAATCCATGTTTTGAAATAAATGTCAGTTTATGTTTGTTGTCCATAGTCATAAAAAACATCCTTAAGTGGTTCTATTAACAGAAACAATAAAATAAGAAAATAAAAATTCTAAAAACAAAAATAAAATATCACATAATAAGTGCTAAATTTTAATTTTTTTTTTTTTTATATTTCGACTTTAATATATAGATATGAATAGACAGGAACCAAACTTCAAAAATACTATATTGATCTCTCAATATTTAATGATACATAATATGGTTAGGTCTTCAAAGTCATAATTATTATGAATAAATTATTAAACTTAAAAAACATTATTCAATCAAATATAGAACAATAACAAAAATTAAAAATTAGAAAAATAAAGAAAAAAATTTAAAATTTTTGTAAATTAAATTATTATTGAATAAAGAAAGATGTGATTTGGTCTGATTTAATTCAGTTTAATTAATCTTCCCGCAACTTACAAAAACCGCGCCATTGGGTAGTTTGGGCCGTTCTCGAATGGGCCCATCATTAATGTGGTTTTCCGATTTCGAGATGTTCTATTGGTTTTAGGCGCATCTTAGCAAATGTAGTCGAAGCAGAGAATGAAAGCCCATTGGCATGCGCTGTTTCTACTTTCTAGCTAGGAATGTTACTTTCGGGGTCCAAAAAGAAAAATAAAAACAAAATAAAGAATTAAAGCTGCATTTATTTTTAGAAAATAACTTGTGTAAAAGTTATTTTTCAGGTTTTTCAATATTTGAAATGCTAATAAGATTAGTCAACGAAAATATTATCATAATCAAAGAAAAACTAAGTAATTTTAAGAAAAATACTAATAAAGAATTATTAAAATATGCAATTTTTATAGTAATATTTAAAATTTTAATATTTTCAAATTAATTTTCAATATTATAACCAGATAATAGAACCGATTTATTTGAAAAATAATTTCTTTAAAAAAAAAAAAGATAAGTTATGGTTCGAAAAAAATGGAGTCTGAAAATAAAATTGAAAGGTTAATAGATATAGTTTTATAAATATAAACAAAATTTAAAGGGAAGAAAATTAAATTTTTGAGGGGGTCCTGGCTCTCTAGATCTCGGTGTTGCTACATAGGGCTATAAACGAGCCGAGCCAAGTTTTAGTGAGCTCGAATTCAGCTCAATAAGAATATACTCGAGCTCGAGCTCGAAATTTATTAACCAAAATGACGTCGTTTTAATATAAATTTTAACTAATTTTGTCTTATTGAGCTAACTCGTGAGTTCGATAAGCTTATTGAACGAGCTCGAGCAAGCTTTTACCGAGCTGAGTCCCGAGTAGGTTACGAACGGTCGTTTACACCCCTATTGCTATATATCCCCTCTCCCTATATATAAAGCCAAGACCACAAAAAACCTCAATCCAAGAAAATGTGAGAGAGAAAGAAACAAAAGTGATATGGTGAACAACTTGCTGGACCACATGATAATAAATAAGATTTTATATCATGATTAGTGTGGTAATTATATATATTAATTATGATTACCAAACAACAATAATTATATTCTTTATTGTACTTTATATATAGATGATATTATCACGAACATATTAAAAGCCCAGCTTTTGAAATTTTGGTTAAAAAAAAAAAGATTAAAACCTTAAAAAACAATTTATAAGTTAAAGTGACCCATGACCAGAAGTTGCTTTCAACGTAGAAAAGTACTATCAATTAAGTAAAAAAGAAGAAAAAAGAAAAGGTGTGACCCATGAGCATGAGCATGTGTATATACAGTGGAGGAAATATTTCAGAAAGGAATGTAACAATGGACAATGCAAAGATGAAAATGACAAATGAAAGCTAACCAAACTATACTTTTTAATCCAACATATTTATACATTGAGGGGGAAGACAAATTGAAACCGCTCTACTAACAATATTAACAAACATGTTGACGATGTCCTATAACTAATATATTCTCATTTTCGGAGGAAAAAGAACTGGCACGGTGGAGTTTGCATTATAAAGGAATAAACTCACGACTTAAATCATGATGATTGATCCTATAAGTGTTTTTTGCTACTGAACTGCCTGTTCGAATTATTATATTCTTAACCATTAATCCCGGTCAATAATCCCTAATCACACTTTGTAGTTAACGAATGCAAAGTTTATCAAGAAAACATGTTGGATGTGACGTATATAGTGTAGTAATGTGTAAAACTTTACAATTTCAGATTTTTGCAGTAAGTTGAAATAGGAAGAAGCCTGAGTTCTCTTTGACATTTCTTAGGATTCTTTTCGGTTTTCTCAAATTGGAAAATAGAGAGGGAAACAAATGAAATCCAATCCAACATCCTTCCTTATCCTTATTGCCAAATAGCTCTCTCTCTCCAATAACAGACAAAAAAATAAAACAAGTGGTGATGGGTTGGGCAGCACTGGGGACCGACCAAGTTCATGTATATACATATTCTGTTTATCATTTTTAACCATGAGACATTCAATTGACAGGTTTAACGTTTTATTTTATTTTTCTAATAAGTAAACGATCTTTAGTTAAAAGAATAAACAAAAGAATTAATTAATGTTGGTTGTATAAAATATAAAATACGTACACTAAACAACTGTAAAAGAATTAAAGAAGAATTATAGAACTAATTACAAAGAGCATGTCTGCTAAGTTCAATCACTGAACCAATCATGCTTGTGTAATGGAAGTGCACAGAAAAGAAAGAGGTTTTGCTTTTTAACTCTTTTACCCACCATCTTCCTTAATCAAACTTCTCTCTCAGTATCTCTCAGCGGGCTTACTGTCCAAAAGTTATACTATAATATAGGATATATCTCACAGTCTCTCCTTTTACTTGGATCTTTATATTATTTATACTGAAACTTTTCATGGCGAGGGAAAGGTGGTCTGAGTATTACAGTTTAAAATTTTACGATATGCAGGGAAAAATCATTTGATTTGATAAGGTAATTAGTTAAAGCAACCCACCCACATCAATTTGTATATATATATATATATATATATGTTTGTGTGTGTGTGTGTACAAAAGAAATTTGTATTTTAATTTTTTTATAGGAGTAGAAAGAGACCACAGGAAAAGACAGAAAGTGCACGTCGAAACAAGCTTGGTTTTTGTTTTTGGATGGATGGAGTGCTTCAAAGGAATCCCTCATCCCATCCCCACGTCTCTTCTCTCTCTCTCTCTCTCTCTCTCTCTCATGTTTAATGTTTTTCACATACTTTTTTTCATTATGTAGGATAATTCAGTTTTTTAATTGATTTTCACATATTTATGTGTTGAATCCTTTCTTGTTGTTAGGAATTTGTTTTATTTTTTTATTGAATTTTCTTTTCTTTCTTTGTTCCTTGAGCTAGCATATATAGGTCCTCAATTTTCAAGAAAAAGACAAGAAATCAAGAACCTTTTTAATTAAGGGAAGTTATTACAGGTGAAATTTATGAAAGAAGCTGAATTCAGCTATTCCTAGTAGCTCTATCACTTTCCACTTTTATTATATTGGCCTTACTAAATTAGGGTTTCTACTCAGATCCTTAGGACATATTGTCCCAGATTCTTAAAAAAGTATATGATCTGTGTCTCCCATCAATGCATCTTGTAGTTTGTGTCACTCGCCCACGAAGTGATGTAATTCAATTATATATGTAAAGAAAGATGATGAAAGGCTTGGCAATGGATGAGAACATCTCCAATTTGACTTCTGCTTCTGGTGAAATAAGTGCTTCTTCTCGTAGCAGAATTGAAACTTCCACTTTGTACTCTCAACAGTCTTTTCCTCCATCAAATCAATCCCCACCACCTCCACCAAAGAAGAAGAGAAATCTTCCAGGCAACCCAGGTTTTAAATTTAAATTAAATTTATTGGAAGTTAAAAATTCTATCATTAGTTTATCATCTGGGTTTTGTTACTTTTTTTAATTTAGATTCAGTTATAAGATTCAAACTCGCAACATATATCTGGGTGTTGAATATTTGCAGACCCAGAAGCAGAAGTGATAGCTTTGTCTCCAAAAACACTATTAGCAACAAACAGATTTATATGTGAGATCTGTAACAAAGGATTTCAAAGAGATCAAAATCTTCAACTTCATAGAAGAGGTCATAACCTGCCATGGAAGTTAAAGCAAAGAACAAACAAGGAAGTGAGGAAGAAGGTATATGTATGTCCAGAAGCTACATGTGTACATCATGACCCATCAAGAGCTCTAGGAGACCTTACAGGAATCAAAAAACACTTTAGCAGAAAGCATGGTGAGAAGAAGTGGAAGTGTGAAAAGTGCTCTAAACGTTATGCCGTTCAATCTGACTGGAAAGCCCATTCCAAGATTTGTGGCACAAGAGAGTATAGATGTGATTGCGGAACCCTTTTCTCTAGGTAATTGATATCAATATATATACATATATTAACAATTCCATGGTTAAGCTAATTACACTAGTTTACAAAATTCTCGAGCTTAAACATTGACCGGTAGTGATGAAAGCATCCCGGATGATAAAAAAGAGAGGTTTCTTTTTGATATCTTTAGAGGGTTTATGCTAGAAAAATAGTTTACTGTATCTATCACGAGGTTGTTCTTGGAGAGGAAAAAGAAGACAATACAAAAAGTTGACAAGAAAGAAAAAGAGAGAAAGAGAAAGATAAGAATACTGAGACAGACACTGTTCGCAATAGCATCATAGCATATAGGTATACAATTTTGTTTTTATTTGGTAATTTAATTTGAATATTGGATTGTAGGAGAGACAGTTTCATCACACACAGAGCCTTCTGTGATGCATTAGCAGAAGAGAGTGCAAGAGCCATAACATTAAATCCTTCCTCTTCTTCAACTTCTAATCATATGATCAATTTGCAAGCCCTATCATCAGTCAAAAGGGAGCAAGAAAGTCATCACCGTCCTTTTATTAATAATAACAATAGTAATGTCCCACCATGGTTAGTCGGAGAAGCTGCTCCTGCAGGTCCCAACTTTTCCCAATTATTCCCAACAAATATTAATAATTTAGATCAAGCATATTTACAAAATGATCAAAACCCTAGCCCTAACCCTAATCTTAGTCTCCCTCGATTTCAGCCTCCTGTAGCCTTTGCTCACATGTCTGCAACTGCATTGCTGCAAAAAGCAGCACAAATGGGTGTGACTATGAGCTGCAATAAGCCATCTCCATCTCCATCTTCTAGACCCCACAAAGCTCACATGTCTGAAACTACCACTGGCTTTAGTTCTACATCGGTAGCTACGTCTACAGCTGGTTCTGGTCTCAATTTGTCTTCAAGCGAAGACATAAGAGGTGGGTTTGGTCATGGCTTGACATCATTTGCGAATAAAGCTGCTTCTATCATACCGCCTTCTTCTCTTGTCCATGATATGATGACTTGTTTGTCTTCTGCAAGTGGGTTTGATGTGTCGTCATCTTTTGATGAAGAGTTAACTGGAATTTTAATGAATTCGAAAAAAGCCGCAAGTAATGATAATATTTTTCAAGAAACTCTATCAAAGTCAACAGAATCTCAGTTTAGCAGAAGTGAAGATAGATCTGCAACTCATAAAGATGGGTTAACTAGAGATTTCTTGGGTTTAAAAGCTTTTTCTCATAAAGATTTTCCCAATATTGCTGCTTTTGCTCATATTAATTCTTCTTCTTCTTCTTCAACATATGAGCAACGGAGCCAAAACCAGCCACCTTGGCAAGGTTAGCATTTTCATTATATATATATTCCTTTTTCAGTTTTGCTTTTTTTTTTTTTTTTTTTTTGCTTAGTCATTTAAATTTACTGTTTTCTGTAGATATAAAAATTCAATATATACTACAGATTAATATAATTTAAAATTGAAAATTTGAAGTATATTTGCACAAGGCATTATACATTTGCTTGTAAGAAAATAATTGTTCTTATATTTCAGCAAATAATACAATTTTTTTTCTAATATTCCATAATTCTCATCACATCTGTAATTTCACGTCGCTTGAGAAAACCATTAAATTTATTTAAGTTATAAGAAATTATTGAGTAAATTAACTAAATTACCTTTAATTTAATACTAATTCTCTTAAAAAATTATTAAATTGAAGTAATAATTATTGGTTATATACAGAGGATAAGCATGAAAAAAAATATTTATTACTTTTCAAATCACAAATGTGACAAGTATTTTGGAATAAACTATTTTTTCAAATCTAACAAGTATTATGGAACGGAGATAATATATGTATCGGTAAATAAAAATAAAAGTTGACTTCAACATAATTGTACAGAAACAATAAATAAATAATTATATATTAATTAATATTTAACATATAATTAAGATTATCCCTCACAGGGGCAGAAATGGACTTTACATATTGAAAGGTCCAAAAATAAAAATAGGAAAAAAAAAAGTTAAAATCAGAATTGGGGAGGCCAATAATATAAAAACAATAAATAAATTTTGAGGAGCCATTACTAACCCTACCTACCTAGTACCGAGTACGTTAAGATTACTTTTGTTGTTTGTTTCTATACATAAAGCTTGAATATAATAAAATTGCATTGGTCAGTGCAATACATGGGTGGTTTTGAAAAATGGTTAAGTATAAAGCTAAAACAAAAATCTAATGCTGATAGTTAGATAAATGAAGTTTCAAAAACCATAAATTTAGCATTCCAATCATGAGCAAATTGAAACCAACTGTCAACGGTTTATCTATAAAGCTTTCCCAAAAATTTCTTTTTACAATTTTACAATTTTCATAACGGGCAAAATAGTAACCTTGCAGGTTTCATAACTTAACCAACGTCCATTAATGAAAATAACGGGTTATAAAATCAATAGTCACACGTGATACTGTCTCTGTTCGGTAACAACTTCTTAAATAATTTTTATTAAAATATTAAATACTATTTTTTTATAATATTTGCTAAAATAGCATTTGAACTAGTTTTTAAAAGTTAATGTATGATTTTATAAAAAGTTGACCTATTTAAAATTTAGTTTTTAGCGTCTTATGAAAAGTTACTAAAATAGTTAACGGCTAAATGCAATTAAAACAACTAACAACTACCAAAATAACTAATTTGCTGAACAGACCCGCTGTCTTAAGTACCTATGTTTCTAAACTAGATAACACTTAATTACACCCAGTATATGACGCCGCTTCATACATCAAATCAATCAAAAACAAGTTTCTATAATGACAAAAGTATGTTGATAATGGAGATTAATAGTACTCCGGTCCATTAAACAAGATGTCAAACTTTTAATTTTGCTGATGGAAAAAATTTTTACTGAAAGCACTTCTCCTTCTATATTTGAAATTATGCGAGCAAGATTGGATTTAATCTAATGGATTAAGAATACATATGATATAAATAAAAAGAATATATATATATATATATACACACACAATCTTTCATTGAAAAAAAAAAAGAAAAAAAAAAAGAAAAACAGTAACAATATTTTAGAAAAAATTGGCTTCCTCCACCAATAACGATGTTTTTCTCCATGCCTATGTTTGCTGGCTTAACGGGCTGGGATGAATTGTCTCGACCAAAAAAGACAATCCGATGGCCCCAGATTGGGCTTTCATGAAACTGGAAGATTTTTAATGGCCCAAGTAATAAATAAAAATCTGCGCAGAACAGATATTTCAAAAAGCCGAACAGCCAATGAACACATACCAGAAGATCCTAGACATAGCGAAGCAGGTAGACAACCACTTCCACGTTGTTGGATCAATATTAAATGTGATATACAAAAATATGACAATTAAATAAGTTAATCAAAATTTAGATTTTTCATTTTCCCAAAAACCCAAATCGAGACTTCCTCCAACCCGAAGAGCCATAAGCTATCTCCTGCTCAACCCGCCACACGCGCTCTCTATCTCTCTACACCCTAGACCATTATTCTCTCATTTTTCTTCCTTTTATCGCTGTCCAAACACACCTGACACTCTTTATATCGCACTGTAAATACTTTATTTCGAGAGATAGAAGAGTAGCTAACGAAGCAAACAAAGATCAGACCTTTTTGGTCCCTAATCGGGCTATGGCTTGGAGGCGCCTAATCGCTCAGGTCAGTTAGAGCTTCTTATCTTTATTATGTTTAGGTTAATATACTTTTATTGGATGGACTTTTTAGTTTCTGAAATTGCAATTTTTGGGATTGCAAAAAGCCCTAACTTTAATATCTACCTGTGTTATACAGTGTATTTTGGTTAATTGGTAACGGTTATGGAGTCTGGTGCTCTAAGAAACTAGAGTGCATAGGGATATTTAGATTCAGTATTGAATCAAGGCGTAATTGATTAGAAACTGTTTGCCACATCCCAGAGCTTTGTCTTTTGTTTAATTGATAAAATGAGGGTATAAATATGATATCAAAGGGCAACAATATTCCTGAGCTTATGGAAATCAGTGTCTTTTGTGAATAATTGCTGCTACTATAAGCAGAGATGTTCTGGAAAAAAGTTGTATTTGGCTTTAAATTTTTGAGGCTTTTGGGAGTTGCATTTGACAAATTCATGGTATACTGCGTTGGCTTGTGTTTTGGCTAGACGTTTTGATATGGTTCTGGTTAGTTAACACAAGAATTGTGAATAGAAAAAAGAGTTAAAGTTGGTTATGGGCGATCATAATTGCTCTATTATTGCTTCCATTGTGTTTGATTGTGTGTGCGCATTTGTAGATCAAGTTTGGTACCATGGGAGGTTTTCGGAACTGTTTGCTAGCTGCATACAGATTTGCTAAGTTTGTATGCACTTGTATGCACAAAGTATGGTTACATCCATGCATGTGTGGAACACAGTACTTATAGTACATTAAGTTGTTGAAATTAGTTAGATTACACATTCCATTTCTTTTTATTTCGTGCCCCCTCTTCTATGTCTTTTTTCATAACTCGAAGTTAGTAGAGTTATTACTTGGCCACAGCAATGTTGTGCTTGTTTTTCTGCTTTTGATGAATTCCTTCCTTGTTCATCTTTGTTGCAGGTTTCAAGGCATCAATCAGATTTAATAGAGTGCAAGAATTTCTTGAGCAAAACTTACTTTCCTGTTAACAAGTTTGGAGGTGGTACAGATACATTATCTATAATATCAAAAGTTTTTACGTCATCATGTCGATTAACCATAATTGTTTTTTTGTGTTCTGTTGTCTGGATTTAAGTGAAATGTCAAGATTATTCCTTATCTTTCTTTTCTACCATTTCTTTTTTTGTGCAGGAAATGGGCTTTTAAATGTTGAAAGGAGATTTCAGTCAAGCTATGTTGGTAACTTAGCTCGTCGGGCACGTGATACAGATGAAGCTAATGAAGTTGCATATCTTAAAGAACTTTACCATCGAAATGATCCTGAAGCAGTAATACGACTATTTGAAAGTCAACCATCATTACATAGTAACAATGCTGCACTTTCAGAATATGTAAAGGCATTAGTCAAAGTTGACAGGCTGGATGACAGTGAGTTGCTGAAGACTTTGCAGAGAGGTAATGCAATTCTTCTGTTTCTAAATATGTTTTTTTGATGCTTTGTTATTTCTGTTTAGAAAAGCAGATAGGGAAATGCTTTTATTTTATTTTGTTCTTGTTCTTGTTCTTGTTCTTGTTTTACCAAATGCTTTGGGCAAAAATTTATTTGCTTGAATTTGGACTTCCTGAAACTTACATTCTGAATATTTACATTTTGTTGACCCAACCTCCTCCCACCTTTTGTTACTTATAGTTCTTGATGTCATGAATTATTAAGAGCTGCCTTTAAAATCTGTAGGCATCAGAAACTCGGCAAAGGAGGAAGAAGGCATAGGAGGTCTCTCTGCTTTCAAGAACGTGGGAAAACTTACAAAAGATGGCATTCTTGGAACTGCTGGTGCACCTATTCACATGGTGGCTACAGAAGGAGGCCATTTTAAGGAGCAGCTTTGGCGTACTATTCGTACTATTGCACTGGCCTTTTTGTTGATTTCTGGTGTAGGAGCACTTATTGAGGACAGAGGAATCAGTAAAGGTATTATAGTGTCATGATATTTTTTTTGGTGCTCTTATCATTCGATTAATAACATTTTACATTGGTGAAAATTTTTTCCTTGATTTGATGTTTTCAATGTATTAGGACTTGGCCTACATGAAGAGGTGCAACCTAGCATGGAATCTAACACCAAATTTAGTGATGTAAAGGGTGTTGATGAGGCAAAGGCGGAGCTAGAAGAAATTGTCCATTATCTTCGAGATCCAAAGGTAGACTACCCATGCTGTTATGTTCGAGAAATTCTCTCTCTCTCTCTTTCTCTCTTTCTCTCTCTCTTCTGTGGTGGATGTCTTTAATGAAAGAATATTGAACCTGTAAAATGTGTCTCTCTTTTGTTGGTATTCTCAATAATGTCATGTTTTAAATCTTTGTAATTGTTTCCTTTTATTCCTAATAATGTTAGCACTGTTGTTGTATGATATAGGTTATAGATTAAACCTTGAATTTCTCTTGTTGTCTGGCTTTGTGAAAAATAAACATTGAATTTCCTCATAGTTAGTGGACTTTATTTCCCTTCTATATTTCTCAAGTGTCAAAACGTATATTTATTTATTTTCTTTAAAAGTTAAATAAATAACCGATTTATGTGCTATGGCAATTTTTTATTCATTCTCAGAAAGTTTTTTTTTAATTGATTCTTGCTTTTCCCTGGTAAAGCGCTTCACTCGTCTGGGTGGTAAGCTCCCAAAAGGTGTTTTACTTGTTGGCCCACCTGGGACTGGTAAGACTATGTTAGCCAGAGCTATTGCTGGTGAAGCTGGGGTTCCTTTCTTCTCATGCAGTGGAAGCGAGTTTGAGGAGATGTTTGTTGGAGTTGGAGCCCGAAGGGTGAGGGATCTTTTTTCTGCTGCAAAGAAACGGTCGCCTTGTATAATATTTATTGATGAGATAGATGCTATAGGAGGAAGCCGCAACCCTAAGGATCAACAGTACATGAAGATGACTTTGAATCAGTTGCTTGTTGAGTTGGATGGCTTTAAGCAAAATGAAGGTATTATAGTAATTGCAGCAACAAATTTTCCAGAATCACTGGATAAGGCCCTGGTGAGACCTGGACGGTTTGATCGCCACATTGTTGTTCCTAATCCAGATGTGGAAGGAAGGCGGCAGATTATGGAATCCCACATGTCAAAGGTATTATATTTCTCTTGGAACAGAAACTTTTAACTTGTCTTTACACTTCTGAAATAGCATTGGCAGTTTATGTGCTGAGCAGACCTGACTGTTCTATTTTAAGCTTTGCCTGGATGTGCATATACAGTAGGACAGATGTGCCCACATGCACAATTTATTTCTTACATTTCCTGCTATTATTGGATGATTATATTGCTGTTATTGAGTTACTTATTTAGCCATAAAAATATATATGGTGGCTTATTTGGCCTTGAGTATACTGGCACTTGCAATTATTGTGATTCTGACTGGAATCATTCCAATTATTTGGGCCAAGAAACTCTGTTTGTGTGTGTGTTTTTTTTTTTTTTTTTTTTTTTTCGGCAGAAATTGAATCACTATTGTTGGGTTTTTTTTTTTTTTTTTTTTTTTGGCAGCATTGGAATCACTATGTTGGGTGACCATGATTCTCTCTCTTGGGGTTGTTGTTATCAATAACTTCTGATTCTTGTGACATGTCTGACCATTCATTGTGGGATTGCAGGTCTTGAAGGCAGATGATGTTGATTTGATGATCATTGCGAGAGGGACGCCGGGGTTCTCAGGTGCTGATCTTGCAAATTTGGTCAATATAGCTGCTCTCAAGGCTGCAATGGATGGTGCTAAAGCAGTGACAATGGCTGATCTAGAGTATGCAAAGGATAAGATCATGATGGGAAGTGAACGCAAGTCAGCAGTAATCTCTGAGGAATCACGGAAGTTAACTGCTTTCCATGAGGGTGGGCATGCCCTTGTTGCTATTCATACTGAAGGAGCTCTGCCAGTTCACAAGGCAACAATAGTTCCAAGAGGTATGTCTCTTGGCATGGTTTCCCAATTGCCGGACAAGGATCAGACAAGTATATCCCGGAAGCAGATGCTTGCTAGGCTTGATGTTTGCATGGGAGGCCGAGTTGCAGAGGAACTCATCTTTGGGGAAAATGAAGTTACCTCAGGGGCATCTTCTGATCTCCAACAAGCTACTAAACTTGCAAGAGCAATGGTTACCAAGTATGGCATGAGTAAAGAAGTTGGGGTTGTTACCCACAATTATGATGATAATGGAAAGAGCATGAGCACTGAGACTAGACTTCTTATTGAGCAAGAAGTCAAGAATTTCCTGGAAAAGGCTTACAACAATGCAAAAACCATCCTTACCACCCATAGCAAGGAGCTTCATGCACTTGCCAATGCTTTGCTTGAGCACGAGACACTCTCAGGGACCCAAATCAATGCTCTGCTTGCCCAAGTGAACTCTGAGGAACAACAACAGCCACAGCATCAACAGATAGTCGCACCACAGAGCAGTTCACAATCCAATCCAGTGCCTCCGTCAACACCTAATCCAGCTGCATCTGCAGCTGCAGCGGCTGCTGCTGCTGCCGCTGCAGCAACTGCAGCAGCCAAAGCAAAAGGTATTGCTTCTGTTGGATCTTAGCACAAATGGAATTATAAGGCCTGTTGCCAATTGGCCATTCTATTCAATTTAACGTGCATATAGTGATTGACTTCCAAGGCGTTTTGTGCTCTAGTTTGTAGCTTGATTGCTGCCGGGGATGTTCTATTTATGAACCTCTGTGAGTCTTGAGATTGACCACGGGCTCTAGAAGTTATGGCAATAACATGACCATGCCAAATGTAGCTGTTACTTAGAAGCGAATTGATAGAAATCCAATGCCTTTTTTTAATTTTTCTTTGTTTTTCTTTTCTTAGTTTTATTTTATTTTATCCTTAGCTTTAATGGATTTTGTTTATACGGCTTCGATAGGGTTTATTTATGGATAAAATTATAAAAGATTCTCAAGTTTTACTCTGCCTTTACATGCTATCATCTATTCTGAAACCATCTTATGCTTTTCAAAAAATACACCTCAAAATGTTGTGCATAAAACATACAGTCGCTTCTGTTTCAACTGGTATATAGTTTCTTCCTCCTATCTCATTTCATTTTCCGGGACGGGTCAAAGTGAGAATTTGGGTTTATCGGCATCGGGTAGAGAATTGATTGAGATTTTATATATTTTTTTATAATTATTTTTTTATCAAAAGAGAGAACTCCATATACTTATTAATTGTATACAAAAAAAAAAAAAAATTCATCAAAAAGCAGGAGAACTCCACCTATACTTATTAATTGATACAAAAAAAAAAAAAAAAAAAAATTCAGTAGGAGAAACTTGAGTGAAAATAATAATAAAATCAAATAAAAATGATTTTTATGTATGTAATTTGAGATTCATAAATAGAAAAGATATTTAGAATTTTGGATTAAAAAAGATGGGGCGAGAACATTAAATTTTCAAAATAAAATAGGAGGAGATGGAACTTAAATGCGTACAAATCAGTTTTAACCAAAAAAAAAAAAAAAAATCAATCGTAATCTTGAAATTATTTTCATAAAATTTAAATATTAAATTTATATTAAAATGTGAAATTCAGGATGATATTTGGAAATGGATTAAGATTACACCTTTAATCATATTTCTCTTTTATGTTGCTACTTACTAATGTGATGTTGTTGTGCTTGTCTTTTTTTTTTTTTTTTTTTTTTTTTTTTTTTTTTTTTTTTTTAACTATTTACTTTTAAAAAATTGATTTCTTCATCATTTTTTTTTTTTTTTTTTTGTGAGCGGAACATCAACGATTTTTTTTTTTTTTTTTTTTGTGAGCGGAACATCACGATGAAAGTACAATTTTTTTTTCCGCCATTTATGTACTGCGTGATTTTCAACTGGGAACATATGTTATCTGATCTTCAAGTACTAAACGAGCAAGATGATTTGATATTCACAATATCGTCCAACTACAAATCCGTCGTTTTTCGCAAAATAATAGTGTCGGCTCTTGTAGTAATGAACAATACTCCGTAGTTTTGGAGACGTGCGAAGAATTTCTAACAAAAACTGAGTAACGACTGGTCGTTTCTAAAGTGATTGGTAAACTAATCTACGAGTTACCTTCGTGAATTTCAACATAGCTATTAGCTCAACCGTCTGTTTAATGTCTCTGAACTCTGATAAACAAAAGGAATTCCTGATTCCAATCTTCCTTAATTTGGCGCGTTTTGTAGCTCAATTGAAGGCCGAGACTATACCCACGATCAATGACTCGGCCGACTCAGTCGTTTCAACATCTTCAAAACCCAGGTGAGTTATTCCTTATCTTTATTTGCCTATTTTTTCAATTAAAATCCACCATTTGCTTTGATTTTCACATTAGAGGAGAATAATTCCAAATTCATGATCTTTAAGTCACAAGTACGCTTCTTTATCAATTATCCTATGTTAGTCCTTAAAGAATCAAGATAATTGGGACAAAATCTCCATTGACATTTTAGCTTTACGTTTAAATTTTCAGGATTTTTTTTTTCCTTTATGCTATATCATTCTTGTCCCCTGACCCCTTTATCTATTTATAGCTCTCCAACTGCAAAGAGTTATTATAGAGAACTGCCATGGCGAGAAGCTTGTGGGTTTATTACATGATACTGGTTCTAAGCAGCTAGTTATTGTGTGCCATGGATTTCAATCTTCAAAGGTGATGATTTTATGATTTGTTATGAACGTCATTTACATTTCTGATTTTTAACTAAGATGAACTTTTTTTTCTTCCTGAGTGTCCATTTTTTCCCCAAGCTGTTTTGTTGGGAATTTTGGTGGGTTAGTTCCTTGGTTGAGATCGTTTTCTCTATTTATTTGTGTACAGGAACGGATACCAATGGCGAACCTTGCTGCTGCTATACAGAAAGAAGGAATCAGTGCCTTTCGCTTTGATTTTGCTGGAAACGGGTAAGCTTTGTGTTTTTGTTGGTTTTTTTTTTCCAGTTGGAATTGAAGAGGATATCAGGAATTGATTTTATAAGTTTTTGGGGCTGCCATATTGTAGATAGTTCTTTCAATTTAGATTGTGGCTTATGTTGCAAGGCACAGGCAATCTCTTTAGAAGCAATAGTAAGCCTGAGTATGGAATGCTAGTTGTCTTATGATTTGAAACCTTCCTAAATTTTATGGTGCGTTCCAGGGAAAGTGAAGGTTCATTTCAGTATGGTAATTACCGCAGAGAAGCTGATGATTTACGTGCTGTAGTCCAACACTTTTGTGGGCAGAAACGATCAATAAGCGCAATTATTGGGCACAGTAAAGGTATGCCCATTGTAACATTTTTGGTCTACGTAAGAAGAGCTATAGAATGAAAAAGTTCAGCAATTTTTATTTCACAGTAGAAGTTATACATTGTATACATATTTGCATAAATTATTCCTTTTCCTGAGTTAGCATTCTTACTTGTCAGCCAATAAACCTCAAATTATTCCGATGCGAAAATTTCTCAAGTCATGGGTGGAGTCAGAGTTAATATCACTAATTATGAACTTCTTGACAAAAAATTCAGTCTCTCCTGTATCTTTTAAGGGTGGAGTCAGAGTTAATATCACTAATTATTGAACTTCTTTTGACAAAAAATTCACGTCTCTCCTGGTATCTTTTAAAGCTAATTTTTACCTCTCTCCGAAGGAGGATTCACATTGATTTTACAAGCTAATGCATTTTCATGGACATTTTATTCACAAAGATTTATGTTTTGGGCCACACCAGACTGTGCCTTGTTCTATTTTAGATTAATTTAGAAGTAAAATTATTAGATATTTGTGATATATTTGCTGGCTTTTTGAAGCACTTCTTTGACAAAGGTTCCTTGTAGGAGCGAAATGTGGGTGCTGTTGTATGCTTCTAAGTTACAATGACGTACATACAGTGGTGAATATTTCTTGGCCGGTTTTTAATCTGGAGAGAGGCATTGAAGGGCGCTGCGGTAATGACTCTTTACAAAGAATTGAGCAAAAATGGATATGAATTGAAAAAATAGAAAGGCTGTAAGCAATCAAACATCCATTTTGTCATTATGGTTTGACAGATTTCCACATTCAAGTTCCTATGTTCTTTAATTTTGTAAATGAAAGAATACAAACCACAGATGATTGATATCTTTTATATTTAGGACGTAAAAGGAATACAACCACAGATGATGATATTTCTTTATTATTTAGATCGTATTGCATTACTTTAAGTCTCTAGAATTTAGCTGCTTTTTGAAATTTTTTTTCCCCCATCATATTTCCTCAGCCAGGTGATCAATTTTTCCCCTCTCTTTATAGGAGTTCGAGTTATTTCGAGTGAAGATGATGATATTCTTTATTATTAGGACGTATGCCATTACTTAAGTCTTCTAGAATTTAGCTGCTTTGAAATTTTTTTTCCCCCATCATATTCCTCAGCCAGTGATTCAATTTTTCCCCTCTCTTTATAGGGAAGTTCGAGTATCGAGTGACTAAAGAGAGTTTAATGGATCGTCTAACTACTGATACTCATGCAGCCTGTTTGCTAATTCAGCCGGAGTGCAGGTCAGAAATTGATAATCATGCCAATTTCATTTAGATTATGTTTGTTGTGCTGTAAGAATATGTAACACTGAACTGAAAATGCACAACAACAACAAGTGAGCCTTAATCCCGAGCTGGTATGTCTTTGCAATCTTTACTCTGAAGTGAAAAAGCATCTGATAATATTACATCACATCCCATTATGGTGTACCGCACATAACCTTAAAGTTTGTGGCTTTCTTAATGCAATATCCAGAGTCATCCTACATATTCTGAAGATTGTTTTTGATTCTTGCACTCATTTCTCCAAACTGTTTGTGAAAATCCATGCTTATGTTTTGTGAGTATTTCAATTTCTTACTCTTGCCCTGATTTTAATTCCGTTAATTTCAGGGTCTTGACAGTTCATGGATCCATGGATAAAATTGTACCTGTTGAAGATGCTTTGGAATTTGCTAAGTTCATACCTAATCATAAATTACACATCATAGAAGGAGCTGATCATGAGTATACTTGGCATCAGGATGAATTAGCTTCAGTTGTGCTAGATTTCTTGAGGGAAGATTTTGAGATGATGTCCTTGAAAGTTCATTCTTTTCATTCACGATTGTGATAGCTTGATCGACACCAGAAGAATAAAGAACTCGCTGAGGATTAGGAGGTTTAAAGTAGTTTGAACATGAAAATTGCAAGTGAAGATGGGAGCTTGTGCTCCCTCACCGCATGCTTAGCAGGTCACATGGGTAGATTTCATACATGTTAAGCAAGTGAGGTAGTACAAACTCCAGTCGTGTTCAATAGTACCTTCTCAGTCCAAGTGCCTGCTACAGCAAGCACTTTAAGCGGCTCTGTTTAAAATTTTGCCGCCTGTACTGTAGTAAGGTAATGGATTTGTAGGTCTTATGAATTGGGGCGTTTACGACAAAATGTACCTTTATCAGCCGGCCCCTATTATATGTTTACTTGGGTTGCCATATGCTGTATTTTAAATTTTTATACATGTTTCAGCACAGCAAATTCATTTGTCAAACCAGCACTGTCACACAAACCATTAACAGATTACGAATTGAAGTATTCAAAATACGGCACCTCGAGTACTCCAAGTTTGAAAGAAATCAGATGTGACCACATCAAAACACAACTCCTTTATCAATTATTTAATAATGTGTAAATGACAATATTTCGCACTCTCTCTCTCTCTCAAGATATTACATCGAGCACTATCTTATCATACCACATTAGCACAAGGCATATACCTAGTACAATCAAGACTAGGCCAACAAAAACCCTGAACTCGAGATTCATGATACATGTTTACATCCGATTAGCTAGTATAGATTACGACTAAAAACCTAAATACTAAAATTTAAGGGGAAAGTTGAAAAAGCGGCAGCTGCTACTAAAAACAGAGAACGGAAATGACAGAACATCAGGCTGGTTAACAACTTTCTCAAATGTGCATCTATAAACTGCATTCGCTTGATTAGGCTGCAACAGTCTTTGGCTTGACACCAGTTTTTCTCCAAGAAACATTGGGCATTATCTGTTTAGAATCAACACGATCCTTGAACTTTATAGCAAAGTTGAGCAATGAATCAAGAAGAGAGTCTGAAAGAAGGTGCGGTTTGAGCCCCAGTTCAATGAGCTTAGTGTGCTTGGCATTGTAGTAATGTTCTTCTGCCTCTACTCGTGGATTGGGCACAGATATTGTTTTCACATCTAACCCAAGTTTTTCTCCTGCTTTTATTACAAGGGAAGCAAGTTCATTGACAGAGAACTGCTCAGTAAATTGATTGAAGACCCGAAATTCTCCAGGCCTAGCTGGATTTGCTATGGCGAGTTCTACACACTGAACTGTATCTCTTATATCAAGGTAGCCCCTGGTCTGAATCATATAAATTGAAAGGGTAGTGAAGAAAAATCATTCAGGATACTTTATATGTAGAAACAGAAAAATTTTATAAAATCATTGTTCACAGTTAGAAATGCAAGAACGAATATGTCACAGAAAAAAAAGCATACATATAACAAAATGTAACGCCTGAAAATTAATTCAAATAAGCTGCAAAGAAACAAACAAAAGATTGAAGAAAAGAAAGTACTGATCCTCCTAGCATATGATTAAATGGATGAGGTGCACGAGTTAGGCAGTGAATTACATTGGCTCCCAAGATACCCCAAGTCCTAGTTGTACAGAAACTTGCCAACTTTTGAAGTATGACTTGATTTGAACATCAAATAGGAGCAATGCATACCAGAATCGGCTCCATGTATTTATATCACTAGATAGGGTATATGAATGACTTCAATAGGAAATTGCTGCATTTATAGGGGATCCAGATTCTTCAACATGAACAACATCACGAGAGAAATAACACTTTTTCAACAGACTAATCTCCAAACAAGAACACGGGTTAGTTAGAAGCATCTCCAAGTAAGAAATGACGTTTTATCACAAATCCACTCAAACCTTTAGCTAAGGACGTCCTAAAATGAAATTAAAAAAACATCACAGTTTGTACAAGCCACAAGCTAAAATATATATTATATTTCACAAGCTTTCACCCAAATATATAACCTCCAAAATTGAGAAATTATTCAGTGATCAAAATTATCATTGCCCCCCTTATTTATCTAAAAGGTAAATAGCAAAGAACATAAGCAGTATGGCAAAGCTATAGTAATATTGACTGAAGGAATCTTACCTGACCTCCCTTTCCATATACAGTAAGAGGATGACCAACAGCAGCCTGGACACAAAACCGATTCAATGCGGTCCCAAAAACTCCATCATAATCAAACCTGTTGCTGAGTTCCTCATGCATTTCAGTCTCGTCAGTTCTTACTCCATAAACTACTCCTTGGTTTAGATCAGTAGCTCTAATTCCCCAAGCCTTGCACGTGAAGGCTATATTATTTGAGTCATGAACTTTACTAAGGTGGTAGAAAGAACTGGCTTGCTTAGGGTAAGGCAAAGTGTCTGTTCTTCCATTATGGGTAATTGTAATATAACCCTCTTCAATGTCAATGTTTGGTGTTCCATATTCTCCCATTGTCCCAAGCTTCACTAAATGGCACTGCTCTCTGAATTCCTTTATAGCAAAGAGAACATTAAGTGTACCGATAACATTGTTATGCTGAGTAAACACAGCTCTAGACCTATCAATCATTGAATATGGAGCTGAGCGTTGCTCCCCAAAATGGACTACAGCGTCAGGCTCAAATGAATTGAAGGTTTCTGATAAGAATTCAAAGTCACAAATATCACCAATATAGAGTTCAATTTTTTTTCCAGTGAGTGATTTCCAACAGCGGAGCCTGTTGTGGATGGAAGAGATAGGGGTCAGAGAGTCTAGACCAAGTTGGTGGTCAAAAAGACGACGGATGAGGCTGTCAACAATAGCAACCTCATAACCTTTGTTGGATAGGTGGAGAGCAGTGGCCCAACCACAGTAGCCATCTCCACCAATGACCATGACCCGTCGTGGCTTGGATGATTCACCAGGAGTATCGTAGGAATCGGAGCTTGATTGAGATGGAGCTTCTTGGCTCACTGGGACCGCAGTTGCTTGGATAACAAAACTTCTGTTTGGTCTCTTCCCTTGCAACATAAGCCTTCTGGAAGGAGATCTTGAAGTTTGAATCTTAAAAAAGCTACTGCATGTAGTTGGGCATTGGTTCAAAAGTTGAGAGTAAGATCTGCAGCTGGAGGACAACTTTAAGGAGCAAGAAGTTGAGAGTAAATGTGCCATGATGGATAACAAACACCCTTATTCTATGAACTTCCAGAAATTCTAAGGATGGTGCTTGGTTCTGCTAAACAATATGCATATATATGCCTGAAAAAAGCCAAATGCTTCAGAAAAAAAAGAAAAAAAAAAAAAAGAAAAAAGAAAAGAACTGCATTAGTAGTTGGACTTCAGACAATGACTGTGTTTCAGACTTTAGATTATATTGGCAATATGTCAGACTATATAAGAGAGAGAGAGAGAGAGAGAGAGAGAGATGGGGCTAGTAAGACATTAAGAAAGTAAAGAAGCATCCGTTATGTTGGGAGATATATCTACTTTTAGCCAGATTTCCATCATAAAATAATGAAAAGAAACAGAAATAACTTATCACTTGTCAAGAACTGCAACGTATGTATTTGAGAAGTAAGGCACAACAATAGTTCACAACGAAGGCAAACATCACCGTCACTAATTGGCATGAATGATGTAAAAGCAACGGGAACTCTTTCATCAGTCTGCATGTCTATGTAATAAAATCTAACACACCAACAAGGGAGAACCAAAATTCAACTGTAGGAATATTCATAAAATAAAGAATTCGAAAAACCTACAAGTGAATTAAAAAAGACTGATATAGATTAGCTTCAGAAAACACAAGAAACAGAACCGGTGCAGGGTAGTCCCTTGCCTTCTCACGTAGAGAAAGGTATAGACTCACCAGCAGAGTTTCTGCAAACCACATACAGTTTGTACCACCATACACAAATAACACACATTTCTGCTCTCTCTCAACTTCATAAATATCAACACCCTAATTTCTCATCCTTCTACTCTTCAACTACAAAGAATGCAAACGACACAACTTTATCAAGAAAAAATTGATAAAATTAGTAAAATGTCGCGTTTAAAAATATGGAAAGAAAACAAAAACAGGAATATGCTACACTGCCAAGCTAGAATTCAGCAATTTTCAGTCCATACTTAATTCTGGTCACACTATACTTAAAACGCAATACAGAAAAAATGTAAGCTCCAAAGCCGAAGTGCAAAACAAAAACACCCGATGAAATGAACACTTGATCCAGTTCAAGGATCATCACTACCCACAAAAGGGTAGACAGTAACTTACCCAAACTTCAATCCTCAATAACTAATACAAGAGAATTAGAAGAAAAGATTTGCCCTTTTTCCCCGAAAAACAAAGTAAAGGTAAGATTTAACAGATTTAATTCATTACCTTTATAGAACAACAAATTGGGTATAGCTCACTTGATGAATGGTTGTAAAGAAGACAAAGAGAGGTGGCAGGGGTTTAGACAAACAGTAGGGGTTAAAGGGAAGAATCAAGCAGAGAAGCGCGAGTATATTCGCTTTATCTATATCATATCATTTAAAGATTTTATCTCCCCGAGTTTCTCTAGAGATTTAATTTTTAATTACTACTCCAAATACAAAATTGTATTAGGAATATTTGAGTCACCAAATAGTTCACGGGAAATCTATGAAACCATGGTATTGGTGAGACACGTTTAATTGAATCCCCTTTCTCGACTCACGGTGAAATGGAAACAAGAAGTGGGCTAAACGAAACCATTGGGGTTTAGCATTCAGATTGGGCTTGAATAATATGATATGGAAGAATGGGCTTTCACGAGCCCATCTTTAAGTGCTTTCAATTCGGCCACAGTTAGGTCAGAGGTAGGACCGGACTGTAAATAAATTGAAAAAATCAATTTAATAATTTATTGGATACACACACAGACTTGTGTATAATACAAATTTTATGTACAAAATAATAAATATCGATACACACAGAAATAGTTTTAGCTGTCTATTTTACATAAATTACCAATACATGTATAATTAAAATAACTATTACAATAATTAACTGTAATATCACTATAATAATATAATTTTAAAATTAAATATAAATAATAACGAGTAATATCATCACATTTATTTTGATAATTTTAATTATTATAATTGTTACTAACGTTCTAATAATATTATATTGTAGTATTTGTAAAAACTAATAATATTTTAATAATTATAAAAAAATACTAAATATGAAATTAAATTAATAAACGAACTTTATAAGAGCAAATCTGAACGATAAGGAAGACTATTGAATTGACTTGTGGACCATACGGTGCAGGTTGAGTAACGTGATTACAGGTTTACAGCTAGACAAAGGTAAACGTGCCGTGGGGCCACCACGAACTTTCCCAATTTTTATTTTCCTTTTTTTATTATTTTTCTTAAAAGAAATAATTGAGATTAAGATTCCTCATTTCTTAAACCTTAAGGATCCTCAGATATTTTTTGGGTTTGGTTCCTTAATAAGGCTTGAGCTATACATAGCACATGCATTCCTCATTATTCTTATCCATTAACAACTTGCATTTTGTTTTGCATTTTACTGGTTTTGGCTTGTACGATATTACCTAATTAAACATTACTTAATTTATAATTAGGGTTTCCGATTAAATACTCAAATAATTCGTAACTCCCACATGCCTTAAACTGTATTTTTATTTTTATTAATTTAATAATATTTATAATATATTTAATTCAAAATTAGTTGCTTTTTTTGGTTATACAACAACAAACGTTCTTAAGGATTTGATACTCTAACGCTACCATTCAAATTGCTGATTATTTGGTAGATGAGAGCCAACCAACATCAACAATGAATTTTTATTTTCTCTAAAAAAGGCTGGACAAAAAGGGAAATTAACTATATAAACCTACAAATTAATTAATAAATTTTTAATATATTGATTTCTATTTTTTACTTAATTTTAAGTGGAAAAAAAATAGTGGCCAAATTTCAGTTCGCCCTTCAGGCTTCACAGTATTATTTTTTTTAACCATTAATTTCACAGCTTTACTTAATTAAACATAGCAAATTTGCAATTTTTTAAATTCTCTTAATAAATACAAAGTTATCAATTAAGTATTTAAATGAAAAATCTTTACAACATCAGATCCTCACCGTACATCATATTTCTCACAATTTACATCATTCATATATTTTACACATATAGTGTCGTTAAACTTTCAAACTAAACAAATTCCAGTTATTTTGACTAAGTCAAAAGCTGTAGACCTTAGTGTGGGATAGGCTGATGTGGTTATGACTTATGAGTTGTAACTTGTAACTGCAAATGCAGCCTAAAAAGAGTAAAGAAAAAATAAAAATTACTCGAAGAGTACTAAAATCTACTAGCAGTACAATTTTTCTATAGCCAATCCAGTAATTCCCTATTCCACTCCCTCTCGAGTCCCATTCCTAATGGTAAATAGGTTTTTGGCTCTGGTTTGGTTTAAACAAATCTTGTGGTGCTTCTCTAACCACGTATTAGGACATACATATTACATAAAGATACCATTTTTATTTTTTTTTTTCTCTACGTGTCCTTCCTAATTCCTAAGACAAGAAACATTAGATAGTGAAAGAAAAAAAAATGAAAAAGAAATTTAACAAAAACCACAATTAAATATCCAACTCTATAAAACCTCTGTGATGCTTTCCCTCTTGTAAAAGTCTCTTCCTTTCGCAGTCCAGAAAGGAAGAGAGTGAAAAGAAGATATAAAGAAAAAGGAGAGAAAGATCTGTGTTTGTTAGCTAATCTTTTTGCTTCTGCCATGGCGGATTCAAAGAAGTACATTTCAGAAGAAGAGCTAAAGAAGCACACTAAGTCAGGGGATCTATGGATCTCAATACAGGGGAAGGTCTACAATGTCACCGGTTGGACAAAGGACCATCCAGGAGGTGAGCTTCCATTGCTTCATCTCTCCGGGCAAGACGTTACTGATGCTTTCGTTGCATATCATCCGGGCACTGCATGGCAATATCTCGACAAATTCTTTACTGGATATTATCTCAAAGACCACTCTGTTTCTGAGGTATCAAAAGATTATAGAAAATTGCTTGCTGAGTTCACAAAAATGGGTCTTTTTGAAAAGAAAGGGCACGTGACATTAGTCACACTTTGTGTCGTGGCAATGCTGCTTTCTTTCAGTATTTATGGGATTTTATGCTCAGATAGTACATGGGTACATTTGCTTTCTGGTGGGTTAATAGGGTTTTTGTGGATTCAAAGTGGGTGGATTGGACATGATTCGGGGCATTATCAGGTCATGACAAGCCCTAAAATCAATCGGTTGGTTCAGATCTTAACTGGTAATTGCCTTGCAGGGATAAGTATTGCGTGGTGGAAATGGAACCATAATACCCACCACATTGCCTGTAATAGTCTTGAATTTGACCCAGATCTGCAGCACATGCCTTTTTTTGCGGTATCTTCAAAACTTTTTAGCTCACTTAAGTCTTATTTTTATGAAAGGAAGATGAACTTCGATTCTGTTTGTAGGTTTTTGGTTAGTTATCAGCATTGGACATTTTATCCTGTGATGTGTTTTGCTAGGCTTAATTTGTTTGCACAATCTTTCTTGCTTTTGTTATCCAAAAGAAGGGTACCCAACAGAGGTCAAGAGATTTTAGGAGTCCTTGTGTTTTGGATTTGGTATCCTTTACTTGTTTCTTGCTTACCAAATTGGGGAGAGAGAGTGATGTTTGTTCTTGCTAGTTTCGCGGTTACTGGGATTCAACACGTTCAGTTCTGTTTGAATCATTTCTCATCCAATGTTTATGTTGGTCTTCCAAGCGGAAATGATTGGTTTGAGAAACAAACAAAGGGAACACTCAACATAAACTGTTCTTCTTGGATGGATTGGTTTCATGGTGGGTTGCAGTTCCAGATTGAACATCATCTGTTTCCACGTTTGCCTCGATGCCAGCTTAGAAAAATCTCACCATTTGTTAAGGAGCTATGCAAGAAGCATCATTTACCTTACGATAGTGCATCATTTTGGAAGGCTAATGTTATGACAATTAGAACTCTTTCAGCTGCAGCCTTGCAGGCTAGGGACCTTGCGAATCCAGTTCCAAAGAACTTAGTTTGGGAAGCTGTTAATACTCATGGATAAGATGGAGGATCATGTGAAGCTATCTGAGGTTTCAGTACTGTAGTTATTTATGCCTATTCGATGTCTAATGCCGATTTAGGTATTTATGACTTGGTTTTGGGTGGTTATCTTTGATTTTCAGTGGAAGAATAAGGAACTGTGACTTGTTGAAAGCTTCAATTGTTTGTTCTTGAGATTGGTTCATTTTTTTTTTTTTTTTTTTTTTTTTTTTATATGCCTATTCGATGTTCTTAATGCCGATTTAGAGTATTATATGACTTTTGGTTTGGGTGTTATCTTTTGATTTATCAGTGGAAGAATAAGGACTGTGACTTGTTGAAAGCTTCAATTGTTATGTTCATGAGATTGGTCATTTTTTTTTTTTTTTTTTTTTTTTTTTTTTTTTTTTTTTTTTTTTTTTTTTTTTTTTGTGAATTAGGTTAAATTAAAGATCATTCGAACACTGATTACCCACAGGCTGATGGAGTTCTTTCTCCTCTCTTGTATCTGATCAACACCGCAGCAAATGGATCAGTGGAATGTCAAGTAGTATATTTCTCTTTATTTACTTGCTTTTGATAGCTCAGTGTAAGGTTTTGAATTTCCCTCTCTATATATATTATTTATTTGGCTGGTTTTGTATTTGTTTGCTATCAGGAAGTCAATGTAATGTAAGTATTTGGTCCATTGCCAGAGTTAATTTTCCAAATTTGAATATGAACCAGTCTTTTCTTGGCTGTTGAAATTGCTTTTCTAGTTGTTATGCAATTGGTTTTTCATTGATGAAATTAGAAAAATGCAAAGAATGAATGATATGAAAAATCCTTTCATTCCAATTCAGTACTCAAGATTGATTCGAACTCGATGCCTGCGGATTGTGGTGCATATTTGCTTGAGAAAGGATAGGAGTTTCCTCCTCATTTTCTTTTGATCTATTGATCTCGAATAGACAATGAAGTGTAGGAGTGTTAGTTCTGTGGTGCAGATTACAGAATGCCTTTCCTGTTTCTTCAGAACACATGTTTAGATGATGTTATGATGTGATGATAAGATGACTAAAATGAAGCACTGAATTTCAGGAGGACCCAGAAAATCCTAAAGGTATTGTGTCTCACTCGGGACCACCTTGCTTCTCTCTGTCTGTATATTTCAGTATAGCTGTTTTTGAGGAGCTCTGAGATGGCTTTTGGATTCAGTCTCAACTCCTTAGGACTAGGTGAGTGTTTTTCTTCCTTTTTCTTTTTTTTTTTTTTTTTTTTTTTTTTTTTTTTTTTTTTTTTTTTTTTTTTTTTTTTAAGTTCACCAAATCAATGGGTTCGGTTCATCACCAGAATTCTACTGTAATAAAAAAGGTTGGGCTCTGGGCCCAACTCATGTAAAATGCATTTTGTACAGCGTTTTTGTGTAATCAGAGTTCTCTTATAGTTAGGATTTAAAATTCACATAGTATTTTTATTTTAATTAGAATTTCATTATTAACTAATTAAATTAAGTTTTCTAATTTTGCTCTTGCATTTTTTAAAGCACTTTATATGGTAAATTTGAAAATTTTTTACATGCCCTTATATTTTAAAATAGAATAAAATTTATGTTTTTTTTTTTCAACATAAGTAAAATTGCAAAGTCGATTTCGGACGTGATTGGTTAAATTAGAAAAAAAAAATTAAGAACTTCAGGTGTTTTTTTTTTCTCTTTTATCACATGTTACAATTTCATGTTCAAATTTCGTAATTATTGCAATTCAATTTTTTCGTGTTCCTTGAGCACAATGACAATGTTATTTGTGGATTTAACAAATAATAAATTAATGGTAGTATAGCAAATTCACTCAATAATTTATTATAATTTAGACAAATTGAATAATTTTCTTAATACACTTGAAATATCAAGAAATATTTAGAAAGGATATTCAAATTTGAAACATTTATGTTGAAATAATACAATTTGTTAAATGGATCCATAGTTACAATTTATTTGGTTAAAAAAATATTCATATTTGAAATATATTTTAATACTACAAGTTTTTTCTCTATTAGAAAATATTAGAAAGGATTTAAAAATATATTTTCATTTATTTGGTGAAACACCCTGAATTTTTATTTTCGAAACCTTTGCATTTTTTATTAAATCAAAAATCGCAAATTTTGGCCGCGTGGGCTGCAATTGTATTTGGCCGCTGTGGCTGCATGGTTAACACAGTCCCGATTTCGAAGCCCACAAATTTTTGATTGGCCTACCCCAAAATAGTTCGTTTCGGAAACTTTCGAGTAATAAAAATGAAGTCCAGGGCAATTAATCTTATTATGTATATATATATAAATTTAATTTTCCTAAAAACCAAATATGATACTAACTATATTTTTTTAAATTCGATTTAGATAATGGATGGAAATGTTATGAACCTAACTTTTAAAATAATTAAAATAAATCGACCGGACCCGGATCAGTTTGAAATTGTCGGAAAACCCCACGAATATCCGAAAAATCGAGTGAAAAACTTTCGGAAAACCAAACGAAATCAGACCAAACCGGTTCAAATCGAACCGGATGGTCTAGAAGCCACTTTTTCTTTCTTTTCTCTTTTCTTTTCCTTTCCTCCTCCCTTCTTTCCTCTTCTTCTTCTCAGCGCTTCGACATCCTCTCTCTCTTGCTCACTACGATCTCCGTTCACCGCCAGGAAGTCGACCAAGCACTCCATCTTACTCTTTTCTCGTCGAGATGAACGGTTCTTCTGGCGATGCTGGTCACATTTCCAACCTCCCCTCGCTCCGATTGGACCTCCAGCGGCGCGAATCGAGACCATCTCCTCCGACAGTCATACCCTTTGACCTCCGGCGACTTCTCGCCATTTCCGACGGGCTCAAGGTGAACTTAAGGTCTCGATCGACTCCTCTCCTCCACGTGAACAATTCCCCTCCATTGATTTGTGATCTTGCTTGAGTTTTGACAACCCACCATGGATGGCGGCTTGAAGGTGGCTGTGGAGGTCGATCCGGCCAAACGAGCCACTGCCTCATCAAACCGATGGTGGATTTGAACTCCTCGCGAAAATTGGAGTCAAGTGGTGGTGACCTTGCAATTTTCTGGGCGGTTTCCGGCCACCGTGCACGGCGGCCGGCGGCGGCGGGTTCCGCGTTGACGGCGACGGCCACTCGGCGAGGCCCGAGAGGACAGAATCCTCTTTCCCTTTAATCGCGCTTGGATCATGAATCGCTCGCCCCGATTCCAATGGGTACGTTCTAAGAACTCAATTCTCAATATATTTCATATATAAAAACTTAATTGATTGATTAATGAATTAATTGAGTTATTTAATAGACTAAATGAATAATAAGAAATTAACTTAAAATATATGAACCATATAAGTGTCGACGACCCATTTCTATGGACCGGGACCGGCACTAGGGACCTGGTGGGGCTTAAGGCCCCCGAAGCCCATAGTAAAGCCTATATTATGCAAATCTCATTTATATTTCATAATTGTGGATTACAGGTCCCCATTAATTATTATTTCAATTACTGTACACTAGTTTTACAGTTTCATCTTACAACCCACTAGAGATACAATTTGCGCTCTACCTGTACATTTTTACATCATCATTTATTTAATCGTTACATGTCTTCCTATACTTATTGGTCTTCAAACTCATAGGGATTCTTTCTTCTATTACCTTTGGAAAAAAATAGGTAGGCAGAGGGTGAGCGCCAACTCAATGAGTTAAGGGTTAGATAAACCCTCTCACCCCACACAATTCATACAGATTGCTAATATATTCTTATTTGTTTATCGATTAAATTATACTGATCAATGCATGTACACAAATGGCAATACAACAGCAACCACAATTCAGTATCACCTTCATATATCACATTCACGGCTGGAAATTAGTCAAGTGGCACCACCTAAAACCCAACGAATTAGTCAGTGGCACCACCTAAAACCCCAACGAGCCGTCCTCACACATGGCTCGCCCTCTCATACATGTGCAGCAGGGAGCCGACCCCCATACGGCCAACTGGTCTAATCCTCACTGACCAGTCCTCTCATTGTTTTTCCATTCTCTCTCTTTTTTAAAAAAAAAAATGCCAACAGGAGGCAACCCGGTGGTCTCCATCCAATCTAGATCATCAAGTGCTCACAACAAGAGGCCACCCTGTGGGCTACAATCAAATCTAGATCATCAGGTGCGCAACAACAAGAAGCCATCCTATGGTTTTCCATATAATCCATATCATCAGGTGCACACGGGGGGGCCGATCTCCCATTTCCCGGCTGACGGTCAAACTCCATATCATATCATATTCAGAATCCATATCACATATACCGTCCTCACAAATCCATGGTGGTCCACATCATCCCAATTCCACACAAACAAGGCACAGCAATATCACATCACAGGTAATCAAACATTATTTAATATCAAAAATAGTCATCACAATTATAGCAGTAAATGCATTGATAACATTTTAGTCGGGAAATGCATTTGAATGCTAATGCATGATAGCATTTAGCCGTGAATGCATGAATGCAGGCGGATGATACTAGTTATCTAACACTACTCACAGTTTTTGTTGTCCTTAAAAGGACTGTCTTTCTTATTGCGCGCTTCCAGCCTTTGTCTTCACAGTCCGAAACTTTATAAGTATCTATATAATAAGAAAATTCTACATAAGAATTCTAATTTGAAAAATGCAGTTTGCATTCATTTATTTGTTTTCGTTACTCGTCGGTTCATTAATTTATCAAACTAACTGTATATCTATAGTGCATCTTTATTTGATTATTTCTTCTAATTTATTCATTAAGTAAAACGTCTAGTTATTCGGTAATTATTTGGTAATTAATATTTTATGATACTACTAATCAAAATATTTAATATGATTAATAATAATAATATTAATAATGATAATATGATTGATCATATAATATTCTTAACGTTAATAACTTTAGTCGGTATTTAATTCACTGAACTATATATAAATTCGTTCCTCTTGTTTATTTATTTCTTTGTTTATTTATCCCTCTCATAATCTTATTCTATATTTTTAATTTCTATGAATAACTTAATCGATATAAGTAATTTAGTTTCTAAAATACAATTTATTTTCTACCGACTTTTCGGCAGCATCTCCCCTAAAATTTGGATTATCCACCTGTTAAAATATCAATAATAATTTCAAGCCACACAGGCCCCATCCATTCGGGCGCCCATCCATCGGGCAATTAATCAAATAACATTTTCCCATCCTCCTTCAATCTCAACATCACCACACAATCCAATTTATACATTACAATAACATTATTTTAAAACTACCTTAATTATATCAACACTAATATTATAAAGCTATTAACTATTCACAATGACCAAATTAAATTAACCAAATTAATTAACTACAAATAAAATTAATTTAATTAACTAATATTACTAACACTAACTTAACTAAACTAATTGACTACAAATAATAAAATTAATTTCATTAACTACTACTACTAAATTAATTAACTACAAATACTAAAATTAATTTAATTAACTAATATTACTAACACTAACTTAACTAAATAAATTAACTACAATTAACTAATTTCATTCACTAAAACTAACTTAACTAAACTTAACTAAACTCATTAATTGCAAATAATAAAATTTTATTTCATTAACTAATATTACTAAATTAATTAACTACAAATAATAAACTTAAGTTAATTAACTAATATTATTAACATTAACTAAATCAACTAAAATTATTAAAATTAAACTAACTAAATTTAATTAACTATCATTAATAAAATTAAATTAATTAACTAAGCTGTGGTGTGCGCGATGGCTACGGAGGAGGAGCTGGCGAGTGACGCAGACCCAGTTGCAGGAAGAGAGGGAAAGAAAGAAAGAAAAGGAAAGAAAGAAGAAGAAGAGGAAAAAAAAAGAGAAGAGAAGAGAGAGAAGAGGAGGAGGCAATGAGGTCGACGCAGGAGAGGGAAAGGAAGAAGAAGAAAAGAAAAAGAAATAAAGTATGTCCACTTCTAGGATGATTCCGGTTTCGATCCGAACCGGAATCGGTCTGATTCAACGACTCAGCTAGATTTTTACTCGATTTGCAGGTTTTTCACATTGATTCTCAGGTTATTCATTTGGGTTTTCGAAAATTCAATTTGATTCAGGTCCGGTTCGGACTTTTTTGTTATTTAGTTCGGTTTCCGCAATATTTTTTCTTGCGTATTTACTCAATTATAATACATATTAATAGTAATGATATTTTGATTTTATAAGACAATTATTTATATTGCAGTTAACATACATATACATACATTTTGTTAATCATTTAGTAACTAGAAGTCCCCATTTTATTTCATCGAAACTTTTTAAGTTTGTTCTCTCCTCCCCCCCCGGCCCCCATCGAAACTTCCCGAACATTAAATCTTTGTATTTTGGGCTTGGGCCCAAACTCAAAAAATTTTGGGCTCGATTTGAGACTTGTGTCTTACATTTACAGCCCAACACATCAAAATTTCTTATTTTTGATTTAAACTTAAATTTGAAATTATCTCGAAATAACAAAAATTTCAGGACATTTGTATTACAATCTCCCCCCCCCCCTTAAGACAATTCGTCCTCGAATTGAGTCTAGTAGAAAAAGAATGAGAATGGACAGAGAGAGAGAATTTCAAAGTCATAGGAATTACATCAATTATCAAGTGACAGCTCCAGGACACATATATTGATCGAGGAAAGATGAGTGGGGGTATTCTGGTTGTTCTTCTATTACCAATTATCTTATTTAAAGCAACATTTCGTTCCATGTTCGCGCTACTTGCCTAAGGCTTACAAGAAGCTTCGTCTAAGAGACTTAAATTTAAGAAAAATTATCTTGTAACCCCTGCTGTTTATAATATCACAGGACGATTCGAGTCTTATTTACACAAGTCCTATCTTTCTTATAATAATAATATATTTGTTGTATACTAGCGTAATTATTTAAATAGCTCCTTTACTAAGGACATCTCTGCACTATTAGTTATCTTACTCTATAGGGATCTCCACACTTTCTATTTAATCGCCATCCTTCCACACTTTCTATTTAATCGTCGTCCTTACATCTAACACTTATTCCTTAAATTACCTTAACATGTATCATAAAAAGTTGACTTTCATAATAACCGCTCATTTCACTTAGGTTGTTTATTAATTCATCTTAATGATAGTAAAGCATACTTATTCAGTATTCCTTCCACTTAGTTTCTTTATACTACGAATCATGATTTTTCACGATTTATCCGATCACTATCGTTTCACCCTAATATTTATTATCAATAACAGTTCTCAAGTCCCGACATAACGCTGTCTTACAATTCCGACATTACACCATTTAAGTAGACATGACTAACCCAATTTCTTTCACCCAACTCTGCGTCAGCTGCCCATTAACTTGCTAAGTTCTCGATATCCAACCATGCCCATACTCTACTAATTTATTCCATAAGTACATTTTATCTATACTTATAACGAATTATACCTTGCATGCTTAAACACTGCTTAAATACTATTAGCATCAAGAATTTCACAGTTCTTAAGATGGTATTGGTGCCACTACACTGACTTAGTTTACATTCACATCATATTGATTACCAAACTAAAATCATTTTATTTGTCATAATTGATTCATCCCCCTTTATTTATTTTATTCATCAATATTTTTATTCATTATTTCATTATTTTATTATTATTATTATTTATTTATTTTTAGCCATTATTTAATCCATTTTAAAGATATCAGAATACTCTCATTAATTATTTCATTTATTTATTCCCTCTGTACTGCATCACTCTATTAGTCCTGATCTAGTTAACTACCCATATTTCAATCTAATATTTATTACACCATAATTATTTACCTTACCTACCATTCATCCATTCAGAGATCATTAGTAAAATGCTTAAGCATTGTAATTTTAATATTTATCAACTTTGTCACATATTTACATTGTATTGTATTAACATATCTTTTACTCCAAAACGTTTTCTAAAGTAGAATAGTTTTCTTATGATTTCGTAAATTACCTAGCAATGTAAGTTTCCACATCAAGTCTCTTTAATTCTGTTGTCACAATTTACTACAGTTAAAAAGGCATAGTACTCAAAATTTCTATTTTTTTTTTTAATATATCTATTTCTAAGTTTCACTGCTTTATATCTCTTATTCCCAAGTTAATTCTACAGTTCATTTCTGTTACTGATGTCAAATCTCTTTTTCTTAAGAAAGTTTCTATTCAATGGTTTCATTTATAATAATAGTTTGGCAACACTAATTATCTCATATCAGACATTTCATCAACTGTCTACTAAAGATTTTTGAGCAAATTAAAAGTCTTGATTTACTAATAGTTATAATATACATATTTCGCTGATATAAATCATTAGATTAATCATATATTCAAAAATTCAACTAATGAGTTATCAACTACAGCCTAGGTTGACCATCCTTGGTAACTAACTATATCTAAAAAAAATTTCAAAATAAATTTTTTTTTTGTTTTTTTTTTTTTTCTTTTTTTTTCCACGTGTAACAATATCAGCATGTCACACACACATAACTTTAAAATTCTTATAATAAATATTTGCATTTACCTTAATGTCATTTAAATACCAATATCAATAGCGGTATAAAAATATTTTTATCAAGTTTGAAAATCAATACCCGCTGTATTTTTTGAAAACCTTTTGTTATTTAACAAAAATGAATTGTCTATCTTCACGAGGACAATCCTCAAATCATCAAGTTCCAGTCTTCTGTTACATATTTCATCCCTAAATGATCTTCTTAACCAAGACTATTCTAATATCCATCATTATTATTCCTTTGGCTATTTCTAGTCTGTCAAATATATTAGTTCACACCTTAATTCAAAATTTTTTTTTTTCAAAGGTTATTTTTATTTTATTATTATTATTATTATTATTAATATTTTTATTTATTATTTATCTTTATCTTTCCATTTCATCCCCCATTTGTGATTTAAAGTTATTCATGCATCTTCTACATTCATTTTATTATAATTAATTCTTCCACTTAGTCCTAGCCCACTAAGTATCCTACATGTTACTTTTAGATCTTAATTAATATCGATATCTAATTTACCCTTTACTACACTTTTTACCTTATAAATTTTTTTTTTTTTTTTTTTAATTATAACAACTATCCCTTTACATACACACTAGTTCCATAAGTCTGTTAAACGATTCAATTGATTGCATCAAACTTATCATTGTTCTTTTTCGCTAAATTTCTCATATAGATTTATAATAATTGCCATGCGTTGTTAATTACTTCTATTATCTATTAGTCAATCTTTTCCATAATAATCAAATCTTTAAGGTGTCAAACCTTTGCCCAATTATTTTATCAAACTTTTGCCCAATTATTTACTAACCATTTTTAATTCCATATTAAAACACCAAAATTTCACCCTTCATATGCAAAGGAAGTTTTACCCGCTTCTTTATTATATTCACTTATTCTGCCTCACCTCAATATGACCTATCTAGTTAAAAATTATTTTCTTCATATTTAATCACATAATTAATTTACCTTCGTCTTTTATTTTACTTTAGTAACTCTATTTAAATACTATATGTCAAGAATTGGCCAATCAACTACCTTTCAACGACCTTTTGTTGTACTTAAACACAATTTACCGTTTCTACGTTTGACTTTATTTCATTATTCCAATAAATTTCTATTCTCCTTAATATTCTTTTTTTTTTTTTTTTTTTTTTTTTTTTTTTTTATCCTTAAGTTTTGCCTTGGTTAATTGAGGATTCCTCCTTTTCTAACCCTTAATTTAATTTAAATTATCATTTCCACTTTTTAATCCCTAACCGTAACATTTCTAAAATTTTAATCTCTATCTTATTTGAAATTTTCATTCAACTTCATATTCTATACCATTTATTATTAATTTATCAGTATTAATTTCTATAGGCCTAATTTAGTCCTCGGGATAGACAATATGATAAAAAAAATAAAAAAAATAAAAAAATAAATCAAACATGCAATCATTTTAAATAACTTAAATTCTAAAATCAAATAAATTTTGACATGCCGACAAAACAATAAAACCTTTCCAATAAATACTAAAACATTTGTTTTTTTTTCCAATAATTATTCGAATAAACTCACTTTCTTATTGTCTTTAAAACTCTGAATTCTTTTCTAAACAGTTTCAAATAATTCACGAAGCAATGCCTCTTGTTGGATCAAGGTGTACTGGGTGATCAGGCCATTACACCAATTTCCAACTGATTTTTTGCTTCAAAATTTATGGAGGGGATTTAGCAAACTCAAAATATTTATTTTATAAACGTCAGTTACCCTGACCCGTTTATAATTCACTATTATTTATGTACTTTTAATTCTAATCCTAAGTTTCATATAGATTTCCTTCCATCCTCGTGCACGATGCGTCCACCGGCACTAAAATGGAATTCAATCCAGACTACACCTCCTACATCTCCCATTTGTTGGTTCACGGCGATCCCAACATAGGAGTCCTATGTTTCCAATTATTCCTAAGTCCGCAATTGATTCTTAAGGCCCAAAACTTAATCCTCTGATACCAACTTTGTCTACGACCCATTCTATGAGCCGTGACCGGCACTAGGGGACCTGGGTGGCTTTAAGGCCCCCCGAAGCCGCATAGTAAGCCTATATTTATGCCAAATCTCATTACTATTTCATAATTGTGGATACATGGCCCAATCTAATTTATTTCAATTATGTACCAACTTAGTACAGTTTCATCGACAACCCATAGAATACAATTGCGAAACTCTAGCCGTGTAACATTTACATCATCATTTTATTCTATCGTTTTACAGTTTCTTCTATACTTATGTCTCAAACTTACCATAGGATTTGTTCTGTTCTTCTATTACCTGCGAAAAAAATAGGTAGGCAAGGGTCCGTGAGCGCACAAACTCAATGAGTAGGGTTAGATAACCTCTCACCCCACACAATCATACAGATGCCTAAATATTTTATAATTTGTTTATCGATTAAATTTTAGTGATCATGCAGTGTCACACAAATGGCAACTACAAACAGCACACCACAATTAGTATCACCTTCATAGAATCACAATCACTGTGGAAATTAGTCAGTGGCACCACCTAAAACCCCAACGAGCCGTCCCTCACACATGGATCTCGCGCCTCTTGCATACATGTGCACCAGGGAGCCGACCCCCATACGGCCAAATTAGTCAGTGGCACCACCTAAAACCCCAACGAGCCGTCCTCACACATGGCTCGCCCTCTCATACATGTGCAGCAGGGAGCCGACCCCCATACGGCCAACTGGTCTAATCCTCACTGACCAGTCCTCTCATTGTTTTTCCATTCTCTCTCTTTTTTAAAAAAAAAAATGCCAACAGGAGGCAACCCGGTGGTCTCCATCCAATCTAGATCATCAAGTGCTCACAACAAGAGGCCACCCTGTGGGCTACAATCAAATCTAGATCATCAGGTGCGCAACAACAAGAAGCCATCCTATGGTTTTCCATATAATCCATATCATCAGGTGCACACGGGGGGGCCGATCTCCCATTTCCCGGCTGACGGTCAAACTCCATATCATATCATATTCAGAATCCATATCACATATACCGTCCTCACAAATCCATGGTGGTCCACATCATCCCAATTCCACACAAACAAGGCACAGCAATATCACATCACAGGTAATCAAACATTATTTAATATCAAAATAGGCATCAACCATTTATAGCAGGTAATGCGATAGATAACATTTAGGTCAGGGAATGCCATGAATGCGAGGCGGATGAGGCGAATTAATCTAACACTACTCACAGTTTTTTGTTGTCCTTCAAAGGATGCCTTTTCTTAATTGTGCCGCTCCTGCGCTCCCAGCCTTTGTCTTCACAGTCCGAAACTTTATAAGTATCTATATAATAAGAAAATTCTACATAAGAATTCTAATTTGGAAAATGCAGTTTACAGTCATTTATTTGTTTTCATTTATTTGTTTTCGTTACTCGTCGGTTCACTAACTTATCAAACTAAACTATATATCTATAGTGCATCTTTATTTGATTTATTTCTTCTAATTTATTTGTTAAGTAAAACGTCTAATTATTTGGTAATTAATATTTTATGATACTACTAATCAAAATATTTAATATGATTAATAATAATAATATTAATAATGATAATATAATAAATGATAATACGGATTGATCATAATAATATTCATAACGTTAATAACTTTTAGTCGGCGTAATTTAATTCACTGACACTATATATAAATTCGTTCCTCCTTGTTTTATTTATGTATGTTATTTATCTCGCTCTCATAATTCTGTATTCTATATTTTTTAATTTTCTGATGAATAATATTAATCCTCATAAGCTTAATTTAGGTTTTTAAAAATACAATTTATTTTCTAACGACTTTTCTTACCCTAGCCGCAGGCATCTCCCCTAAAATTTGGCATTATCCACCTGTAAAATTATCAACAGCTTTATCTAATAATTTCAAGCCACACAGCCCCATCTCGGCGGCAATTATCATAAGTAACATTTTCCCATCCTTTCCTTCAATCTCCAACATCACCACACCCGAATCCCTATACATTAACAATACATTATTTTTTTTAAACTACCCTTAATCTATATCACACTCAATCATTATCGAAAGCTATTAACTACTCACAATGACCAAATTAAATTAACCAAATTAATTACTACAAATAAAATTAATTTAATTAACTAACTATTACTAACATTAACTTAACTAAACTTAATGGACTACAATAAATAAAATTAATTTCATTTAATAATACTTACTAAATTTAATAACTTGGGCAAATAATAAACTTTAATTTAATTTAACTATTTCTTTTATTTTTAGCGTCTGGAACCCAAAAACTTCGTTAAAATTTGTGAGTTATCTTAAATTTAATATCATAAAAAATCAAAGCCAAATTAAATTG
>NW_023591403.1:0-32591 GCF_014843425.1 Jatropha curcas | reverse complement strand
GAGAGGTATAAATAAAGTACTCTGTGTGTGTGTGTGCGCATTAGGTTGCGTGAGAGTGTGGGACGTGGTGACGCTGCACAAAGCAAAGCAGAGAGAAAAACAAAGTGAGAAATAGAGAGAAAGAAAAAGGAAGAACAACCAAGAGAGAAATTGCCTTGATCGAATGGTCGATCTTTACTTGATCTTGATAAAATTTTGATATATTGCTCTACTTACCAAGCTCTAGAAGGTGAACAAATTTGATTCTTTGTTTGGCTCTCTTAACTGATGATATCCACCACTTTGTCTCTTGTATTTGTTATTGATATTTACCGTTTCAATGACGATTATATTTGTATTAACCAAGGGTGTGCCTTGATGATATTTGTGTAGCCTCTAGTTGATTTAGAGAGGAACTCTGTGTGGTCAATTAATTTATTAGTGGAAGATTTTGAAGTGGACTACAGTCTCATGGTTTTTCCCTTCTCCTTGGAGGGTTTTCTACGTAAAATATTGGTGTGTCCTGCGTTGATGATTTTTAGTTATTTTGCTTGGCTTTTATTATTGGTATTGTCGTAATTTATTATTGTAGCCCATTTTGATTTGCACAAAGAGGGAAAAGTTTTGATCCATGGGTTATTATTTTTTCCTTTGCGCTTGTATTGCTTATCTATATTTGAGCCTGACCCTGCATATTTTCCCAATAAGTGGTATCAGAGCACTTGGTTACTTTGCGGGTATTCTTTTGTCAATTAAGATGGATGATAAATTAATCGGCAATATGGTTAAACTCACTTCGTCGAATTATCCAATATGGCAGATGTTAATGGAAGACCTTCTATATTGTAAAGATCTAATTGAGACTATTGAATTGAAGGGAGTAAAGCCAGTAGAGAGACCTGATAATGAATGGAAGAAACTTGATAGAAAAGCTGTCGGGATAATTAAATAGTGGATTGACCTAAGTGTTATTCACCATGTTGCTCAGGAAACAGAAGCCTATTCATTATCGCCAAAGCTCGCGAATCTGTATGAATGGAAGAATGCATAGAAGAAAGCTTTTATGATAAGAAGGCTTGTGAATCTAAAATACAGAGATGACATGCTTCTGAACAGTTGAATGAATTTCAAGAAATCTTGAACCAGTTGGCTACTGTGAATTTAATGTTGGATGATGAGGTGCAAGCATTACTTCTGTTGAGTTCCTCACCAGATAGCTGGGAGACTTTAGTTGTGTTGCTTAGTAACTCAACTCCTGAAGGGAAGCTATCCTTAAGTACAATTAAGGATAGCATTCTAATGAAGAAGCCAGGCGCAGGGAACATGGATCAAGTAGCCATTCAGAAGCATTTATTGGGGCCATAGAAAGAAAGGGGAGGATAAGGCTAGATATCCCCAAAATCTAGATAAGCATGACAAGTCAAGCGAGAGATCCAAGTCAAGAAAGAGTATTACGTGATACCATTGTGGCAAGCCTAGTCATATTCAGAGACCTTACAAAAAATGGAAGAAGGAACAGGCAAAGGAGAAAAGATGAGGAGAAAAAAGAAGAAACAAAGTCGGCTTTAGTTGCAATTGATGGTGATGCCTTAGTTGACGGTGACGTATGCATTGCTCATGATGATAGTAATGAGAATTCCACCAGTCAAGAGTCCACCTGGGTGCTTGATTCAGTATGTTCATACCATATTGCTTCCAAGAAAGGAGTATTTTACCTCTCTCACTCTTGGAAATTTCGGTAATGTCAAAATGTTAAATGGTACACTTGCTGAACATCGTGGCATTGGGAGGCTATGTATTAAAACCAATGTTGGCTATGAACTTTGGTTGGAAGATGTAAGATACAGTCCTGATGCATGATTTAATCTAATCTCTATTCATCTACTTGATGATTTGGGTTATTAGAATTCTTTTGCTAATGGTATATGCAGGCCTTCAATAGGCAACTTGATATTTGGTAAAGGAAAGAAGCACAACACTCTTTATTACACCCAAGCCAAGATTTGCATAGGGATTGCGAATGCAGCTAAAGATTCCTCCATAGAGTTGTGGTACAAACGACTTGGTCATTTGAGTGAGAAAGGACTTGAGACTCTCACCGAAAAGAAGATATTATCCTTGACAGGTATGCCACTAAAGACCTGCACTGATTATTTGTCTGGTAAACAACATAGCCAAGATTTGCATAGGGATTGCGAATGCAGCTAAAGATTCCTCCATAGAGTTGTGGTACAAACGACTTGGTCATTTGAGTGAGAAAGGACTTGAGACTCTCACCGAAAAGAAGATATTATCCTTGACAGGTATGCCACTAAAGACCTGCACTGATTATTTGTCTGGTAAACAACATAGAGTTTCATTTCAAAGATCCCCTACTCCATCTAGAAAGCCCGGTATTCTAGATTTGGTACATACTGATGTTTACTCTATGATTGATAAGTTTGTTGGTGGCTGCACATATTATATTACTTTCATTGATGACCATTCTAGAAAGGTGTGGGCATTTCCTATAAAATCAAAAGACCAAGTGCTAGATATGTTCAGGTATTTTCGTGCCAATGTTGAAAGAGAAATAGGTAGAAAGTTGAAGTGTGTCAGATTTGACAATGGTGGTGAGTACAGAGGACCATTTGAAAAATATTGTAAGGAGCACGGTATAAAGTTTGAGAAGACAATTCCTAAAACTCCATAAAAAATGGGGTTGCTGAGAGAATGAACAGAACCATTGTTGAAAGGATTTGATCTATGCTCTCTCATGCCAAACTTCCTAAGAGCTTTTAGGGTGAAGCAATGAAGACTACAGTTTACTTGATTAACCTTTCTCCTTTAGCTTCTCTTAATGGAGATGTGCTAGAAAAGAGATGGACAGGGAAAGATGTTTTGTATGATTACCTTAGGGTGTTTGGATGCAGGGCCTTTGTTTTCATTCCAAAAGATGAAATATCCAAGCTTGATTCCAAGTCAAAGCAGTGTATCTTCATAGGTTATGGATACATAGAATTTGGATATAGGCTGTGGGACCCAGTTGAAAAGAAGATTGTAAGAAGTAGAGATGGAGTGTTCCTGTAAGACCAAACCATTAAAGACTTTGAGAAAAATGATAAGCCAAAGTTTGTCAATGAGTTTACTGTTGATCTTGATGAAGAACCTCCTGCAATACCACAAGGCGATAGAGGAGATGAGCAAGAAGATGATGGTGAACCTGTACAGAATGATGTTGAGCCAGCTGCTACAAAAGAACTACCTTAGTTGAAAAGATCTATAAGAGGTAGAATACCTTGCTAAAGATACTCTTCCGATGAGTATCTATTGTTGACTGACAGGGGAGAACAAGAAGACTATAAAGAGGCCATGAAAACTAGTCATAAGGAAGAGTGGTTGAAAGCCATCAAGATGAGATGAAATCCTTGCATGAGAACCATACATATGAATTAGTGAAACTGCCAAAGGGGAAGAACGCACTGAAGAATAAATTGGTGTTCAGATTGAATAGTAAACAGAATAGCTCACAGCCAAGATACAAGGCAAGATCGGTTGTGAAGGGATTCGGTCAAAAGAAGAGAGTTGTTTTTGAAGAAATTTTCTTTCCAGTGGTTAAGATGTCTTCTATACGAGTTGTGCTTAGTTTAGCGGTCAATATGATTTGGAGATTGAACAGCTTGATGTGAAGACATGTTTCATCCATGGTGATATAGAGGAGGAAATTTATATGAAGCAACCAAAAGGGTTTCGAGTTAAAGGCAAAGAGCACTTGGTATGCAAATTGAAGAAGAGCTTGCATGGCCTCAAACAAGCTCCTAGGCGGTGGTACAAAAAGTTTGACTCCTTCATAGTGAACCACGAGTATGACAAAACTACTTCATATCATTGTGTATTTGTGAAAAATTTTTCAAATGGTAACTTTATTTTTTTCTTGTTATATGTGGATGATATGTTGATTGCGGGTCATAATGTTAAGAAAATTGATAACCTAAAAAAGGAGCTTGGCACGTCCTTTGCAATAAAGGATTTGGGACCGGCAAAATAGATTCTCGGAACGAAGATCTCTCGAGATAGGAAGAATAGAAAGTTGTGGTTATCTCAAGAGAAGTACATTGAGAAAGTCCTCAACAAATTCAACATGGGCAATGCAAAACCAATTTGCTCTCCACTTGCAGGCCACTTCAAGTTAAGTTCCAGTTAGTATCCTTCAAATGAGAACAATAAACAAGAGATGAAGAAAGTGCCCCATGCATCCATGGTTGGTAGTTTGATGTATGTCATGGTATGCACAAGGACAGATATTGCTCATGCTGTTGGTGTCGTTAGTTGGTTTCTCTCAAATTCAGGTAAAGAGCATTAGAATGCAGTGAAATGGATTCTCAGGTATCTCAAAGGCACTCCTAAAGTATGTTTATGCTTTTGTGATGGTAAACTTGTGTTGGATGGATACACAGATGTAGCCCTGGTTGGTGTTGTGGATTATAGAAAATCCACCTCTAGATACTTGATGACTTTTGCAAGAGCAGCAATGTCTTGGCAATCAAAGTTACAGAAATGTGTTGCACTGGCTTCCATTGAGGCTGAGTGTATTGCTATTACAGAAGCCAGCAAGGAGCTCTTGTGGATGAAGAAATGCCTACAGGAATTAGGCCTTGAACAAGAAAAGTATGTGTTATTCTGTGACAGTCAGAGCGCTATTCATCTTAGTAAGAACTCGACTTCTCATTCCAGGTCAAAACACATTAATGTGAGGTATCACTAGATTCAAGATGCACTAGAAATAAAATCATTTCAGCTTGAGAAAATACACATAGATGATAATCGCTCTGATATGATGATTAAATCCTTGCCTACGGAGAAGCTTTTTGCTTGCAGGAAGATAGCGGGCATGGTGAACCTCCCCACTTAAATGTGAGGGGAGATTTATTGGTATGGGTCCCATTCAAGTGGGATTAAACCCACCGGCATACACTCTTTATATTATATATAAAGTGGGATTAAACCCACCGGCATACCATCTTATATTTATATATATATATATATATAATTAATATATATAATATTATATTATAGTATATATATATACTATATTATATTATAAATTATATATATATTTCTTCACTTCAAGTTTTAAGTTCCAGTTAGTATTCCTTCAAATGAGAACAATAAAACAAGAAGATGAAGGAAAGTGCCCCATGCATCCATGGTTGTGCTTTTGATGTATGTCATTGGTATGCACTTTAAGGACAGGATATTGCTCATGCTTTATGTAAGTGTTCGTTAGTTGGTTTTCTCTTTTCAAAATTCAGGTAAGAGCATTAGAATGCAGTGAAATGGTATTCTCAGGTATCTCAAAGGCACTCCTAAAAGTATGTTTATGCTTGTGATGGTAAACTTGTGTTGAGAATGGATAACACAGATGTAGCCCTAGTTGGGTGTTGTGATATCTAGAAAATCCACCTCTAGATACTGATTGAAACTTTGACAAGAGCAAGCAATGTCTTGGCAATCAAAAGTTACAGAAATGTGTTGCACTGGCTTCCATTGAGGCTGAGTGTATTGCTATTACAGAAGCCAGCCAAGAGACTTCTTCGTGGATGAAGAAATGCCTACAGGAATTTAGGCCTTAACAAGAAAGTATGTGTTTTCTTTGGACGTCAGAGCGCTATTTCATCTTTAGAATAAGAAACTCGATCTTCTCATTCCAGGGTCAACACATTAATGAGAGGTATCACTAGATTCAGATGCCTAAAATAAAATCATTTCAGCTTGAGAAAATACACATAGATTGATTAATCGCTCTGATATGGATGATTTAAATCCTTGCCACGAGGAAGCTTTGCTTGCAGAAGATTAGCGGGCATGGTGCAAACCTCCCCACTTAAATGTGAGGAGATATGGTATGGGTCCCATTCAAGTGGGATTAAACCACCGGCATACACTCTTTATATTTATAATATATATTATATTATATATATATATATATATATAATATATATATATATTATATATACATATATATATATATATATATATATATATATATATGTATATATTTTATGTATATTACAAGATATAATTGAGGTTGTGTGTTTTTGTGACGCAAGAAAGATGAGAGAGGTTTAAATAAAGTACTATACGTGTGTTGCATTAGGTTGTATATATTTATGTATATTACAATATATAATGAGGTGTGTGTTTTGTGCGCAAGAAAGAGAGAGAGGTATAAATAAAGTACTATACGTGTGTGCATTAGGTTATGTGAGAGTGTGGGACGTGGTAATGCCGCACAAAGCAAAGCAGAGAGAAAAACAAAGTGAGAAATAAAGAGAAAGAAAAACCAAAAGAGAAATTGCCTTGATCGATCATTACTCGATCTTGACCTGCTTCTATCCAAAAATAATTTTTAATAAATCATATTGTCTAGAAAAAATTTATTTTATCCAAGTACTATCTCAAGCTATTAGGCTACAATTTACACCCAACCTAATATGGATAACTTAAATAAAAAAATCTGGTCAAAATATCATATACACCAAACTGAAAAAACGTCAGAAATTATCTGAAACTCTTAATAAAACTAATAACAAATATAATAAAAATCACAAAACCAAATGCGGGTGTAACCCATCTACAACAAAGCCAAATTATATAAGAGACATTTCTTAAGAATAGAAATGCTAAATAAAGCTGATCTAGCTCCAAACCTGCAACAAACTATTTGACAACCAAAACATTAAGTGAAATTGTAGTCCACCAGACTTAACAAAAGCAACAAAGATCATTTAAAAACCCTAGCTGCTGACTAAATAAAACTGTAGAAAGTTCATCCTTAATTCACAGCTAAGAGCATAAAGATTACCAACTTCAAATCAACAAAGAGCTTCGATCATTAATCCACTTCCAAGAAATAAGAAATCTCAAGACAATATTATTTTTTGTCTGATGGAAAGAAAAAGTTATTTTAAGTATAAAACATGGTTTGGTAGAATTTTTCAAGGTAAGAAAGAGAAATTTGTTCTTGAGTTTAATTGTTTAAAATCTCATCGCTTTTCTTCTTGCTTTCATGAACATATTCTAAGGCTATGTTTGGTTGGATGTAATGCAATGTAATGAAATTAAAGATGTAATGCAATAAAAAAATTTAATGTAATGTAATGTAATCAAGATTCCATTACTATGTTTGTAATGTAATTAAGAAAATTTATGGAAGATAATCATCATTCATTTTTTTATGTTTGTTTGAAAATATGTAATGTAATTAGCATACCACCACCACTCCACCACCACGAGCACCTGTTGGGAAAATACGGGGGGTCAGGCTCAAATATGTATAAGCAATACGAGCATAGCAGAAATAATAATAACCACGGATCAATACTTTTCCCTCTTTGCGCAAATCAAAATGGCCTAGAACAATAAATTACGACAATACCAATAATAATAGCCAAGCAAAATAACCGAAAATCCTCAACGCATGACACAAAAATTTTTACATGGAAAACCCTCCAAGGAGAAGGGAAAAACCATGGGACCATAGTCCACTTCAAAATCTTCCACTAATAAATTAATGGGCTACACAGAGTTCCTCTCTAGATCAACTAGAGTCTACACAAATATCATCAAGGCACACCCTTGGCTAATACAAATATAATCATCATCGAAATGGTGGATATCAATAACAAATACAAGAGACAAAGTGGTAGATCTCATTAGTTGAGAGAACCAAACCAAGAATCAAATCTGTTCACCTTCTAGAGCTTGTTGAGTAGAGCAATATATCAAAATTTCATTAATGTTAGAAGGAATAGAGCAAGGAAGGGGGTTGTTTGGCAAGGTGTTTGAAGTAGTGTTTAGTGTTTTGATTAGGTCAAAACACTATCTTAATTAATTATAGCATTCAGTAATACAATATCTATCCCAGTGTTTAAAGTTTGAGACAGTGCTTCATGAAATGTTATCTTCATTAATGTTTAGCTTTTTTTATAATTTTTTTATGATATTTATACCCATCATTTGTCTTTACCTTTTTCCCTGCCTTTAACCCATTTTTATCATTTTATATTAAATAGTTAATCAAACAATTATTTATTCTAAACCGCTATATAAACAGCTAACCACTAACAGTTAATATCTAACAGTTAACCACTAATAAAACAATTAACAGCTATTAAAACAGATAATAGCTACTAGAATAGTTAAAATTGCCAAACAGACCATTAGAAAAGAGGGAAGAGGGATATGGGCTAAGCATAAACAAATAGCCCAATGCCAAATTGGATTTTTTATTTCCCCTAAAAACTCTTTTAAATCACGAATAGGATATTTAAAATTTGAAAGAGATAATTTATGAAACAAAATTTGCCTTTAATTTTTCAAACAATATTTAAATAAAAAGACTTTTAAGTACAATTTTGAAAAACTAAAAGAAAGATATTTTTAGATGTAGCTTAAATTGGCATAGCCTGTTTTTTCTATTTTAGTATGAATTATTAATCCTGAAAAACACTAATGATACTAACCAATATGTCTTCATTTCAAGATGTGTTTATCTTCAATCTTCGGTGAATGATTAATTTGATTCTTCAATGTATGGTTTGATCAAGTTTAAAGTTCCTGCATAAAGACTTAGTCACACATATATATTAATTTGATGATAACAGAACTAATAAATTGATCACATGAAATATTCATGTATTGAAAATTACTTCCTCCAAGTCTGTGCATCAATAAGCATGCTCAAACATATTTGAGCATATAATACTCATCATTGAAAATTACTACCCTAAGTATATACACCGATGAATGTGCTCAAATGTATTTTATTTAGTCCAATATATTTGATTATATAAAATAAAGAAAAACCCGTATGACTATTTGGAGAGAGGTCATTTTTTAGCTCTTTTGATTTGTAATGATTTTGTGTCTAGTTTATGGCCTGGTTCAACTTGCTATTCAACGTGTTATATACTGCTGGAAAGCTCTTTCTGTCTAGTTTCCAATGGTACTAAGATTGTTCTAATATTTTATTTATTGAAAGAGTTATGGTTAAAAGAGTGGGCAAAGTGTCACTTTTGACTTCTAAGTTATCCCTCGATTCTTAACCAATTCTCTACCGATTTGAAATGCACCGTTTGTAATTGAGTTTCTATAATATGAGGGTGTAAAACATATATGTTCACACCATACCATAATCCGGTGACCAAATGCGCATTGTGCAAGTTTGCCTCGCTGAAAATGAATTGGCATGGAAAGGGGAGCCACCGTTTGATCGGGAGAGGAGAGGATAATTGATAGGTCTTATTTTTATAGTATTTTGAATATAGTTTTATTAGGATTTTTAGTATTTTTATTTACTTAATTAGTTGTAGTTTAAATTTATTTATGTTTTTAATTAAGTTTCTTTGATTCTTGATAAAGTTGATTTGAAGGGTTTTTAGTAAGAAAATAGCTAAAATTTGCATCAAAGAAGGTTGGAGCGAAAAATTAGAATTAAAAGCTCAACATGGCCAAGTCAGTAAAGAAAATGGTCTGGCCATGTTAGATGCCAGGCTGTGTTTTCAAGAAAGCTGAAAATTCAAGTGGGCAGAATTTAATTATTTAGCCCGTGTAGAATTGAAGCCTGGGCGTGGCTTATGCATGGAGCTACGTGGGAATAATAGAATACTAACCTTGTTTGATTTCCAGCCCTATTTGGTTAAAGAAGAATCCTAGTTGAGAAGAAATACAACACAAAAATCAGTTTCCTACTCAAATAATATTTCTTCCCAATTAGGCCAACTAATTTCCTACTCGGATTTGAAGACACCCTACGAAGTCTATATAAAGAGAGATTACTATAACAATCGGTCATCATCGAATCTTGGATCTTAGATCTTTGTTTTACTCTTTTCATAGTTTTCTTTCTTTTAAGACTTCAAGTAATCAAGTTTGTGTAAATAATTAAGGAAGTCGTGCAAGCTATTTGTTGACTGATTTTTATCTCTAAACTCTTAATCTCGTTTTTACTTTTCATTGTTCATATTGATTATGGAATTATTTTCAAGTTTAATTGAGTTTTATTTAACTACTATGTCGAACTAAACTTTCATATTAGAGATTTGATGTAGCTTAATTTTTATTCTAATTTATAATATTAAATTTGCTTTTATTTGTTCAAAGTATAATTTATTATTGAACGTAATGTTTTCAGGCAGAATTTGTCCCCTGTATTTATTTATTTCATTAATCACTATTGGGAGAAGGGTTTTTGATATGAAAAAGGTAATAAATTACAAGGTATAATAACTTGATGCGGAAGCTATATGGCTTGACTTATGGAGGGTTTTTATAAGTTAACGACCTTAGGTTATGAATTCATAAACAAACCATAAAACTTAATGATTTAATTCATGTTTGATTGCGCTATTGGAAGAGGGTTTTTATTTGGAGGGTTTTTATAAGTTAACGACCTTAGGTTATGAATTCATAAACAAACCATAAAACTTAATGATTTAATTCATGTTTGATTGCGCTATTGGAAGGTAGGTAATTAGACCGGGTTAAAATAGCTAAAATACATCGAGAGAGCTTGCTAGAGATTTTAGGATTGTTTCCCCTACTTTAACTATCAAAATTGATTACCAAACTAATAAAATAAATTGGATAGAGTTAAGTGAAGTCATAATCCTTAGTAGCTTTTAATCCTTGATTTCTTTTCAACAATTACTTGCTTGAGTTCTTTTTCATCGCTTTATTTTATTTCTTTTATTTAGAATTATCTTCTTATTGTCATTTAAATAATAGTAGGTTAACACCAATTGATTACTTGATATACAATCCTCAGTGGGAAAACAATACTCTACTCATTATTTTATTTTATTTCTTTTATTTTTAGAATTATTCTTCTTATTGTCATTTAAATAATAGTAGGTTAACACAATTTTGATACTTGATATACAATCCTCGTGGGAACAATACTCTACTCATTATTTATTACTTGTTGCAATTTTGTCACTTGCGAAAAAGCCTGTCAATAATTGTCTTTCATTTGTTTTCTCTCTCCTCTTTCAATTGGCTTTAATCATAGTTTGGTCCAAATCAAACTGATTTAGTTTAATTAAAAGTTCAAATAGTTTCTCTCGGTTTTCATCGTGTTGAACTCGATTGTGATGTTTTTTCACTTGATTTTTGGTCCGTGGTGTTCTCTTTAGCAAATAATAATTGCTACAATGTTATTTAAGATATTTTCCAAATGTGGATTTTCTTGGAGCCTTAATTGGGCAAAATCCAAGTTGTTTTTATGATGGAGTCTTATGTTTTCAAAGAATGTGCTTCGTAATGCCTATAAATGAGAATCGGTAATGGAACTTCTGTAAATGTTTGGCCTGATCCTTGGATTCCACGAGATAATGATTTTCATGCTTCATCTCCAATTATCCCAGGGTTAGAGTCTTTACTAGAGCTTATCTTTGTTGGGTTATGAGTGCACCCAATTTGCTGCTGTGAAAAATGCGGACTCTTTTAGACACTATTTTCTCTCTTTGCTTCATTGTTTGGATACTCTAAATTTATAAAGTTCTCCCTTATCACATGGAATTCATGATATTATTAAAATGTTCTTGTTGGCATGGCACTTGTCTCTCCATATGTTATAGTAACATCTGCTCGTTGGCTCTTACGTGAATAGAAAATAGCGCAGAAAAGATGTCCGTTCCATTATTCCTTGTCGGCTCCATTAGATGGTACGAATATCGACATCTATTACTGCAAATAGTGCTAGATATTTCAATAGCAATGTAGCTCTAAAGATGGCAGAAGCCTTCTGTTTAAGAGAGGTCTTACAATGGCTCTAATATAGACAATCGGGTCATGCCAAGCTATTAATGGCAACAAAATGGTTTTCTCAACGTGTGGTCTTTGTATATGTTTGGTTCTTTTTTTAGAAAAGAGCAATGATCTGCTAGCCGACAGCTTGATTTACGAAATTAATTGCGGACGTGCCAGGTGTGTGAAGTACACCAATTGAGGAATTAAAGTGCGCTTGATCTGACTTTTAGGTTGTTGGTTGGATCCACGGTAAACGCTTTACCAATTGTGCAATTAAAGTAAATTTGAGTAGAGAAAATTGTAAATAGAGTTTGATTACTTGAAAAGTAAATTGAATTTGATTGCTTGAATTGAAATGAAAGCTTGTAATTATAGGAAACGTAAATAAATTGTGCTTAGGAAAAAATAAAGACAATGCTTTGAAAATAAGATTGCTTGACTTGTTGGAGAGTTTGATTTAATTTGTTGAATTTGTCGGAGAATTTTTTATTGTCCTTTGCTGGGGTTCCCTTGCTCCTTTTATAAACTTCACAGGTGGTTACTAAAAGGGTCCACTAACACATTCCCATTAGTTCCTTTGGTGCCTCACCTTCTTGTACGTGAACAACCGCTTTAAGGAGTGCTTGCACAATTGCAGATCACGTCTTTTATTTCTTTCTTTTAATTAATTAATTAATAGAAATTAATTAGTTAATCAATTAATAATTCAAAACAATATTAATTGGGTCCTAATAAAATTTAAGCCCAAATCCATAATATTGAACCCTATTCCCAAATAAAAATTCACAAAATAAGTCCAACAATACCCAAAATATAAAGCCCAAATTTAAAACTCATAAAATGGGTTCAACAATTGCCCCCATATTAAGTTGGCCTGATAGGCTATGCTTAATATGCTAGCCCATTTTGAAATCTAAATCCATTTATGAATTGAACTCTAAAAACAAAATATAACACCACACTCCAAAACCAAGACTTCAAACCTAATTATGTCATTCACCTTTTTCTCTTAGTATTTGTGTCGTTGTGCCGTTATCAAGTGTTCTTTCCCTTCTTCTTCTTTTTCTTTTTTTTATTCCTTTTAGACTTGGTACGAAACGAATCTCTGCACCATCCACCATCTAAACAGGTAACTTCTCATCACTCAACCATATGACATCCTCGATCATCACATTCGCACAAACATAGAATAGAAACAGCTTAACATCATGAAGAATCTCATGATCTATTTAAAAATCCAACACCATTTAGCCTTAATAATCACGAGACTATGAATTTTTTTTTCTTTTTTATTTAAAATTGTTATTATTTATTTATTTAGTAGTTTCTCACAAATCAAGACTATGACATCCAATGAAAACTCCTCACCTAATTCTATCCTTGGACTCGAGTTAGAGGCACCAGTTCCTTCAACACCAGTTCCACAGGCAACTATTTTTCCCAAATTTAGCACGAGTGAGAATATTTTTCAACTTTAGCTCAAGGTAAGGAACTAGTTCCTCTATGGTGAAAATTTTAAATTTTGCAAATTGTACCTGATTGGATTTGAGGAGTATGTTTCTTGATGCTACGAGACTTGTACTAGTGGGAAACTAGTTTTTAGAACTCCATGATATAGAGAAGAATTTGTCAAAATTTCCCTAGAAAAGAACTAACTTTAAGCTCCTTGTAATAGGTTCCACTGCAGCATTTGCTAATAACTCAGGCGACGCTCCTATTAATGCACTAGCTCCTCAGGTAAACTCCTCTGTTGATCTTCGCATAACACGTATTATGCATTGTTTTCTTTTATCTTCTAATTCTCTTGCTTTATTCATAAGAACATCATCCCTACTCTCCTGATAAGACTATTCGGCCATTAACAAAAAGGCCCCCACCATCTCCCCTCCCATTGAAGAGGAACATTGAATTGATTCTATCTCGTCCTACTCTCCCTCCTCTGTTAGCATACAAGATCAAGTCTTGGCCTCGACATACAAACTTATGGAACGAATGGATAGACCTTCTCGAACCAGTGTACAAATCCCTTTGGGAAGATCTGGGGATCTACTTGTTTATCCAACTATGCAGGCTTCCGCAATCAGGCCCTCCTCTGTGCACTAGTGTCCTCTGCAGCGCCTTAAGATTTTGATCTAATTATTGCAACTCTTTTATTTTCCCTGTGGGGTTCGGTGTCTATTACTCTCCTGGACATTTATGCTGTGATTGGCTTAGCCATTATTGGAGACGATACACCAAGCTTAGTCCCTCCTCTGCCTGACTTAGTCTCATACACCTAGATATTCGACTCCTATTCGTCAGCTATCAAGTTTGGCCAAGGTAGCAGTTCATCTGATCATGTGCAATTCCTATGGATTTTGCTATGCAAGTTTATCTTCTTCCCTGCTTCTGGTCATCCCACCGGTGAGTATCTCCCTTTGGCTTATGAACTAGCTCGTGGGCCGACCCTGTGCCCTGGGAACCATGCTTTTGGGTTCTGTCTTCCACGGCTTGCACAAATTAATTATTAATAAACCTTTTAGCAAAATGAATGGCAGCCTGTGGATAGTACAACTTTGGCTTTTCAGTTATTTCCTTGATTTGAGAAATTCACCTTTGCCACCAGTTCATGGGGTGTTTGGTCGTAGAGTATCTAACTCTATTTGTAATTTGCTACTCGAGGAAGCTATTGAGTACTTTAGAAACCTCAAGGATCCGAACCGCATCAGGTTTTCTCCATTTGATGATGTTAATGAGTTAGCAGCGGCTGGTCTCCCATTATGATTAAACAACAGGCAGCCTGCTACTATGCAAGATGCATTAAGACACTGTGTTGTTTTTACTTTTGAGCGGCATTTGCATGTGAATGTATCTTTTGATGTGAATTTCGCTGGTGCTACTACTTTTTGAGGCTTATATCCCCTGCTTATGGTGTAGACAATTTGGATTGATACAGAGTATCCCTAAGCTGACGCTATTCATGGCATCTAATTCCACTTACAGAAGGCACTAGACACAATCTCGTATAAGTGACATGTTAGGAAACCAGAGTAATTCTTCAAAAAATACCTTTCACCTCTGTGGATCCAAACATCATTTTTCGACTTTTGAACACTGGTGGACTGCTCTTTACACTAAATTTGTGGCATAACCATATGACTCCCTAGGTATGTAGCATATTGAGCAGTCTTCAAGCTATTCTCTCATCTCCTTTTTCCTTTATAAATTCTCTTTCCCCGTTGTTTTCGTCTCGCCCCCGAGCGACCCGAAAAACGTTCCCTTTTTGTTTTTGATGGAAAATGATATTATTATGAAAAGTGGTGACAAAACATTTTGGATACGAGTCTCGCCCCGAGCGACCCGAAAACGTTCCCTTTTTGTTTTTGATGAAAATGATATTATTTATGAAAGTGGTGACAAAACATTTTGGTACGATGCCGATAAACGGTCTTTAAAAAACATTTTTGAGTCAGGCCACCCATTATTTCGGCAATGGGCCGTTTCCATTTTATAAAAAAAGTGACTCCATTTTAAACCCAATTTTGTTCAAGGGACCAAATTATTTAGAAAAACTGGTCAGGCGCACCAATGGCGATTCTGGGTAAGGAATGGGTATGCCGGGCCCGTTGGAAGTCAAACGCCGGGAAATCTTGGTCTCTTTAACCTATGATTCCTAATTGATTTAATTTAGAAACCGAGTTATTTATTTATTTAAACCCAACCCAAATGCAAATTCGGACGAGTTCATATATGGAAAATTTAATTTAATCATCCCAATCAAATCCAATCATCACATCCATAGCCATTCAAATCATCCAAATCATCCAAACCAAAGCAGTTAAATCAAATAAATAAATGACCCGGCTCTTAGCCTTATTGGTTCAAGGCGGGCTAACAAAACCGAACCTAAAAATACAATTCTACCCAATTCGAAATTAAACCCGAAAACCCTAAAACCCAAAGTCATGCATCATTACATTTTAATATTCTAAATTTAACTAAATTATAATCTGTTCATGATTGGTCATTTTCGGATTTATTGGGAAAAATTAAATTTTATTTTTGTACAAAAAAAAATCATTATTTTCAATAAAATAAAAATTGTTTTTGGAACCTTAGAACAGTTGCGTCACGCAGCTTTCTTTGGAAGAACAGCTGCGTGACGCGGTTCTTCTGGACAACAGAAACGAAATTTTGGATATGAACAGTTCCGTCACGCAACTGCCAGTTCCGTTACGGATCTACTGGCTGCGTGCCGCAACTGCTCTGGCCCGAGCTTTGTTTTAAATTATTTGTTTGAAGCGTTTTCTTTATTTAAATATGATTCAAAAAGCGTTTTTTAATTAAATATACTTCAAGACAACCTTGAACGACAAAAAACGAACAGAATATAATTTAATTAAGATTAAACTACTAAAATAATAATAAAATAAATAATCAATGAACAAAAACACAAAAATAAGATTAAACTACTAAAATAATAATAAAATAAATAATCAATGAACAAAAACACAAAAAAGTGTAAAGGAATTACCTAATCCTCAGATTGAGGATTGTAAACGGCTTAACGAACGATGGTTAAGGCGATCTAGAAGCTTTGTCGACAAGGATTTAAATGTTCACTCTTTTCTCTCTCTTTTTGGTTTGATTCACCAAAAATTGATATCTAATGGCAATTCTCCTTCAAACGAACTCAAAAGAGCTTCTGGAGGAGAATGTCGCTGCACAATATGTTTTTAGGGTTTTTAAAACGCTAACCAAAGTTGTCTCAAACGTGAGAAAAAGATGTATTTATAGAAGTAGGGCAACAGAGCATAGCTGCGTCACGCAACTCGCAGCTGCGTGACGGACCCGATAGCTGCGTGACGCAGCTGTCTTCCGGACCACAGCCACGTGTGGCATGTCGTCATATTGGTGACATCACACAAATTGCACAGCTCACGGTGTTGTCACGCAGCTGATAGCTACGTGATGCAGCTCTGACGCAACAGACACTCAAAATCAATTTAATTTAAATCATTGGATTAAAGACTTCTAGATAACATTAACCCATTCATTCCACATCCTCGTATCATCATTGGATCAGACGGGGGCCTAAAGACACGCGTCAACACCCGTTAATCTCTCCTTACATCAACAATTCAGAATCTCCAAATAGGAAACAAAAACTATCTACCCAACACAAGGGATGTACTACAAAAATTGAAATTTCCCCAAAGAAAATGAGAAAGGGAACAACGAAGGAGACCCAGCAGACACCTGCAACAAGGCGTTCTGCAAGAGTAGCCAACCAACCAAAACCTTTATCCAGGTTACAACCAGATGAACCAGAGGTAATTTCAGACAATTCAGAGGTGCCGATCGACATTCTGCGGAGACTGGTAATGTTGATTCCACTCCTTAGAGGACATTCGTGACTGGTTCCTCTCCTTCTACCTCATCCACCTCTAGAGATACTTTCAAGATTGATGTGACTCCTTTGGGTTGTACCTCTCCTGTTCGAGAACCATCTCCTTCCACTAATCAAAATTCAGACACTCCACTAGCTTCTTCTCCACAGGTATTTCCTTTATCTCATATGTCCTTTATCTAAATGGCTATTTATACTTCATTCATTTCCCCTATAGGCTCCTCCTCCTGCAGCTCCACACATTATTATCACTGAGATTGAGGATTTTTTATCTGAGTTAGACTTTTCTTTTCTGAATGATTTGCCTATCTCCTCTGCTTCTACTCTTGGCTAGCCTTCCTCTGCTTCTATTAAGGTGGCCAAAGAGCGACTTAAACGCTTGTTTGCTCTTAATTTACTCGACCTATCTGAGGAACAATGTGGCCATGTGTTTTCTGCATTAGATGTGTTGAGCATGGTTGATGGTTCTAGCTGGCCATAGGAGATCCAATCTTAGATTACTGACTTATTCTCTTCTCACTGGCAAACTATCTCTTCAGCTATAAAGACCCAGTCTTCTATTAAAGACTTCAAAACCAAAAGATACAGATATCAACAAGCTGTTGCAAAAGTGAACATTGCAGCTCGCCAAGTATTAGAGTTTAAGAAACGCAGAGATCTTCTCCGGCAAGTGGATGCTCTAAAGGCAGAGATTACTTTGTTAGAAGGTGAAGCAGCTGCTATTGCTGCCTTTGAAGAAAGCCTTAGCAGAGAGTATATTATAGAGGTTGACTTTGTTAAAACTGAGAGTAATATGATCAAGGATAAAACACCTCAGGTACAGGCTTGGGTAAAGAACCACAAGACCTACTCCTCTGCTATTTCACAACACCAACAGACTTGGCACCGATTTCAGGATGCTGACCTTGATTGAGTCTTCTTTAATTGACTTCTCTTTATTTAGATTTGCTTTGATGTACTTGGGGATCTTTCTTGGATATTTGTTTGGTACTTATTTAGGAGCCGTGAATCGGTCTTTGGACGTTTATACAATAAACGGCCAGTAGGCCTGTTCATTTTATTCATGAATTACCATGGGATCGGCTATTTACATGCTTTATTTTTGTGGCAGAATATTTCCTACATTTATTTTTACATACTTAGTCGTGGTATCGGTATATCACCTATCTATAGTTATTGAGCTATGTACTGCAGGTGACCTTCTTCTCAGAGCCGTGGGATTGGCTCAATTTGCCTTCATTGTTGTTGCTCTTTCATCTCGCACATAGTGGGATAGTACCTCTTAAGGTAACGACCGTTGATGTTTCTTTTATGTGGTTCTCCGGATAGACTCGACAACTAGTAGGCATTTCCTTTGAGGACTTTATAAACTCGAAAGGGACCCTCCCAGTTAGGAGACCATTTGCCATATTCTCTGCATTTAGAACCCAGTGGTAAAATAACCTTCCACACTAAATCTCCTTCTTGGAATGATTTCTTTCGAATTCTTTTATTGTAGGTCCTAGAAATCCTCTTCTTTTGTACAACCATTTTGTTGAATGCTTGAAGACGTGTTTCATCAAGTTCCTCTAGCTTCATTGCCATACCCTATGTATAATCATCAGGGGTTAACCCATTCTGTTATGCTACTCTAAGTAAAGGAACCACAACTTCCATTGGCAGAACTGCATCATGGCCAAAGGTTAATGCGAAAGGACTTGTTTGAGTAGCATTCCTCTTTGAAATATCATATGCCCATAAAGTCTCTAACAATAAATGATGCCTCTCCTGGGGTTATCCTCAGTCATCTTCTACAGAATATTGATGAGCACTCTGTTTGAAGCTTCTGCTTGATCATTCGCCTGAGCATAATAAGGACTAGAGGAAGGAGTTTAATACCATAACCCTTTGCAAAATCCTTTACCTCCTGCCCCGTGAACATGGTCCCTTGATTTGTTGTAATACTCTTGGGAATGCCAAACTTGTAGATGATATGCTCTTTGATAAATTCTATGACATCTCATTGCTTAACCTTCTTCAAGGGCATTGTCTCCTCCCACTTAGTGAAATAATTTGCTACCAAGATAAAGGAATGGCCTTTGGAGGATGCTGGATGAATTTTGCCGATGATGTCCATGGTCCGACCCCGAAAGGGCCACGACTTTAAGATAGGTTGTAATTCTTCTGCTAGGATCCTTTAAATAGATCCTTATTTCTGTAATTGCTGGCACCCTTTGGCATTCTAGGTACAGCAATCCTTCAGGATGGTCGGCCAAAAATAGCCGTGTCTCCCGAGGAGCCATCTCATTTTGAGGCTTGCCTGATGAGCTCCACACACGCCTTCGTGAACCTGCTTCTTAACCTCCATTGCCTTTGAGAATCCAAAGCATCTCAATAATAACCCATCAATGCTTTTCCGGTATAGGACAACCTCTATCAATACATAGTGTAGCTTAAACTTTAATATGATAAGGAGTCTTCCTAGATGGGCACTTCAAATATTTCTTAAAAGGTCCTCTCCAATCATCTACAATATTAAACTTAAGGTTTGTATTAAATGATTCAACCGGTATACCTCTTTCCTCAATTGAAGGATGTCTTTTCTTTCTAATGCATACTATTTTTTCTATTAGTTCTTCTAACATCCTCAAACCAGAAGCGATTTGGGCTAATTCATCTACTTCCCAATTTTCTTCGCTTGGGACGTGTGTGAACCCTACTTCCTTGAAATCATCTAACAATTGGATAGCAGTTGCAAGGTAAGTTATGAGAGCTGGATTGCAACACTTGTATTCCCCTGCAGTTGTTTAATGACCAACTGAGAATTGCTAATGACGTGTATTTTCTCAGCTCCAAGCTCTCTAAGAATCTCCAAGTCAATAATCAAAGCTTCATATTCCGCTTAGTTATTGGTGCATTGAAAATCCAGATTAAAGGACATAACAGTCTTCACACCAGTTGGAGATGTAATTATAATTCCAACCCCTGTGGAACTTTCGGTACTGGACCCGTTGAACCTAAGGACCCATGGAGCTTTCTCTATATTGTACACTGGCAAATCTTGTGGTTCCATTCCCTCTAGCTCAACACATAGATGATTGGTAAGGAAATCAGTTATAGCCTGTCCTTTCATCGCCTTTTGTGGATAATAAATAAGGTTGAATTCTGACAAGGTAATGGACCTTTTTCCAATCCTACCTCTGGTAATAGGTCTAGAGAGCATGTACATCATCAAGTCTGTCTGAGATACTACATATACCCGCGAGTTTATAAGGTAATGACTAAAGTACAAAGCCAATCATAACTTTTCAATAGGTGAGTATTAAATCTCAGTCGGAATCAATACTCTACTTAAATAATAAACTGCCTGCCCTGACCACTCTGATTATTTTGTGCTAGCAAACATCCAATAGAATCAGAAGCGGTAGACATATAAAGTTTGAGAGGAATACCTTTGGTAGGGGGAGCCGATATTGGCGGCTTCATAAGATACTCTTTCAACTTTTCAAAAGCCAGCTGGTGCCTTTCCTCCTATTTGAATTCTTTCTCCTGGCGAAGTTTGAACAAATTAGTAAATTCATTAACTTTACCTGCCAAGTTAGAGATGAATCTTTTAAGGTAATTTACCTGCCCTAAGAACCTCTACAACTCTCTTTTATTTTGAGGCGGTCTTGCTTCTTGGATTGCTTTTGCTTTATTCTGATCAACCTCAATTCTCCTCTAGTGGACCAGGAAACCTGGAAAATTCCCCACTCGAACTCCAAAGGCACATTTCAATGGGTTGATTTTCAATTGATGTTCTTGCATCCTCTGGAACCTTTTCCTCAGATGCTTTAGGTGATCTCCTCCCCTTTTTGACTTGATCAATATGTCATCAATGTACACCTCCATGAAGTGTCTTAACATATCGTGGAATATAGCATTCATGGCCCTCTGGTACATGGCCCTGCATTCTTCAAACCAAAGGGCATGACCAACCATTCAAAAGTGCTAATAGAACCTAGGCATCTGAAGGCGGTCTTCGGAACATCCTCAGGAGCAATGAGGATCTGATTATAACCTAAAAAGCCATCAAGAGAAGACAAAAGCTCATTTTTAGCAGCTGCATCTATCAACGTATCTACAATGGGCATCACATAAACATCCTTAGGTGTTGCTAGGTTTAGATCTCTGAAGTCAACACAAACCCACAACTTCCCATTCTTCTTTACCACAAGTACAATGCTTAACAACCACTGACTATACCTAATAGGACAGATGGATCTTACCTTGAGAGCTTCTCTATCTCTTCCTTAACCTTCAAAATTACTTCTTCTGACATTCTCCTTGGAGGTTGAAGATGCGGCCTAAAGTCAGGTTTGATAGGTTACCTATGCTCCACCAAACTTCTCTTTAAGCCAGGCATCTCATGCTAGTCCCAAGCAAAGCAATCTTAATACTTATGAAGCAAAGCTATGATCTTCTGCTTAATCTCCAGTTTCAACAAGTTGCAAACATATGTTAATCGTAGATCCTCGGATGTGCTGAGGTTGATTTCCACCAAAGGATCTTGGACTCTTGTAAGAATGTCATCCAAGTTCGGTGGCGCAGGGCTAATCTCATGCAACTGGACTTCTTCCCTGAAATCATCTACCGGCTCTTCTTCAAATATCATCTCAGCCCCGTCAATTCCCTACGACTCTTCCACAGCTAACCTTTCAAACAGTTACAGCAAATAAGCTCTGGAGATGGCAGCTGCAGTTGCTGCCATCTCTTCATTAGAATATGTTTTATTAATCGTGGAGCTCTGTCACCTCAGGCTCCCACCTTGGCCTCTTATAAGGCACAATGGCTAATGATGGTGTTAAACTGAACTCAGAAACATCTGATGAGCTTGTGTCCCTCGAAACTTCAGTAACTATATGCCCAGGTTGATTTAGGGCGCAACCTTCCTCAAAAGAAAAATCTTTTTCAACTTCCACCACTTCTAACTTCTACCGCTTCCTTTCGAGTCCAGCCCTTTCTGATACAATGGATGGGACTGAAATTCGCATCATACAACTATGCTTCTAATACACTGGAGTTAGCTTGAAAAGGTTTAGGATCTGCCCATACAACTTCCACATCATCAACTTTCCAAAATATCAAGAACTGATGCAACGAGGACGGTACACACCAGTTGGCATGAATCCAGTGCCTTCCAAATATACATTATACCCAGCACTAGATATAACAATGAAGAAGGCTGACAAAGATGTTTTACTACCAATAGTAATCTCTACTGGCAGTACCCCCATGGTTCTTGACACATCACCAGTAAAAGCCGACACTGAAATGTTGATAGCTATAAGATCTTCCTTTGTCCTTCCACTAGCTAAAAGTGTTTTGAATGGCATTATATTCAACGCCGATCCATTGTCTATCACCAGTAAAAGCCGACACTGAAATGTTGATAGCTATAAGATCTTCCTTTGTCCTTCCACTAGCTAAAAGTGTTTTGAATGGCATTATATTCAACGCCGATCCATTGTCTACAAGAACCCTTGAAATGAGTTTCTAATCAATATTTGCAGTAATATATAATGGCATGATGTGTTGATTCATGCTTTCTACAGGCTTCTCAAGCACTACTCATTGGTTCTCCAGGCTTGGAACATTGAATAGTCACTCCATTGCATATCTTTGGTTTGCACATCTCCCTTAGGAAAACTTCCAGAACTCTAGAGGTAAGACTATTCTTAAAACTGCACAACCAAAAGTTAAAGGCACGCCTTTAAATGATAAGTTACCTTCAGAAACCTCCTTCTCCATAGAACTCCCTTGAGATTCTACGTCATCATCTGTGGCTTTATGCTTGAACTTATTTTTTTTCATTTCCACAGTTGGAACTGGCTAAAGCTGCCTTCTACAACTTATCCAAGACTCTTTTTCTCTACAACCTCCTCTTCTGAGTTCGAGTTAGAGGCTGAGGGAACTTCAGATGTCGCACCACCATCCACTTCTTACTTGGTTCAACAGGTGGAGGAACAACAAATCTTGACTGCTTCCTTTGGAACTTTGGTTCAGATCTAATCACTTTTGTCTTCGCAGGAAAGCGGTCAACAGATGGACCAGCTCCCTTTGGAAACTTCTGCTGCCAATGTTGCTACAACTTATTATGTGTCTTTGAGATCTTCTGATGAACCTGTACCTTCTTCAACTGGTCAATGATACTTCTCAGATCCACTTCCATAGCATTGATGGAGGCTACGGGTGGAAAAGGATCCTCATTAGTCAGCATCTGCACTTTGTCAGGGAACCTCAACACTCCTCTATTAATGTGGTCCTGTAAAGTATTCCTGAAACTCCAGTAGCTATTAGTATTATAGTTCCAGGAATCATGGTACTTACAGTATTGTTTTCCCTTCGTCTCTTTTTTCGTCAACAGCTTATGACCAAGTGGGAGAGACACAAAATTTTCCTTCAGCAAGAAACAAAATATCTCCTCAGTTTTAGACACATCAAAGGTAAATTGAGTCTCCGAACCAGAGTTCTTCTTCTAAGATATTGTCTTTATTGGGACTCCTAAGTTCGGACACACACAAGAACCTGAGTTCACCAAGTTAGCCATAACTGTTTCCTGATGAAGCTCCTAATAATAAGTTCCTGTTGAGCTCCTCTTCCTCTGTGATTCTTCTTTCACCAGCTCTTCGTATTCCGCTACCTTAGCCGGCAGCTCATAGAAATCTTTAAACTCCATCCCTTGGAATTTCTTCCTCAACTTAAAGTCCAAGCCTCTCTGAGCCATCTTGACAAACTCGGGTTCAGGTAAGAATACCTTATACCAGTTCCTCAGCTTCTTAAACATTGCAATAAATGAGTCAGCCATCTCTGCACTTCTTTATGTTAGCCTGGACAACTTGGCCCCACCAACCTCTAGCTCAACTCTAAAGAGCTGGGTATGGAAGAGACGCTCCATCTCATACTATGAATTGACTAATTTCCTCGGAAGTGTTGAATACCAGGTGAAAGCTGTATCTGTCAAGGAGTTAGGAAACAGTCGCAACTTATAATTAGCAAAATTCTCCAGATTGGCAAGTTCCCCACATTGGATGGTGAATCTGGCTATATGCTCCACGGTTGATTGTCTGTCTTCTCCAAAGAATAATGTGAAGTCTGGAATTTGTACCCCCTGGGATAAGGGTTCTCTCTGTCGATTGTTTTTTAACACGGCTTCACAAACTCTGGGTGGCCAACCTTTCTAAGGTCAGGCCCACACAGCTCTTACATAGTGTCCCTCAGAACATCCATAGTGACTTGGAGAACCTGAGGAACAGGATTACCTACCGTTTGAGGAATATTGACACCTGTGTATATATTCTAGGGAGCTGCATTAAAGGCGACCCCTCTAGTTCCCTAGCTTTCTCCTGTGCTTGTCAACGACTGAGGAGCATAAGAAGCCTCAGCCTCATAACCACCTGGGTTAGTCACAGGACTAGTGGTCCCAAAAATAATGTTAGGAGTCGCTATAGGCTTGCCAGTGGGGCGGCCTATCTAGAGTGGTGCCTTTGATGGGTGATGCACCGGCTCATCTCTCCAATGTGGTGGTTGATACCTCTCTTCAGCAAGGGCACGACCACTGTCAGTGCCCCTCGAGGGATTTTGAGGCAGTTGCATGCCGAGTTCTTTGGCACACTTGGATGAAGATTCATTCCCTTCCTTAGCAGAAGACTTGCTAGTAGGAGATTGATTAATGGGTGAGTCCATAGCATCAGTCTTCTTTCCAGTGACCTCCATGAAAACATTCATGGTTTGCAGCAATTGGGCCATCATTTGCCTTTGTTCTTTCAACATTGCTTTCACCTCAGAAGAATCAAAGACAACATCAGAAACAAAATTTGTTTTACCTGAGCATTGATTGAGATCGTCAGAGGTAAGTGCAACTTCTGGGGATTTTGAGCAAGAGAGTTGATTTCTCCTTCCTCATGAGGAGATGTTCCTTTTTCAGGGCTTCCAAGGCCTACTCCTGTAGGTCCTCCATCCGAATCCAAAGACTCGGCAACAGTTTCTTTTTCAACAACAGAATGAGTTTTTTCAATCATGGTATTCTCTCAAAACTCAAGTGAAAAATGAAATGCACAAAAGTGTTCCCACTGGGCAATGCCACTAAAAATTGTTGGTTCTTTTTTAAGAAAAGAGCAACAATCCATTGGCTGACAACTTGATTTTTGAATTAAGTGCGGGTGTGTTAGGTATGTGAAGTACACCAACTAAGGAATTAAAGTGCGCTTGATCTGACTTTTAGGCTGTGGGTTGGATCCACGACAAAAGCTTCACCGGTTGTGCAATTAAAGTAAATTTGAGTAGAGAAAATTATAAAGAGAGTTTGATTGCTTGAAAAGTAAATTAAATTTAATTGCTTAAATTGAAATGAAAGCTTGAAATTACAAGAAACGTAAATAAACCGTGTTTAGGAAAAAATAAAGACAATGCTTTGAAAATAAAAATGTTTAACTCAATTGGAGAGTTTGATTTGATTTGTTGTATTCGTCAAAAAATTTTTGGTTATCCTTTGTTGGGGTTCTCTCACTCCTTTTATAAGCTTCACAGGTGGTTACCAAAAGGGTCCACTGATACACGTACTCGTTAATTCCTTTGGTGCCCCACCGTCTTGTACGTGAACAACCGCTTTGAAGAATGCTTGCATAATTGCAGATCACGTCTTTTATTTCTTTTAATTAATTAATAGAAATTAATTAATTAATCAATTAATAATTTAAAAAATATTAATTGAAACCCAATAAAATTTAAGCCCAAGTCCATAATATTAAACCCTTTTCTCAAATAAAAATTCACAAAATGGGTTCAACAATACCCAAACTATAAAGCCCAAATTTAAAACTCACAAAATGGGTTGATCAGTATAAAAGATTATAGGACTTGTATTAGTCAATTATGTAATGTTTCTTTGGCTTGGATCAGAAGGCAAGCAACTACCACTGGCGATGCTTTGGCTAAGCCTTTATAGGACTTGTATTAGTCAATTATGTAATGTTTCTTTGGCTTGGATCAGAAGGCAAGCAACTACCACTGGCGATGCTTTGGCTAAGCCTTTATAGGACTTGTATTAGTCAATTATGTAAAGGCAAGCAACTACCACTGGCGATGCTTTGGCTAAGCCTTTATAGGACTTGTATTAGTCAATTATGTAATGTTTCTTTGGCTTGGATCAGAAGGCAAGCAACTACCACTGGCGATGCTTTGGCTAAGCCTTTATAGGACTTGTATTAGTCAATTATGTAATGCTTATTTGGCTTGGATCAGAAGGCAAGCAAATACCAATGGCGATGCTTTGGCTAATAAGGCTATACCAGCTTTTGGGTTTGGGATACAATCCCCAGTAGTTTAGAAGCTCTAATTGTTGATTTGCTTTTTTATTTTATTTTTTTTTTTTTTTTTTAACCCAAAAAGCTTCTTTTAGTCCCGAAAGTTTTTTTTTTTTTTTTTTTTTTTTTTTTTGGGTTAACAAAGCTTCTTTAGTCCGAAAGAAAAAAAGAAGAAAGAGAGACAATATCACCACTTTCAGGGTACCAAGATATCAAACTATCAAATAGCAAAAAATTGTAGGGGGGAATAAAGAGACTCCTTCTGGGCTCGATTTCACTTTAATCGGCTTTCAAAGAAAAGATTGTGGTAATGTAAACTCAATAAAAATCCATATAATTGATTGAACTACAATAAATCGATGACACAGTCAAAATCAATGTATTTCATCCTCAAATTTCCTCTCTATATTTATGATGTAATTTAATGAAGTCTTCAGTCAACATCCAATTAAACCAAACAGAAGCAACTGCTTAGAGTATATTGTTATAGCATCTATTATCAATTCTTTACAAAAAATTTCAAAATAGTCCAAGAGGCAATTCATCCTCCTCCGCGCCACACCACGCTCAAAACGAAAGGACAAAAAGGGAAAAAAAAAGTCCATGGCTATGTGTTTACCAATTACCAGCCATGGTTCTTTAAGTAGTCCTTCGTTCTCTTCCTCATGCGAGTAAATACAATTACTGCACAAGCAAGGATCCATGGGGAGTAGCTTCCACCAAAGAAATTTGACTTTTTGATCCATTCTGGTGGTTCTTTCACCACCATTGTTATCAAAAGAGTTATAACCGCTACACTGAACAAGATCTTGGTGACAGGTTTGACCAAGGAATCCTGCAATTGCATAGTTACTGTGTCAGATAAATGGGACTTCAACATTTAAGCAAATTTTTGGCAAATGCAAAGCTTTATGAATGCAGGGATATGGAAAAAATGCTGCTAATAGAAAATTTAACTAAACAAAGAGTCGGATAGAAAGGTTGAAGAAACATTGGGAAGTCTACAGAGATCTCTAAGAATTACTTGATCAGAGTAATTTTTATTGGTCATATATAAAAATTGAAGTTAAAGACAAACTTCAAAGAAAGAGAGAGAGAGAGAGAGAGAGAGAGAGAGAATTGTAAATTCCAAATTTATTTTAAAAAAAAAAGGCTAATAAAAATGTGGGTGCGTGCACGCGCAAACACCAAACTAGTTTATTCATGCAAAGAAAAATAAAAAAGAGTCCAAATAATTTTTATATTTCCAGTGGACTGAAGAGAAATTTCCGAGTTCATGTGATGTGTAGCATTCATCCATTTTTAAAAACATTCCTTTGGTATCATATCCTATGCAAAAAGCAACCCAACTGGTGAGATTCTTAATCTTAGTCTAGTGAACTAGCAGTCCAGAAGAATAAATAATGGTTATGAACTCTACTATGCACCTTCCAAATCCGGTTTATCCTCCAATGAATATCAAATTCACTGCTTTAACAGAAAAAAAAAAAAAAAAGAAAAAGTTTACTGTAAAAGCTATCAGTATAAGAACTCACAAAAAAAAACATAAAAGGAAATAAGTTTATCTGTAAAAAAGCTTCATCAGTATAAGAACTCGCTAAAAACCGATCTACATCCATCGTAAGTACTGTATAAAGAAAAAAAAAAAAAAAAGAAAAAGTTTACTGTAAAAGCTATCAGTATAAGAACTCGCAAAACCGATATCCAGAAGCTTTACTGTAAAAGCTATCAGTATAAGAACTTGCAAAACCGATATCCAGAAGCTAACGTGTATAGCTTCAAGACCTGATTGGTAATCCTAAACAGGTTAAAAAAAAATTTTAAAAACAAGTGACATGGGGGTGGAAAAACTACCAAAGCCTTGTATTTATTATGCAAGCACATCGCCTATTGATTATGTACCATCTACCACACGTGTTAGGGTAAAACTCTGCAAACGGGTTGAAGATTGGAACAACAAATTAACGATAATCAAAAGGCTACATCAGAACTTATCATAATACCATGTTTTGGATAATTATTAAAAACTAAGACAGAAGAATTTCCATAAAAAGAACCTAACCAGACTGCAATTTTTGCTAGGCTTTGCACGAATAATGAGTATTAGCACCAAATTCCTGCTTCTGTTTGTGCTCTAAACTTATGGTTTGTTGACAAATTAGTTTCTATGGCTGATTATAAGCGATTTTAAATTAAGTCTTCTTGTATTCTTTTTCTATCTTTGCACATTAGGCATCTAACAGAGTGGCTTTTAAGAATGAAATCAGCACACCCTTAATAAATACATATCTAATCAGGTAATTCATTTTCCTTCACTTTCCCACAAACCAAGCAGAAACTGAACTGAATTTAATTCTCATAAATCAATTCAAAAAAGCAAAAGAAACTGTATTGAAATTTTAACATTTATGATTATACCTTTGGCTCTCCATCAATGCAAATCACGGATCCATCTCTATACCCAAGCAAAGACCTTCCATTCCTTGGATTAAACCTGATCGGGGCGGCCCGGCCAGAATTCGGATTGAAAGCGTAAACCGACTTGAAACCGTATTTTTCTAATATATCCCGGATCTCCAGCTGGTCTTGGTCCCATCCTCCCAAGCTCGACTTAAACACTTCGATCGGACCCTTACCTTGTCGGTACAGATGGATCTCCACCTCTGACACCTTTGTCCTCACCGTTCTCGATTTCGGATTCGTTTTCGGGTCCGGTTCTGGGTTTGGGCTTTGGTTTTGGTTTGGATTCGAACTATTATTTGAAAACTTGTTGGGGTTTGGATTTTTCTCTTCGATTTCTCTGATTTCGTTGATCGTCTCCATCTTCTTTTACAGAGCCGGCCTCTAAAGATTTGAAGGGAGAAAGAAATAGTTACTTCAATTGACTTCTTTCTGTAAACTATTTGTCGTTTTTTAAGCGGAGATTGAACCTGAATTTGCCACACGATACGAACGACGGTATTAGGGATAGTTGTTGGTTTCTGCTGTTTTTGTAGTTTGCTGATGGCCTGGTGCAGTAGCTGTTACCAGTTAGCTGCTACCTATTAGATAAAAAAAATGATAAAAAAAAAAGAAAATTAACTATTTAATTAGTTGAATTCCGCCAAAAAATAACAAGTGTAATTGTCAAAAAAAATTTAATTAAAGTTTATGAAATGCTAATTCTAACACTCTATTTGGATAGGATGAGAGAGGTAATTAATGGAAGGGAAGGGAGGATAAGGAGGGGGAAGGGTAGGGAGAGCTGAAATAAAATAATGTTGATATTTGGAAATGAGTGAATTAGTTGAAAGGTAAAGAGAGATAATGTATATTTTTTGTGTTTGGAAAGAGGGAAAGAAACGGGTAAATAATTAAAAGTAGTACAAAAATACTTAAAAATAGTTGTTGATAGTTAATGGCTGATGGCTGATAGCGGTTAACTGATTATTATTTATGTTTGATAAAATTTTATCAACGATTATTGTTAAAATATAAAATGACTTTTATAGGTATAATTATTTTTATATATTATAATGTGTGATATATATAAGAGTTATATATATAATATATATATATATGTTTTAATTTAAAAAAAATATATTTTTTATTTAATGTAATATATAAATAAAAATATTAATTAAATTTTAAAATAAATTTAAGAAATTTTTTAAATAATTGATAAACTAAAAATTATATCCAAAAAAAATATTAATTTGGGAGAAATAATTTTCATTAATAATATATATATATATATATATGTGTGTGTGTGTGTGTGTGTGGTTTTTAATTTAAAATGAATAATTATTTATTTTATGTATTATATAAAACAAAATATAATTAAAATTTTTAAAAAATATTTAAGTAAGAAAAATTTTTAAATAATTATAAACAAAAATTATCATTAAAAATATTAATTTGGAAAATAATCTCATTAATAATTTTTAAGGTTAATGAAGTCCAAAATAATACAAATACGAATTAGTTACCAACTGATACGAAAAAGCTTCTAAAGGTAGTTTATAGAAATAACAACTGATTAGGACTTCTATCAACTATCAGCTGCTAATTAAAATGGCTTACCAAGCACCTTAGCTGTTGGGTACGAAACAGCTATCAGCTATATAAATCAGCTAAACTAAACACACCCTTAGTTACCTCTCCCTCTCCTTACTTACACCCAAATTAGGGTGTTAGCAAAAATTGAGATTTGAGAGGTAAAAAAGCGAAAGGCTTACTCTTATCTACCCTCATTATTCCTTAACTCACCTTTTTCAAAATGAGGATAAGTATCTTAGATACATCTTATTCCCCTTATATACACCCTCCTTCACCTCTAATCAAACAGAATGTAAATGTTATAGCATGACTTGGTATTGCAAAAAAAAAAAAAAAAAAAAAAAAAAATTACTTTATTAGTCATGACCTTTGCGGTAGTTGCAGAAAAAAAAAAAAAGATAAAAAAAAAAATTATCAGAATTAATTAGAGATAGAAGAGCTTTAATGATTTGGTTGGTGTACGCACATTGCCTTGAAAGCGAGCATAGAAGAATGGTGTTGTTTTGTTGAAGCACATGCGTCATCAACACATAAGGCATACATGCTTTGGCATCGTCACTGCAAAGCGGCTGGGTATTCAAACTAGCCAACAGTGTAATGTATTATCTGTTATGGTAATCCAACACCAATTTAGCGAAATATTGACTATTGAACAATTTTGACTAATTTAGACTCTCCTTTGTAATTAACCACACACAACTGAAGTAGCATAGCATAAACTAAAAAAAACGATAACTTTGTAGTAATTTACATGCGGTTTGGGCATTGTGATTTGTGTGCTAATTTTTTTAAGATTGAAAAATAAGACTTTAAATTAAGAAGAATCAACTAACAACAACATTAATAATGGAGGAAGTAGGACTTCAAAATCAATTCAAATTGAGTTTTCTCTACATCTCAAGTGACTGCGATTAAGCCTTCTTTTGCAAGTGCATGAACCGCTTGGTTGCGCTATTCGTATATATCTAAGAATAACATCCTTTATCCAATGAAAATCCAGTTGCCGACAACATCTTTCAAGATCTAAGTAGTTGGTAACTTAATTCGAGTCGAAGGAAATCTATCCATGCTTCATGGGACTGGGGACCGAAGGATAAACAATTGGATTCGAGGACAATTTCGAGTGTATCCGAGTCCTAATTTCAATAGAGAGACCTCGCAGCAAAGACTCAGACATGCCTCAAGTTCTGCATCATTCGGAGCTGAAGAGATGATCGCATTCTATCTTCTCTGTGAGCCATTGACTCAATCCTCACAGATTTCGACTCATACGTCATCAGTGCCAAACCCATGCTAGCCCTCATTGTGTCATCTTCGCTCCTGTCACGCCGACCCGTCATACTCTTATTTTCAGACCTTTACCGACATTTTTACCAGCAGAAGGAGGAAGCCATATGACCTTTATCCTATTTCAGATTATGTGTGTACATATTGATCACACTGCCAAAGTTTGAACTGAAGATACTTCGGTAATCATTCTCGTTACGATGGGCTTGGTTGCCATGAATTTTCTAGCCTCAAGATAAAGCATTTTCCTATGAAAAATGAAAATAATTTCCCATTCCATAAAGACTAATTCGATCATAAACAAAAAGTTGCCACTTGAGAAGAAGTCCCATTTGCGAGCCTTGACCCAGGCATACCATTCTAGTTCAACTCCGCTAAAATATTAAATGGGATAGCTTATTTTAAGTTGGGTTTCACCCGGCCTGTTGAAAAGACCTATTTATCTGCATTTGCCTTCTCTGGTAAAGAAGGTTCGCTCGTCATACATTTTTAGTTTTAAGAGAAAAAAGCTAAGAAAAATCCAATTTGTACTGAGTGATCCATTGTCCAAATAGATAAAACTGTTACCTATCATTTAAAAAACAAGAAGGATTTGTGGAGACTAGGCTTTTTCCATTTTAAAACAATTGAATGTATTATTGTGACTAATGTTAATGCTTCGTCAAATTGGAAAATGATTTTAAGATAAACAATATAACATGGCATGGATACAAAAAGAAGAAGTAAAAAAAAAAAAACCTTTTGAATGAAACGGATCCACGAAGCTAAAGAAAGTAAGCGATAAC
>NW_023591402.1:146131-186515 GCF_014843425.1 Jatropha curcas | reverse complement strand
GCTTTGATCTTCTTTTTGACTATAATGTTTGCTTGCTCTGCTGAGTTGCCAAGGGACCAGCATTTTTACAAAGTCTATTATGGTAATGGTTGTTATCATGGCCAATTTAAATTTGGATAAAAATTCAATGTACATAATTTAAACAACCAACATAATTTAAACAACCAAGAAATCTTTGAAGTTGTACTTTATTAGTTATTTCATCAGGAAATTTTTCTCCAAATACTAAAGTTCTTTCTATAGGTTGAAGTATTCCTTGTTCAATATAATGTCCTAAAAATCTAATTTTGGTTTTAAATAAATCCATCTTAGTTTTACTAAGTGCTAAACCATTTTTCTCTATTATCATACAAAAAGTTTTTAAATGTTTAAAATGGTTTTCAATAGTTTGACTAAATATTAACACATCATCAATATAGACTATACATAATTGGGAATAGGGGTTAAATATATCATTCATTATTCTTTGAAATTCTGAAGGTGCATTTTTTAATCCAAACGGCATTACATTCCATTCGTATTGACCAAAAGGAACTGTAAATGCAACTGTGAATGCTGTTTATATCTGTCTTTAGGATCGATTTTGATCTTGCCAAGAACCAGGATTTCATATTCAATTTACTAAAAAAAATTTGCATTGTATTAATTCTTTAATAGGTCTTTTTTTATTAGGAATTGGATATCTGATCCATTTTTAAAGGCTGTAGTTAATGGTTTATTTATTACTAGTCTTGGAAACACCTCGTTCAATTCAGCATTTATTGCCATAAAAAGCTGCACATGACCAAGGACTTTCTAGATTTACAAAGTTAATTTTTTTAGTTTTATTTAAATCTTGAATGTTCTATTTTACAAGTGCTCAATTAATTCAGGATTCCATCTAATTGGTCGAGCTTTAGTTTTATAAGTTTTTTTCATCAAAAATCTTTTTCATATGGTAAATCTCCATGTGTGTTACGGATCCCAAAATGCACCTTGGATGCTCAGCACATAAGTTCTTTTTCCATTTAATGTTTGGAGATTTTGAATTTTTATGTTTAATAAGGTCTCTTGCCCTAATTGAGTTTGAATTCTATGTTAAATGGATATTTATTTAAATCTTTTATATTTTCTCTTTTGATTTTTATTAAAAGAATTGATTTCTAATATTTTTAACTGAATGAGCTTTTAACAAGATTTAATTGTTTTGTTTTAGGGTTTTCTGTTGTTAAATTCTTAAATCTAAGCTCTACTATTTTCTTAGTTTTGAATTTTAATGACAATCTTCTTTTACTGAATTGGGTTGTGATGAGATTTATAAATGGAGTACCTTAGTATTACCATATAATGTATCTGAGGTGAAAGTAAAAAATACTGTGTTTATTTCTAAATTCTTGATTTATGATGTATTGGCATCTGTCTTTCCTATAATTTCAAGTTTAGATTTATGTGGCTGTACTTAATTTTTCACTAGTTTTTAACCAATATCTTTTAGGAACTAGATCAGATTTTATACAGTTTAAATCTGCACCTGTGTCAAAGAGTGCAATTGCATCTATCACAAAATCCTTTATTTGAATGTTTATTTTTACTAAATATTTTCGTGAAGTAATTTCTTGTAATAGATTGAGAAAATTACAATCTACATCTTCATCTAATTCATTTATTTGTCCATTTAAATTATTATCTGATTCGTCTTCTTCTGAGGAAGAACTGGAAATAAGTTGGGATTCTAGTATTTTTATTTTTTTAGAATTTTGTTGAAGTTGGGTTTTTAATTCTTTTACTTATTCTTTTACTTCATTTTTTAGCATCTTAATTTCTTTATATAATTCTTTAGTATATTCATCCATATCGACCTTTTTAGGTTGATTTTTATTTAAAATGGTAGTTAAATCATAAGTATTAGACTGAATTTTAGGAGTAATATTTTTTACGGCATCTTCGTCTTCAAAACTTTTTATTAGTTTTTTAAGAAGTTTAGCTCTAATTTCTTGATCTTCAATTCCATTAACTACTGTTAATAAATTACTTTGATCTTTAGTTAGATAACATGTTTAAAGAATATTTTGATGAACTGGAAGAACTTGTATTAGTTCCTAATTCATCAATTTGATTTTCACTTTCATTAATCTCAGATTCCGAGGAATCCGAATCAATATATAATTCATAAATTTTATTTAGAACATTATCTTCTAAATTTAATTCATGTAATCTTTTATTAAATTTACAAAATTTAGATGTATGCCCTTTTTTATCACAATTATAACAAGTCAAATTTTTATAAGAAGAATTTAGTGGTAGATTTAAGGAAGGTGTTATTTTTTTTCTATAAGAAGATTTTTGTTCTCTTTTTTACTATAAAAATTTATCTTGATAGGTGTAATATCTATATTGTTTAGAGTATTTATTTTCTATAATAATTTTTTAGGTTGATTTGTTTTAGAAAAAAACCCCAAAAAAAAAACCTTTTTTTTGGGGGGGAAAACCATCACATCGTTGGTTTGATTACGAATATAATCAAATTGCTTACAAAAGTGATCCTAATTCTTTTTAGTTTTTTGCATGTTCATATTTTATTTTTCTTGAAGTTTTTTAGATCATGACATATTTGTAATCCTTCTTTTTGAATTATACTAATTAATTGTCCATAGGTTAACTTACTATAAGGTATAGGTTGACCATGTTGATTTTTAATATGATTTCTAACCTTTTCTCCCAAGAAATAAGGTAACCCGGCTAAAAACTTTTCTTTCCAAAAGCTTTGATTTGAGTCTTCCCTTAACATTAATCTAGTGAGAAAAGTTGTTTTATAATTTTGGAAATCACCTAGGTGTTTACATTTTAAATTACTTAGTAATTCTGCATTTTTATCTTTGAAGTGAGACGGATCTCCTATAAAATGTAAAGAAATAGTGAGAATTAAAGATGACACGGCATCTTGAATTACGTCACCATTCTCATCAAATATAGGTTCATTCTCCTCATTTACTTGAATTGAATTTAATATTTCTGAATGTTCTTGTTCAGAGAGATGGTAATCCCACCATCCTTTAAGTTGTCCTGTAAATCCAGCAATTAATATTTCGGCTATAGCTTTATCAGAAATAATTGACTGTGTTTTATAAGCATTGGCCGCCATTGTCATTTGTTGCAAAATACTTAAGATATTATATTCACTTAAACCATCTATGTCACTTAAAACCATCTATGTTCCATTCATAGCATTTGTTTGAGCATTATATTTAAAATTGAAAGATATAGTATTAGCGTTTATAACAATTACCTAAGTTCTTGGTGCTCTATTACTAGTTTGCTCTGTATGATGATTTATGAGATGTGAATTGTCCAAATTGTTGAATATTTTCTGAGTCAGGTTTCACTAACCATCAGAGTTTGGTGTTTTCTTCACATTAATTTATGTTTCTTTGATGCTTGATGATGGAGGAGTATCCGTGAGCTACAATGTTGGGTAGTCGCCAAGATCTAACTTGAATTTTACTTAATTGATCTTTTTAATTGACTGTACAATATTCTTTTTGTACTAGATTGAGAAATTTGATAAAGGTTTAAACATATGAGTTTTTACTTTTCTTGTACCTTTTACAGTCTCATTTACCAATTTGGTTTATCTTCTAATAAAATTTTCTATTCGTTTTAATTGTGTATTTAAACAAAATTTTAAACTGGCATTTACTAAAATTATTTTTTTCAATTATTATTATTTTATCATTTTCCCCTTATATTTTTAAATGGAGCACAGACAATTTCATGATCTTGATGTTTTAATTTACTAATGTTTTTAGGTGGAAAATCACTCTTAAATTGTTGATCATTTACTATCCATTCTGTTCTTTTATCTCTTACAGTAATTGGATTTAAACTTTTATTAGAAGGAATGTTCGTTTAATAATTTATACCCAATCAAAAGAAATTTAAATGTCAGTTTTGAGTATTTAATTTATAATCTAAATATTCATATTTAATTCGTTCAAAGTATATTGTTTTAATCTGGTTTTCATTAGTAAGTAAATTTTTAATTTTAATACTTCGTTTTATTAAACTTTTTCTATATCGTCTTTATTAAGTACATTTATTCCCTTTGAGTTCACTAACATTTTCAGTTATTGGCTGAAAGTCTGTTGGTGATAACTGGAGGTGTATTTACTAAATGTTGAATTTGTTGATGTATACATAAGTTATCTACGGATTTAAACTGCCGTGGTTAGAATTACTGTAAATCAACACCTTTCATTTTAAATTGGAATATCGAAAGTAGAAAATCTTCGGGTTTAACTTTAATTGTTTGAATTATTGGTTTAGGCTCAGTCTCTTATACTTAGCATTAAATAAACAAAGGTATTGGATTGGAAGTAGGTTTATCATTTTCATCTGTAGTTACAGAGGAAGATGACCCTGCATCCTCATACTTTTGACTTCTATTTAATTTTTAAAGTTACTTTACCATCTTCAAATTGTTCCAATTTGTTTTGCAAAGTTGTGTTTGGTTTTTAACCTTTTCAATAACTGGAGGACGGTAACAACCCCTTTTCTAAAATCCAATTCATCTGGTAAGTGTTTATATCCTTCCATTGGATGCGTTTTAGGAATTACTGTGTTCGTTTTATTTTAGTCAAATCTGTTTGAAGAAATCTTGTTTCACCAATTTTAGGTTGTAATTTATATTTAGTACCAAAGGCTGAATTCATTGCCTTATAATGAATTATATAAGTATTCATATAAATCCAATTAATCATAGTATTTCTGATGTGGAAGATCAGAGCCTAACGATTGAAAAGTACTTATTGTTTAACATTAATAAAGTCTTTCATTTGAAGTATATCAATTTTGTGTTGGCATTGTCCATTGAACCCGATTCCTACTGAACCCAGAAGTAGTATAAGACCCATGAGGGGCATCAAAAGGGTATAACCTGGAAGGGTATAACCGAATAGTCAAAACTTCTTTGATATATTAAAATGGATCCTTTATTGTGTAGATCAGTAAGTAGTATTAAATCTGATGACTCAGATTCTTCTGAAATTAAAAGGGTAATAAATAGAAATGAATTAATTTTACAAGATTTTTAAGAGTATTCATAAAATTGAAAAAAAAAAATTGATTGAAAATCAATAAAATAAAAAAAATTCAACATTAAATAACTTGTTACAGGAAAAAATATATTTATAAACATTAGTTTATAATTTGAAAATCTAATATTTTTCCAAATATATATATATATATATATAATTTTATATTAATTTTGTTTATAAATTATGATATTATAAACAATTTATATTTCTAAAAATTTAAGAGTATTCATAAAATTGAAAAAAAAAATTATGAAATAATAAAATAAAAAATTCAACCATTAAATAACTTGTTAAGGAAAAAATATATTTATAACATTATTATAATTTGAAAATCTAATTTTTCTCAAAAGAAAATTACTTATCAAGAAATTTATATTTAATCTTATAATGATAAATTTAATTTACTTAATTTTTCATGTATAATATAATATCATAAACTGTCTGTCTATATTACTAAAATATGAGAAACTCATATTTTGTCAATCGAAATAATAAATTCTTATATATTGTTGCATTAGTTTGAAAAAAAAAACTAAAAAAATATATATATATACTAATGAATTTTCATATTTACAAAAGCATGAAGAATAGACCTTTTACTAATGTAGTATGCATATTGAGAAATCTATTTTCTTATAATTCTATTGAGGTTCAGACGAATTAAGAAAATAATAATAAAAATCGACACAAAATAATTAATTTCCAAAATAATATCATTTAAAAGTAGGAAAAATTATAATTGTGCTCCTATATTTTTGACATAAGAAACTACTCTACCCCTGTATTTTTTAAAATAAATTGTATACCCTTATATTTTCACTCCGTTAAACTATATGCTCCTTCCGTCCATTTTTAAGCCTTTCAGGCATAAAAATGTTGTGAAATGACCCTAATACTCTAAATAAAAGACAAAATAGTGGATTTCTTTTGATTAAAACTTGTTATTTCTCGGAAACATTTTCATACTTCCTTTGCTGGAGTGGTTGGACCAATGCAAATGTAATGAGAGGTCTATAACCAGGAAATCTTGAACAAGCTTCTCTAATTGCTTGCAACTCCTTTTTAAGCACCTTATAAAATTGTGTTTCGCTTACTCCATCTCTAAAGAATATTATCCTCTTAGGAAATTTGCTTTCTTCTTGGTAAAATTCATCAAGCAATTCTTTCACCATTGCACCAAGGTCTTCAATTATTTCTTGTCGATGTGTTTGTGACCTCATTCGGGATGCATACTTGTTTGCTGCAAGTAGGGGTGGCCAAAATCCAGTTTTCGGAACCAGAATCGTCAGGGTTCCGAACCGGTGGGAACCAGAACCGGAACCGGTGGGAATCAGAACCGGTATGAACCAGAATCGAAATCAGTCCAAATCGGTTCGGTTTTGGTTCCACCAGTTTTGGAACCGTGAACCGGTGGTTCCAGCTCCAGTCAGAACCGACGGTTCTAGTTCCATATGAAACCGGTCAGAACCGTCCGAAACCGGCCAGAACCGGTCTGAAATCGGCCGGAAACATCAAAAAACCGGCTGGAGAACCGGTCGGAACCTTCGATTTTGAAACCGTTGAGGAACCGGAACCATTCGGTTCCAAACCGTAACCGGAACCGTTAATTTTTTAGTTCGGTTTCGGTACTAAATTTTTTGGAACCGGAACCAGCGGTTTCGGAACCGTGGCCACCCCTGGCTGCAGGCCAGTTCATGCTACCAACAACAACAACAACAGATGGACTGAAATCATCAAGTGGGTTAGGATGAGTGACATCAGCTCCCATAAAGATTACAGATTTATCGGAGCAAAGAAGGCATGGAAATTTGAGATGGTAATGAATTGTATAAAGCAAGTGCATCCTCTAACTTTGGCGTTGATCTTAAGAGCCAAATTAGCAAGAAATTGTGAACTCAACTTGCTAAGATTTGGAAACAAGTAGCATTGGCTTACAACACCAACATTTGTCTCAGTTATTTGGCTTCAAATCTATATACCCTTTGTCTCTCTTATCCATTATACATATAAGCAACTAAAGATTGGAGTTTCATGGATTTTATTGAGTTTCGATTCCAGAAGGGAAACATTGTTAAGCACTTGAACTAGCTCATATCTGCATAGGAAGTTTAGATATCTTTCCTCAATTCCACCGTCTGTGTGGCTGGAAAATGAGATGCTCCTCCTTTTAGACATTGCAAACCCTAGAAGAAGAGATGTTCCTAATAAAATTTCCCTCTTTTCCTTTTAATCTAAATTAAAACATCGTACAAACACATAACAAGAGTAATCAAGGGTATTTTTGCTACAAATTTATGTTCTCTCTCCTTAGACCGTCTTAAATTATTTGACTTCTTTGAAAGTTATAAAAATAAACGGAAGGGGCACATAGTCTAACCGAGTAAAAATATAAGGGCAAGATAATTTTCCTTAAAAGTATAAAGCAATAAAAAATATATATTGAAAATAAAAGGGAAGATAATAAATTCTTCCTTGAGGTTTGACCAAACTAACTAAGTCATCCAGTAGTTTGGCAATATTAATTAATGGTCTCCAAGATCTACCTCCATTAAATCACTTTGTCCTTCCATCTATCTTCTCTAGATTTTTCCGTTATAACCTTTAAAAAAAGACTAAAATACCCTGACACTTAAGAAGGGTAAATAATTAAGTCATCCTTGAGGTTTGACCAAACTAACTAAATCATCCAAGCAGTTTAACAATATTAATTAATAATCCCCGAGATTTATCTCTGTCAAACCATATGGTCATTCCGTCCATTTTCTCTAGATTTTTCCATTAAAACCTTAAAAAAAATACTAAAATACCCTGACATTTAAGAAAAAAAAAAAAAACTAAACTAACATAGGTTAGAATTTCCATTTGTCATGGAAGGAAAACGAAGAGTCAGGGTATACATTGATTATTTGATATTCACCCAAAAAAAAAAATATCGTGATCAACATAATGTGTCACTTTACTGTCTTAAGCCACCAACAAAAAGATGAACAAGAAAAATATACATCGAGTTAATTTCAATAAACATAATAGACATTTAATTTTAGGTATCAATATTCAAGAGAATAAGTTATTATATATACTCCATTACAAACTACAACTAATGAAATGAAGGTAGCAACATAGGAATAGTAAGAATATTTTAGAAAATAAAAAAAAAATTCACCGTTTTTGCAGAATTTCAGTTGTAAATTTTATAAGACTTAACTGTCATTCCGTTATAAAGCAAATAACCTAGGTTAGTTTAGTCTTTTCTTTTTCTTAAGCGTAATAATATTTTAGTCTTTTTTTTTAAGATTTTAATAGAAAAATCAGGAGAAAATAAACAGAATGAGCAAATGATTTGACGGAGTTAAATCTCAGGGATCATTAATTAATATTGCTAAACTGCAGGGATGACTTAGTTAGTTTTATCAAACCTTAGGGATGAATTAATTATTTTTCATTCTTATGTGTTAGGGTATTTTAGTCTTTTTTTAAAGGTTTTAACTAAAACATTTAGAGAAAATGGACGGAAGGACCAAGTGGTTTGACGGAGGTAAATCTTGGGCACCATTAACTAATATTGTCAAACTGCATGAATGACTTAGTTAGTTTGATCAAACTTCAAAGACAAATTAATTATTTTTCCAAAATAAAACTATATTAAATAATTAAATAAATAAATAAAGTGAACATAAGATACCACATGAGAATCTTCTGATCATATATATATATATATATACTTATATATATTATATAATATAAGCTATATATATATATAATATATAGTTAGTGTGTAGATAGCATAGCATTATAGTTTTTATATATTTTGATGTGTAAAGTGTATGGCAATATAATTTGAATTTTTATGGTTACTTTTTTTTTTTTTGCGAGAAAAAAAAACATTTTCTTTTCAAAGTAGTTGTTGTTATAATGGTTTCGTTTAATATATGGTGTATCATACATTAATTATTACATTATATAATATATATATAATTAAATTTCTAGTGAGTAGTGAGTTTCATTCTTTCTATTTTATATCAACGTTAATCTTTATTAATATATTTTCTCAATAAAACAATTAATAAATTCAAATTTATTCTTGTAGAATATATATATATATATATATATATATATTTTCTAGTGAGTAGTGAGTCTTATCTTCTATTTTATATCAACGATTAATCTTATAATATATTTCTCAATAAAACAATAATAAATTCAATTTATTCTTTGTAGAATAATTAAGTTACTAGTAGGAAATAATTAAAACTGTGAGACTTCGACCCAAGCGTCAGGTCTGATCTACTAAAAATGGAATCGGAACACTCATTTGAGTAAGGTTCAAGGATGAATTTTGTAGAATCGTTACTTACATTTAATTATGAGCTAAACTTAAGAAAAATCTAATTTGGCTCCATTTAAGAAAATGTGCAACGAAACCAAGAAGAATTCGGAGACTGAGTTTTCATTTTAAATTATCAATTAATTGGCCAAAGGTTAATCCTCAATCCAAATAAAAAGATTTAAGATGAAGAGAAGGACATTTAAAAACTAATAAAGACATTTAAAAACTAATAAAGCAATAAAGGGTATAAAATAAAGTGAAAGATATAATAAATTGCAAAATAAGGGAGTATTGCCTCTAACCCCTTAATGGGGTCTAGAGCAATCACACGTCTCCTAATAAAATTAAATTAAAGAAAAGAAGAAAGAAGGAAAAATTGATTCTTGGTGGATTGGTCCGCAGCTCGGTTTAAAGACTTAAGTTTGCCTGCTTATCCCTTAGAATGGGAATCAAGCCTAAGTAGTTCTACCCATTGTAAAACAAAGGTTGGTTGATTTTAATTGAGAAAACAAGTTCATTGAATACCTTAATTTTCTCATGTTTTCAAGTTATTGGATTATGAAAAACATCTTGGCATTGGATTGCCGGATTAAAAATGAAGTTTCTTGGCTTTGGATCGTCGAATTAAAAATGTATTTCTTGGCTTTGGATCCCCGGATTAAAAATAGATTTCTTAGCTTTGGACTACCGGATTTAAAAAAAAGGGCTCTTTAGAGCTATTAAGATGAGGAGAGCATTATTTAAAAAATTAGAGTCATAAAGGACTTACTTAGGCCTTTAGAGTGATCAACGGCATTTACTGGAAGGTGAGCCAGAAGGCTGGCTAGATGGTTGATCGAAGGGTGAGCCGAAAGGCTGGCTGGATAACTGATTGGATGGTGAGCCAAAAGGCTAACTAGCTCAAAGCTTCAACTTGAACTAAGCCAAGTGAGGTCTAAGGTTCCAAGGAGGATCTAGACCATGGAGGGCTTTAAATGGAGGCCTGGTGAGCCAAGTAAGCTTCAAGTCAAGGGAGGAAAACCTTTAAACTAGGCTAAATGAGATTAGGGAGAAAATAAGCTGGAGGAATATCACGCCGTCCACTTAGAATACTCTAGAGAGTGGAGGAGATAAGAAGAGAGCTAGGAAGCCAAAGGAATGTTTTAACTACGGCTTCTAAAATGTACTTTGCAAGGAGCAAAAGAGATTCGATGTGTTTAGGAGTGAAAGTTAGACTTGTATTTATAAAAATCGGACCTAGTGGTGGTCAACCGCCTAGACTAGGGTGATTGATCGCTCTAGGTCTGGAGGTCCACCGCTCTAAGCCTGGAGCCTGGAGGTCGATTGCTAGTCGTTGGCGGTCAACTTGAGGGTCGACCGCTCTAGGTTTGAGGGTCGACCGCTCTAGGTCTGGCGGTTTGACAACTCTACATCTGGTGACCGATCGAGGCTGACCATTAGTCAGCAGAGGTCAACCGCGTAGCTTAAGTCTAGCGGTTGACCGCCCTAGGCTTGGCAGTCAACGCTATTCTAGTTTTCGGTTTTGACTTGTTCAGACAGATTTGGCCCATTCAAGGCCCATTTGACCTTCAATTTAGACCCGTAAGGTACGGTTGGAAAGCTCTCAGAGTCTAGTTTTCAATGGTGTTGAGTTTATAAGGAAACCTGGCCCGAGAAAAAATTTATTTACAAAAGAGTGGATAAAGGTTACTTTAACTTACAGGTTAACATTTGATTTTTGATCGATTTGCTATCGGTTTGAACCGTATCTTTTGTAAATGCTTTGCCAAGATTTAAGGATGAAAAAACATGTGGTCATAATAACCAATCAAATTAAAGATTTATTGAGAATAATAATTAAATATATTATATTTTTACTATATTTAATATGTAGCTTATATGGTACAATTTCAACCAATTAAAATTAAAATCCTTAAAAATATTACATTTTTACTATATGTTTAATATATATCTTATTTATTATATAATTTAATTTATTAGTTATCCAATAGAATTTACATTTAAATAGGAAATTAATATAACCAATCAAAATTAAATTACTTTTATTTTTTTCAACCAATAAAATTAAAATCCTTAAATATATTATATTCTTACCATATTTAGTGTATACCTCATATACTATATAATATATGTCACGACCCATTTCCGTGGGCCGGACCGGCACTAGGGCCCAGGTAAGCTTAAGGCCCCCGAGGCCCGTAGTAAGCCTAAATCTCAATTAACACCCGAGGCCCGTAGTAAGCCTGAAACACTAAACTTTACTATCTCAATATAAATTTCAAACATTCAACCTATATTACTAAAAAAAAAATAAACCTCAAGATTTTATTACATCTCGACCCAAATTTATCTTCTACAACATTTTTATAGTGTAATGCTAACAATAAGTCCAATAGTAATACACAACCCTATAACTGCGGAGTTCAAAAAAAAAATCTGATAATAGAGTAACTTATACATCCAAAATTAAATAACAGAAATATAAAGTTTACATTTATAACTCTGCGGAGAAGATTGCAGAGCTTCAGTTTCAGTCGAATCAGCTGCTTCCTATTACCTGGGAGGCAGGTTTGGAGAGAAGGGGGGAGGTTTTACAAACTCAAGTGAATAATAATTAAAATAATTACACACCACATACAGTCAAGCAAAATGCACCCTAGATTATACTGAATGAACACACAACAAGTCATCATTATGACATTACATCATGCAATCCTAACAAACAATATCACTTCAAATAAATTCACATCACGTGGAAATTAGTCAGTGGAGTCAACCGGAAACCCGATGAGCCGTCCTCCCACATTGGCTATCCTCTTCACATGGCACCAGGGCAAGCCGATTCCCCCATAACTGGCCGACCGGTCTAATCCTTCACTGACCAGCCTCTCATTGTTTTTCCATTATCTCTTTTTTCTTTCCATACCCACAGGAGGCAAACCGGTCGTCTCCATTCAATCTAGATTCATTCAGGCGCCTCACAACAGGAGGCCACCCTGCGGGCTTGACGTATCAATCTTAGATTATCCGGTAGCGCCCCAATAAGAAGCCCAACCTGTGGTAACAGTAACCGGTAAACGGTAGGTGCAGCACTGGGACGCCGATCTTTCCCATTTACCCGGCCTAACAGGAAACAGAAGTCAGATCCATATAACAGAATCAGGAATTATAAACAGAAATCAGAATCAGGATCCGTATAAACAGAAACCAGGTCTCACAAACCCTATGGGTGACCCACTTCATCCCCTAATTCCACACAACAAGGGCACAGTATATCCACTCAGCAACAAGTAATCAAACCAATTCTTTCAAACGTATTACACCCAATTTCATCCAAATGCACAATATATATTAAGCTTATAATTTTATTATCATTTGATCGTAACCATATCATATATGGATAAAAATACTCTTGTAATTTATAGTGTAAATATGTTAAATAAGAAATATAATGTTTATGAATCAAATGTTAATGCAAGATGCAGTGTTGGACTATACATTTTTATTTATTTTATTCACTTCCACCAGTGATGGAGAACAGCGACAATTCGTCTACGCTGGAGAGCGAAGTTCTAGCTTTGATTCTGTCTTGGAGGAGCACTAGATGGACCCGGGCGATCTAAGAAATTTAAGAATGACACAAAACAAAAGTAACTATATTAGATAAAGTATTTCTTTACCACTCTTAGAATTTTATTTTATACTCTTAATTTTTCTACGTAATCTAATCTCGATATTAATTTCTTTTCTGTAATAAATTTTATTTCTCTACCGAGCTCTATTTTATTTATTTTCTTCTGAAATCTATTTTATTTTCTATTATTTTCTATTCTCTATAAATAATTAAATTTCTATAATGAATTTTATTTGCTACCGAAATTCATTTTATTTTCTACCGAAATTCATTTTATTTTCTACCGAAATTTCGGCAGCATCTCTCCTAAAAATTAGATTCTCCACCTATTAAAATATCAACAATTTATCTAATAACTCGGGCAATCAATCAAGTAACTTAATCCCGTCCTCCACATTATCCATATCAACATTAATTCATAAATTCAACCTTAACATTCAAAAACCCTAACATCCATAATTATATAAATTTAAAATTAACATTTACAATATAATTCTACCTTTCAATCCACCACTTAAATTCCTTAAATTCCATAAATTTTATTATTACCAAAATTTCCTAATAAATTATTTAATACTGAATTTAATTTTAGCTAACTATTATTTTTATTAATCAATAGTTACTTCACATTAATTAATCAATAACTATTTTGAATTAATTTTATCTAACGAAATTTTAACTAACTATAATCAATAACTATTTTGAATTCATTTTAACTAACTAAATAACTAAAATTACTAACTAAATATTTTATTAATCAATAAATTAATACTATTTAAATAAATTTCACCACATAATATTAATTAACTACGCAAAATAACTAAATTTAAATGAACTAAATTAATTTTTACCCCAAGTTTATTAATTTCTGTCGCAAATTGTAGATCATTAATGAAATTAAATTAATTAACGAAAATGTAGTTAAATTAATTTATACCCCTCGGAAATTGCTGCTGTGTTTTTGGAATTCGCGAGCTACGCCGCCAGAAAGTGGTCCGATCCGACTGACAGTTGGCAAGGGAATGCGAAGGTGGCAACTGTATCTGGTGGTGTTATTCTAGGACAGGCCGAGCCTCGCCATGCGGTGGCTGGGTGAATCCTGGCAGAGGGGGCGGGAGGTGCGGCCCTCGCGGTGAGGCTTTGAAGCGGTGCTGCTGCGAGGCGCGCACAGACTCTGCGACGAGGCCGATGTTCGCGCGCGGCAAGGATCTACGGGACGTGCCTGGCGCGCGATGGAGGCGGTGCGACTGCAACTGGCTGCGCGTGGGTGATCGCCCGACGTTCTGGAGTTTGCTGGCAGTGACCAAAAGCCAAGAAGCAACAGTTGCAGGGAAGAAGAAAGGCGCAAGATAAGAAATGGTATAAAACGGAAAGGAAAAGAAAGAAAGGATAACGCAAGAAAGAAGAAGTAAGATAGAAGAAGAAAGAGAGGGCAGGAGGAGCCGGGCTGCGCTTGAGCTTGGTGTGTTTTGGTTGGATGCCCGGTGAGGAGGTGGTGTGTGTCGTCACTGGTATGACCGTGATTGAGAAGTAGAGGGGTGCTATGCTGCTTGCTGGAGAATAATAATAATGTATAAATATAATTTAATTTCACTTTAGATTGAGTGTTTTGGGTTCCTGATTACCGTAGTTTCGATGTCGTGGTTGTACGATTTCACGAACCCAAATCTTTTTTGATTTTCAATTTGGTTTCGCTTTTTCAAAATCGGTTGTGTTTTCACCTGGTTCGATTGTCTCAAACAGTGTTCGCAATAAAAATATTAAAAGTAAATTTCCCAGCTGTCCGGTTTTATATTAAAATTTAATTGTATAATCTTTTATGAGAAAATAAAAATTCCGGACGGGTTGTTCAATATAGACATTTCTTTTTATTTATTTTTCAAATAGAAATCTAAAATTTAAATAGATAGAAGTTAATAATTAGAGCCGATCAAGAGATTGAAGGATATTTACTCTTGTATTTTGGAATCTCGCCGATTAATTTTAAGAGTTTTTAGTAATATCTATAATTGATCATTTGTTTGTCATTATTCCAAATATTAAATACATGCCAATATGCTCATGAAACATATTATAAAATATTCTCACATCTAAAAACTAATAAAAATAATTCATCAAAATTTATAAAATTTAATTTTATTATAAAATTAAGTAATTATTGTTCGCAATAAAATATTAAAATAAATTTCCAAGCTGTCGGTTTATTAAATTTAATTGGAAAATCTTTGAAAATAAAAATTCGGGTTGTTTCAATATAATTTTTTATTTTATTCAATAGAATTTAAATTTAAATAGAAAATTAATATGACCATCAAAACTAAATTACCTTTATTTTGATGCCAATAAATTTAATCTTTAATGATATTTTTGTCAATCCATAAACTTAATAGCGAAACAATTATTAAAATATTCATAAATCTAAAAACTAATAAAATAATTCATCAAAATTTATAAAATTTAATTTTATTATAAAATAAGAAAATATTAACTCAAAAATAAAAATAAAAATGATGATTTTCTATTAAAAATAAAAAATAGTAATTAACAAAAAAAAGGTTAAACCAATTTATGCAAGTGGCAAAAGTTAATAATTAATTATATGAAACAATTATTAAATTTAAGGTTATAATATTTTATGCATAAACACAAAGAATTTGAAAATTCAATTACAAATAATATTGATAATACGTAGAATAATGTTGGATATCGAATTAAAATTAATAAAATTGAAATTAATGCATAAATAATCGACAATAATATAATCAATTGTAGGATGAACAAATGGTTCGGCCAATTTGGTTAAATTGGCCAATTCAATTAAAATTGATCAATTTTGGTCAATGAATTGATGATGGTCAATTTTTTTGTTCGATTAATAAATTTGGATTTATTTTATATAAGTTATTGTTCAATTAAAACTAAATTTTAATCATCAAAGAATAAAATGTGTTTAGAATTAGAAGGTAAATATTAGGATTAATTTATTTAAAATATATGAATTAATTTGTTTAATAACATATTTTGGCCAAATTGGTTGATTAATTTAGTTTTCATTTTCTTTTACTTTCGCGAGATTAACAAAAAAATTAATTCAACCAATTTGCTTCAGTTAAATATATAATTCGGTTAAATTTAGTAATTTAAACAACAATTCGATTAAAAATTTAACATAAATGGACCGAATCAATCAAATGGTCACCATAATAGAATGATGATTATTCCATGTACCCTTGATAACTAATTAAAGCGGTCTTTGATAATGAAAATAAATAAAACTTGCACAAACAAAAATAAATATAGTAGTGATATATAATATATAATTCTTAATTAAAATATAAAAAAACTATTTTAATAAAGTTACAGTTTATAATTAACATAATAAAGTTACGATTTATAATATTAAGATAAGACGAAACTTTTACAATATGGTAATTCTTAATTAAGATATAACAAAACTAAGAATTAAGATATAACAAAACTTTGTTCATTAGGGTTATAATAATCCTAAATTAGGATATGACTAAACTTCAACACCTAGTTGGATACAACTTTGAGTCAGGATAAAATCACACCTAGTTGGCTTTGATCAAAATTCTTCACTGACGTGGCTCGTATAGTGTAAACTCACTACGTCAAAAATATCTAGCTCTACCTACGTTACACTACCGTGACAAAAAGGTTTTGCCACGTGTCTCAAATAATTTGATATTGGCCGGAGGCTTTGGTCAAACTTCAAGGTTCTGTTTTAGTCCCAATCAACACGGTTTTCTAATTTTTAAAAAAACAAGTTGTATGAAATAAATATAAAAAATAAGCAATAAGACCGGTGGGCCACGTGTCGACATAATATTAGGTTGATGGACAACGACCGTTTGCCACTTGCATTTGACATTTTTAGGAGAAAGCCGCGTGTACATTGCGGCCCAGGACTTCAGGGAGAACATGTTAAGCAAACTAAGTTTAGCACGGCATAGATTATATTTGTCTAGATAGAATTTATGTCTCCAATTTTTTTAAAGGATAATTTATGTCTCTATTTAAGAATTAAGTTAATAAAAATAAAAATTATTAAAAATTATTTTTATTTTATTTTCTTTTTCTGATGTATGGTAAAATAATATATTTATTTTAATACAAAATTATTTTTTATAAAATTGATCTATGAATGAATTCATAAATTGATCTTAAGCAAATCAATTGATGCAACAAAAAATTGCATGAGGTGTAAGCTTGCTTCTATTGAAGTATTTATCTGCTTTTCATATATAAGTTAATTAGTAATGGAGCTAGAAATTAAAGTTAGAGATTAAAAAAATTTCATGAGTTTAAGGATGAAATTGAAAAAGTTTACTATTTTAAAAGATAAAAATAAAAATTTTAATATTTCATGGGTGTTTATTTAAAAAAATTTTGTTGGGGCGAATGCTCCTAGCCTCGTCATGGGTTAATTCATACACTAATGTAATAAAAATATCTAGTACAAATAAGAATATTATCGCCTTCTCATTATAGCAATTAATTATTGTTTAATTCCTATGAGGTGAAATGAGATGATAGAGATTTCTTCTCCTATAAGGTATGAAATCCTTTTAAATACTTGAAAAGAAATGCTTTCAACTTTTTGGGAATTTAGCCCGTGCAGATTCAAAATAGTCAGACCAATGGACCTTAGACACCATATGGTTATAAAAAAATTAATTATTGTTTAATGTATAAGTTAAGTATATTCCCTGTCTGCAGTGCATTCCACAAGTCCGTTGTGATCCCTCGTTATCACATTCACAAATTTTTGGATAACTCTAGTTTGAAGCACGGATCCTATATAAAACATTTAAACTTAGGCTAATTACTCTCAAATTTGAATCTCTTTTGCCACAAAATTTTCACAAATTTATAAGAGTAATTATCTTTAAAAAAAAAAAAGAGTGATTACAAAATAAATACCCTTTCTGTCTTGAAAAAAAAATTCATTATTTATCGTTTTACGTCTTAAAATACATGCACAGTTCTATAAAATCAAAAATTTTTCTGAGTATTTTTTTTATTTTGCAACTTATTACAATTCTTCAATTTAAATGGTGTATTTATTATGGTATGAAAAAAAAATTATAAGAAACATAAAAACAAAAACAAAAGTGATATACAAAATATGAATTAATATAATATGTAATGCCCCTCTTCTCATTTATATAGGCTAAATTTCTGTTTTGGACATTTCATTTACATAAATAAACTTATTAAAATGGATTTTGCCTAAAGTACAAAGTCCATTTTGCCATTTTTTTATTTTGTGAAATGCATTAATTGTATGCACGTTGAAGGCAAACTCATTTATTGTTATGTTGAGGATAAATAAAGAAAAAATAGAAAAAAATCTACTTCCTTAATCCTTGTGAAAAACAACTTCACCTGTATGAATGAAACTAGGTGGTCTCACGTGCTTTGTATGACTATATAGTGTTTCTTCTTTTTAGGTGTAAAAGATAAATGTATCAAGTAAATTGCTAAAAAAAATGAGGTGCATAAAATTATGATTTAAATGTCATGTAGAATTAAATTTTTTTTTATTCTAATTAAAGTAAAAAGTTAAACCATAAGAGAATATCAAGAGGCATTATGTTTAAAAGTTATAAACTAGAGAATAATTTTTTAAATAAAATCCATAAAAATTTCTCCCTCCGATTCATTTAAATAGACACAACTAATTTTGCATAAGAATTTATGAATTAGTGAAACTGTAATTTTGGTCAATTCTTTCCTATTTTGCCCCCAATATTGCATTAATTAAATGCTTATTTTGAAAGTCAAATATATCATGCCAATATATTTCCATAAAACACAATTAATGATCTTATCTATAATTAAATGATGAATTATACTTCCTCTGTCGCAAAATATAAGTCGTTTAAAGTTTTACACAAGAATTAAGAAAGAATTAATTTTCCTATATTAGAACAAATTTTAGGGTAATTTCACTAAATTATTATTTATCTCAAAACCAATACTTACTTGTGAAAGTATTTATTGTATCTAATATAAACAAGGGTAACATTGAAAAAACATCATTTATTAGTCCTTAAAATACTCAATAATGACTTATATTTTAGACAAAATAATCACCCAAAAATGACTTATATTTTGGAACGGAGGGAGTAGTAAAAATCCCACTCATTTCTCCTAATTAACACCAACCTTTACATCCTAATCAAAATTTTAAATTTGGGCCTCCCATTTTTAGTGTAACAATTTTGGTGGGAAATGAAAGTTTAATTTTTGTTTAAAAAATGTGGACACTTAGTAAAGAAAGTGTGTGCAAATTTGATTTTGGAGCCAAAATTTTTGATAGCATCAATTAATTATCTCTTCAAATTCTTTTCAAATACCCACTTATAAATAATGTCAGTTAATATTTAAGAACTTGCACACAAACTACAAGCAAAACATTCAAAAATTCACTTCCACAACCATGTCACATCCCTTTGATCTGAACATGCAATCTCCTTATTCTTGCATAACTTTAGAAATATGCTCACTCCGATTGTTGGTCCCTTAGACTTGACCGAGTTAAATGCAGAAGAAAGCACACATTCATCAAATCATGATACAAAGCTTGAATTTACACAACGCCCTTCTGGCACGATTGCTGGTATGAAGAAGGGAGCAAAAGAAAAAAGAATATGACAGAAGAAATAAAAAATTTAGTGAAAATATGTTTCTTTCAGATTGCAAGAAGGATTGTTAAGTTCACGCTCTATAGACAAAAGTTGCGCACGAAGAGAGAAAAATATGCTCTCCGAACATCAAAACAACATGCAATTTGGCACGAAGAGAGAAAAATAATACAATTATGTATTGGTAACTCAATCATATTTAATTCAATAGTTGAACTTTGTCTGCCACTTTCTTGTTTTTCTAAAAGGTTGATGCTCTGAACAAAGCAAATCAAGGATAATTTAGACTTTGTACTTTGGTCATAGTCCAAATTAAGTAACTTTGTCTATATAAATAGAACACCGAAAATAGAAACTTTGTCTATATAAATAAATCGGAAGAAGCATTAAATTAGAGAGAGAGAGGTAAGAGAGACATATTCCTGTCCAAAATCTTCAATTTTTTTAGTGAGGTTAAAATCAAATTTTCAATGTTTTTAGAGAGTTTCACCCTCCAAAGAGAGCGCCACATCAGCATCCATGATTCTCCTTCATATATATATATTATATAATGATGGAGGGAATAATATATTAAGAATTTCTCAAAACCAACCTTTTATTTTTATACATATAATATATGATATTGTTAATTGCAAAGCATTACATATCATATAAAAAGGATTTTGTTTCCACTCACTATGTGTCCATGTGTACACTAAATTAATCGACCAAAGATATATAAGATAATGGAGATTTTTTTTTTTCAAAGGAAGAAAAATAAGGGTATTACTAACTGATAGACTAACAAATAAATCAAAAGTATTAAATATAATTAATATAGACAATTATATCAAGCATTACAAATTAATAAAGAATTTATATACGCTCAGTCAAAGAAAGCATTTATGAGATACTCATTCAATATATAATAACTTTGTCTCCCACTCAGAATGGGACAGCGACTATTTTGTCTGCCTTATAAATATATGCCTTTATACTATTGAAATGGGAGAAAAAAATTCTATCAATACATTCTAATTATCTTCTCATTTATTTTTACTTCTATCAATTTGGTGTGGTGAGTGTGAAATACATCATCCACAACAAAAATTTAATAGAGTCATGCGCCAATTTTATAATGAAATTCATTAATTGGCATCATTATCGGGAAATGCAAGTTATTTTTCACCCATTAAGAGTTTACAAGGACATAAAAGAAAAAGTATCTAATCACCTCGCGAATAAAAGATTGCCATTAGCATCCCAAAATATGAAGAGATGATGACATCCAGAGAAGGAAAAAAAGATAAGTTTTTTCTCCTAGTGTTATATATATATTAATTTGTTCACATATACCTCTTTTGAAGATGAACTATGTTTAATTTAACATGTATATTAATTATTTTGTAATTAATAATTTATTCCTGATTATTGTCTAGATTGTCTTATAATAATTATATTATTTATGAAATAAATATTTATTTATTTGAGTCATATAACTATATTATTTATTAGAGAACCATTTAGCAACTCACTATTACAGAACTATATATATTTTATCTCTTTATCTCCAACAACTTATGTGTTTAGTATGGATTTAAATCATAAAATTGATTACGCATAACCAAGCCCAAAAAGAGTTAAGAGGTGATAAGCCAAATAAAAAGTATTCTAGATAAAAAAATAAGCAAAAATAATTCGTCATATCGAGCCCTAGAGGGGAAAAGTTTCATGCTGAAATAGTTCATCAATGATCGAGCTTAAGCAATTTCGAGCCTGAGTGTTCACCATTTATTAAGCTTAAATAGCTTCGAGCCCTAGCGCTTATTATTCAACTAACCCTGACTTTCATCATTTAAACCAAGTCTAAGCACACTCTCCATAATATTCTGAGCCTAAGAAGCTTATAATTAACTATTGAGGCTTAAGAAACTCAAAGTTAAAAATTCTAAAAGAAAAATTTCAAGCTCATAATATTTTGAGCCTAAGAAGCTCAGAATTAACTATTGTGGCTTAAGAAACTCAAAGTTAAAAATAATTCGGAGCTCATAATATCTAAGCCTAAGAATTTCAGCATTAACTATTAAGGCTTAAGAAGCTCAAAATTAAAAATTCAGGAAGAAAATTCTGAACTCATAATATTTGAGCCTAAAAAGCTCAAAATTAGCTATTGAGACTTAAGAAGCCTAAAGTTAAAAATTCAGAACGACTAAAAGAGCTCGAACATAAAGTATCAGAACTTATCGAGGAGCTTTTGATAGACTAACAAATAAAACAAAGGTATCAAATATTTTTAATATAGACAATTATGTCGGTCAAAGAAAGCATTTATGAGATACTTATTCAATAGTTAATAGTTTTGTCTCCCACTCGGAATGAGACAATAACTATTTTGTCTAACTTATAAATATATAACTTTATACTGTTAGAAAAGGGAAAAAAAAATTTATCAATACATTATAATTATCTTTTCATTCATTTTTACTTCTATCACTAACCATTCATTAAAAAAAAAAAAAAAAATTTAAACGCAGAGCGAGAGCAACACTCTCCATAATTCTGAGCCTAAGAACTTATACATTTTAACTTTGATTTGCGTTAAGTTTTAAAACTCAAAGTTAAAAATTCGTAGAAAGGAAAATATTTTCAAGCTACATATAATTTTAGGAGACCTAAGAAAGCTCAGAAAGTTAACTGATAGTGGTCTGGAAGAGACCAGAAGTTAAAAATAAATTCCGGAGCTATAATATCTAAAGCGCGTAAGAATTTCCAGCAGTAACTATTAAGGCTTAAGAAAGCTCAAATTAAATTCAAGTGATAGAAAATTTCTGAACTATAATTATTTTTGAGCCTAAGCTCAAAATTAAAGCCTATGAGGACTATAAGGTCCGGTGAGAAGTGAGAGTAAAATTTCGAACGGCAAAAGAGCTCGAACATAAGTATCAGAAACTATGAAGGAGGCGGTTTGATAGAACTAACAATATATAATACAAGAGGTATCAGAGTATTTTTTAATATTACGACATTTGTCGTCGAACTTCCGAGCAATTTATAGAAGATCATCTTAGCGAAGGAGTGGTGTAGTTTTCTAATAGTATTTGATCTCACTCGGAATGAAGCACAAATAACTATTAGTGTCCTAACTTTATATACTAAGTAACGGTGTGATACTGTTACGAAAAGGGGAAAAAAAAAGTTTATCAAATCCGACCATTATAATTATCTTTTTTCATTCATTTAACTTCTTCAACTAACCATATCATTAAAAAAACAAAAAAAAAAAAGAATGACAAAGAGTGCTTAAAAACCATTCATTAAAAAAAAAAAAAAAAGAATGACAAAAGAGTCTTAAATGGTAAAAAAATTTTGAGCAGTTAACTATCGATTTGATATATGAATGATCCATACACAAAGGGTAGGGATGTAATTTCTTCATATGCAAAGATGGTTTGTCTACATAGTTAATCTTATATATATATATATATATATATATTTTTTGTCATAGATAAAAGAGAGGTGCTAAATGGCACAAGTTGTGCTAGAATAAAAGTAAATTATCCATAATGCCCTTAATACATTTAATTATTTCTTAGGTGGAGAGAAGTGAGAAAAATCCCCATTGGTCAAATTAAATTATCAAATCAAGATGTATCGTTATCGTTGTCGATGCCACTGCTTGTCGGACTGACGTCAGCCACCTTCCATGATAGTTGAAAAATCGAACCAACCCAACAACTTGCCCACTATATATCAAAATGATGAAAATTTCACGAGGGCCTTAATTTTGCTATCAATTTTTATGAATTTTATCAATTTCATCAAAAGCCCTAAACTCAAACTCAAATTTCAATTCACATAATCTTTCACCAAATCCTTAAGTGAATACAAAATCAAGTTTACTTTATAAAAAACTATGAATTCAAGGTTCTCTCAATAAGAAATGTAGCCAGAATTGCAAAACTCAACCGGAAAACTCAAAAATAATAAAAATTGAATTTCTTAGTCCACAAAAATAGAAACTTTATCAAACAAATGATGACTGAAAATGGACTTACTGTAACTAGAGGAGTACTTTGGAACCTTATTTGACAGGAGAAGGAGATACAGTAAGCTATCTAGCTATCTAGCCGATGTAGTTTTGATGTAGTAAGTTTAAATCAGTCCTTTACCAAACTTTGTCATGTTAACTATATTAATTATCATTCTCATTCTAATTGTATCACAATTACAGACATTCTAATTATAACTAGCATTATAATCAAACTTGATATTAACTTCTATTATATGATTATAACTATTATAATTATAGATTTTCTAATTATTACTAATTTATAATCAAACCTATTCATATTCTAATAATATTTTATACTAGTATAATTATAATTATAGTATTATAATCAAATTCTTAATTATTACTAAATTTAATAATCAAACCTGATTCATAATTCTAGATAAGTATTTTAGTACTAGTATAATTTATAATTATAGTATGTATAGATCAAACTCAATACTGAATTTTTAACTATAAATGATTATGAATTATTATATTAGCATTATGCATTCTAGATAGTAACTATAATTATAAAATTTGTAAGAGTATTAATGGATTTATAATCCACTGTATTTCATATTCTAAACAATATTGTATAGCCTAGGATAATTATATACTAGTAGTTAATTCTGCTAATCAAGAAATTTAATAACTAACATAATTAGTAGTGGATTATAACTACTATAATTACCATTATCATTCTAATAATACTATAAGATCCACAAAATTTTTCCATTATTATAATTACCATTATCATTCTAATAGTACTATAATTATAAAATTTGTAAGTATTAATAATTTATAATCAAACTTATTCATATTCTAACAATATTGTATACTAGGATAATTATAACTATAGTATTCTAATCAAAATTTAATACTAACATATTATATGATTATAACTACTATAATTACCATTATCATTCTAATAATACTATAATCACAAAATTTCCAATTATTGCTAATTTATAATCAAACATATTCATATTCTGCAATATCATATACTCGTATAATTATTAATTGTGATTATAATTATAATTATAGCCAAATAAACTAAGTTAAAATAATTCTCTTTGATAATACTAGGCATTATATCTACTAGGTATTATAATGCTAAGTATAATTACAATGCTAAGAGCACTAATAACCTTATAGACAAATGAATCATCTAATCATACTAATATGTAATATTGTTAAATTACGAATAGATTTAATTATAAACTAGTAATTAGAAATTTTATAACTATAGCACTATTAGAATGATAATTATAATTAGAATGATAGTTATAGCACCATAGCATTAATAGATTTTATAATCGTATTAAGTTTGACCATAATACTAGTTATAATTAGAATGTTTATAATTATGATATACTTAGAATTTAAATGATAATTAACTTTTCCTTGTTGGTTTATTTAAACTTTCTACATCAGAACTATGTCGTTTTGATGATAAAATGATAATGATGATTACTATTACTATTACTATTACTATTACTATTGTTGCTATTATTATTGTTATTATTACTATTACTATTATTATTACTATTATTATAGAATAAGGCTAGTTTGTAATTAAAAAGACTATAATTATATTTTAATAATTTGAAATATCATGATATTAATTAATTACATATGCTAATTATTAATTAAGACATCAAATCTCAATTCCTAGAATTATGCCTTATGTTTAGATCATCATCATTCCAATGGATCTAGAAAGTTTTCTAACGATTGAGGAAAGTATGCAAAAAATAATCAATGCATTTATTTCTCAATTTAATCTAATTAATACTACAAGTTAAACCACTAGAAAATAAAAGAAACCAAGGCTTTTATCATTCAAATTGAACCACATTTAAATAGGATCAAATCGAACCATAAAAAGTTTGAGAGGGGAAAGAAAATTCTACTTTCTTCCCCCTCTCCTCCTTTGTTTGCATCTTACGATAGATGTTGGCTTACTGTTTCTCCTTCTCCAATCGAACTTCGGCGATTGTTTAACGAGAATAAAATGGCAAAGTACTCCTCCGGTTACGGGAAGCCTATATCATGTCAGTGTTTGGTCTATCAAATTTCTATTTTTAGGATTAAGAATTTTAAGTTTTATTGTTTTTGAGTTTTCCGATTGGATTTTATGATTTCGGCCACATAATCCTTGTTGAGATAAGCTTGAATGAATAGTTTTCTATGAATTAAATTTGATTTGTGTTAACTTGATTTGGTGGAAGGGTTTTATGAATTGAAATTTGGGTTTAAGTTTGGTAAATTTGGGGCTTTATTAAAATTGATAAAATTTCTAAGAAATTGATTGTCCAAAATTCTGATCATTTTAACATATAAAGAGCAAGTTTCTTAACTGGTTTCATTTCTGGCCACCATGTACAGTTGTCAGTAATGACCGTCCTCACAAAATCCGATCAGTTGAAATCCATAATATTCATCATACGAACAAAACAAACCGCTTAAATTCTCCAAGGACCTTATTGTCCTTTTACCACAGTTGCACTGTGGCTATACCAAGCACAACTTGTGTGAAAACGATTTATCGTGGATAAAATTAGCTAAAACAAAAAAAAGATATAAAACTTCTAAAAACTAAAAAGAAAACAAGAAAGTGGATATAAATTAGGTGAAGTGAAAATGACTCGTGCATAATATATTAGAAATTAAATTTTTATATTAGGAGTTTAGGATAATAATAGAAAGATGGTAATAGTTTCTTGTAAGTTATATCCTCTTTCTTTAAGCTAGATTATGTGAATAAATAAATTGTTTTTCAGATATTAAATATATATATAAAGAAATTAACCGTTTGACAGACATATAACCATGATTAATTCTTTATTATAAGTCATCAAATTGTTTGATCAAATTTATTAATTAAATACCAGGAAAAAAAATATTAATTAATTTAATTTTTAATTTCAATTACGTATAATAATGGAGCTTTAAATTCAAAAACATTATAAACACCATGTTTTTGTCGTGGTTAATTGTTAGAATTTAAACTCCTGGTCTTCGCAGCCTTAGTTTTTTTTTTTTAATAATAAACAAAACGATAAATCAAACCCTTTCCACGCGTTGTGACCGACTTTGATTAGACACCCTGCGAAGGAAACAACACCTCCACCTTCAACTCCCATATTATAAATATTGAAGGGTGTAGTCTTTAAATTTTATCTTTCTTATTTCTCATTTGCTAGAGCATATATACTTTTCCATAGCTCTCAACTCAAAAAGTTCTTCTTCTAAGTTTTCTGGTGACGAAGAGCAATTTATCCAAAGATGAGTCAGAATCAAGCTACAGGTAACTAATACTCCTTGCCATATATATGTTATTTCTTTGTTCGATGTCTACTCTCTGTTTTGGAGATGGGTATAAGATGAGATATTAGAATTTTTTTTTTTCTCCCTCACCTTTGATCGTTGGAATCTTTGGTTTTAATTGAACGAACAGATGGTTTTGGTTTTAATTTTGAATCGATGGGTTTTCAGTTGGGTTCTGTATTTGAAAAGAAAAGAATCGGAATATATTCCCTTCATTTTTGGCCTGGTGTGAAGTCAGAAAACCTGAGCTGATTCCAGTTTTAACTTTACTGAACTAAAACTGATATATCTATGAAAGCTAATTTCAATTTCAACTTCTCTTCTTTTTACGGAAAGAACAAAATGGAATATTACATAAAAGCTAATTAACCGGAAATGTTTTGAATTTGGAACAGCATATCCTCCACCGCCACCCTCAAATGCATACGTAGCGCCACCGCCAGCTGGCTACCCAACCAAAGACGGTGACACTCAAAATCAAGTTCCCGTGGAGACCAAATCCAGAGGTGATGGCTTCTGGAAAGGATGGTAAGCAAAATCCTGCTGCTCTTTTCGTTTCATTTTCCCCATTTTTGCTAATGTTCTCTTTTCCTTTTGGTACAGTTGTGCTGCCCTCTGTTGCTGCTGCGTATTGGATGCTTGCTTTTGAGGATTTGTTGAAAGAGTCATATTTGATTTGGATTTATGAGCATATTCTATTATATCATTTGTGTCTTTATTTGATTTTTGTGTAATTTTGTTTTTTTCCCCCTACAAGTTCCGTGTTTTAGTGGACAATGGGACCCGTAGGGCTAGATTATCATCCTTGATGTACTGTAATGAATTCTTTAATATTATAGTGATGTAATATATTATTTTCTATTCAATAATGATGGTTTTCTTTTATACAGTAATTCCATTTCTAGAATACCTAATTTTTCTTGATATTGTATTTTTTACGTATATATATTCGAACACTGAGATTGTACGCAGAGATGTTTATGTACATATTTAAATTTTGCTATTTTATTTTATATATTTTTATTTTTACTATTGGATTTAACCTATATTCATGGTTGGTACTCTTCTTTAGAGTTATAAGAGAGCGGATTAAAGTGTGTATTAATTTTTAGAATTTAAAAGAGCATATAAAGAAATGTTAACTCTTTAAAGGCTAGTAAAAGTCAATATCACAACTGTTCTGTAATATTTGTTTCATAATATTTATCATAATTATATTACGTCCGTTAAATAAATTATTAAATTTATTTAAGTTATAATAAATTATTGAGTAAATTGATTATATTATCTTTAATTTAATATTAAATATTAAATTTTAAAAAAATATTAAAATTGAAGTAAATAATTTATTGAAATTATTATAAGAAAGAGAATAAGAAAAGAGATTTATTTACTCCTTAAAATTAAGAATTTGACCAAGTATGTTAAAATAAAATATTTTCTAAATATATATGAATGATGATTTATGAATCGGAGAATAGTAATAACTAATATAGTCTAATGTTAGAAATGTGTTTTTCCTCAATCTGAAGAATGCTCCAACATATGTAGACGATAGGTTTTTTGTTTTTTTTCTTGATTGTCTTTACTCATATTATTCAATCGAGTGTGACCTATTTTTGTTTATTCAGCACATTACTATTCAAACCAAGAACCTTTAAGTGAAATTCGATAAATTAAGTGGAGTCTAACAAAATAATAATATTAATTGTTTGATTTTGGAACCAAAATGAAATTGGGTATAAATTTTAATAAAAAATAAAGTTAATTAAGGTGTCTGAATTTAAGTTCCTGTGTGTAATTATTACTGATAATATACAATAATAATAAAATATATAAAAGAATAAACATAAAAAAGATATTAGACTTCTCATAAACTCTAACTAACAAATAATATATGATTCTTATTAGATCCTTATCCTAGTACAATTATATTATCCAATATATATATCACTAAATTTACTCTAAAAAAGGGACAAATTTAATTCCGCAAACTTTTTTCACCCTAAATACATGACTACAGGTCGGTCGAACCGCAACATAAATCATGGAGGGTTAGGATGACAACCATACTGAAGCGGCTGGATAGCCGTGATGCCCTCTTCTACAAACAATCGAACCCTCACAGTGGCAGGGCATCCACTAGCTCAAAGCAATACCTCCGCAAATTCACCAATAGTAACTAAAACATCTTCTAAAACCCCACAAATCCATAGTGGCCAAACTAATGCCACCCAGGATGAAAACCAAACACGAACCTAAGCCATAAGAACATGGACGTCCTCTGCCATCACCTATAAGCGACAAAGCCACCCAGTAATCATAAACAACCCATAGAAAGGCGGGTGTCAGAAGGGACGAACCTCGGTATAGCTTGCTCCCTATAGGTCCACAAGCCGAGTCCACACACGGCCAGTTATGGATAATGCCAATCTCCGAAATATTGTCAAAGAAACTGGTCAGAGGAGTGTAGAGAAACAGGAGAAGTGGGGTAACTATAGCCTCAGGGAGACTCTCCCTGTTCTGAACGCAATATCCTGGTGTGACTTTTCGCCCAAAGTTCAAAATTTCGAACTTCCAACCCAAATGATAGATCCACTATCCCCGAAGATCAACCTGTCAACTTTTCCAAACATGATGTACTTTTTAAACTAATTCCTGAAGACTATGTGCAAGGTCTTTCCAATCACACTCAAGGGGGCAGTCCAAGAAACGGTTATCAGAACTCTCAAAAACAGGAATCCATCACAAATCGGTCTCCCACCCTGGCTACCCGCCATTCCAAGCTCTGTTCATCACAAGTGTGCCATCCAAGAAAATGATCATAATGATCTAATAGACCTAAAGAGAGAAGTGGAAGACATTGAGACAGTATGTCTCCAGATTCCATAAGAAACCGACAATGCCAATATTGAGAGAACCTGAAATGAATGAAGTGCGCCATTAGTGCCAAATGGCGAAAGAATTGTAAAATATAACAAGCATTCAAGAGTTAGAGTAAAACCTTCTTTAAACTTATGCTTGCAACTCATGGCACGAGCATACAAATAAATTCACAAGCCTATGAAGCTCAAACCGAAGATCACATAAGGAAGAAAATCCCAAGTATAGGAAGACACTCCTTCTAAAATCAAGAGACCGTTCACCTAGGAGAAGAATTGCCTCTTCGGCATCCACGAGGGAACTGTACATTGCAAAGCACGCCTCTCAAAGAAGGATAGATCACAATAAGACCAAACTAGTTTCACCCCCCTTGGAACGAGTAAATGCTCGAAAAGTATTATACTGGGATCAAGGGATCACTGAATAAGGTTTCAACTCATCAGGTACCTAACTCTAATTACCTTGATAACAATAAGGTTGTTGTAAGTAAGGGGAAGATCAAAAGATGCTCAGGTAGCATACACAACAGTTGCACTCAAGGGATACCCACCTATCACACCACCTATAATGGTGGATGTCAAGATGACAACAAAAGTATACCAATGTCAGAAAGCATCACTTTGACATACCCAAAAGAAAGCTGCTAAACCAATGCCCTGAGGTGAACTCACTCAAATGGGAGTGGAAGCTGGAAAAGAATATCTAACCTGGTGCGAACTACCTTAGAAAAGTAACATACAAAGGTGGAGCTAGAAAGATATCTGAGCCTTGGGTGCCGAACTACCCTTAGAAGTACATACAAGGCTTCAAGAAAATTCATGGAGCCGAACTAACCCGGACATGAAATTAGACAATCTGAAGAGCTTTATTGTAAATTTCCTTACTCAATAAGATAATAAAAATTAAGATAATATAAGAGACCTCTGGTTTTTTTACTTGATACACACACATGCTTATAAAGGTAAGAGAGGCATGAATGTGTTAAGTTTTTTCCTTAAGGATCTTTAGAAATTTTTTTTACTATTTTTTACTTATGTTTATAAAACCTAGTCATATGTTCGAACATACGACAGTTCACCAGTTCGGACCTGAAGTGGTCCATAAACCATAGTCCATCAAGCATACTAATTTGACATGCATATTCTCAGTTCAGACTCTAGCGGTACCACTTTAGTTAAGTTCTATTAGTTCGGACATGCAGTAGTTCTCCGTTCGGGACCTAAAGGCAGTCCTTTTACTAAAGTCCATCCTTTCAAACAAATAAAGGTTCTCCAGTTCAGACTTAAATGGTCAATGCCACCAGTTCAATCAGTTTCGGACATACTCAACCCTTCCAGTCGAACTCTAAGCATGCCTGTCTATCAGTTCGAAAACTTAAGCAGTCACTAGTTCAGACTTAAGCAGTCCATCCAGTTTCGAACTTAAGCAGTCCTCTAAGAGTCGACTCGGACTTAAATAAGATCCTCCAGTTCGAACTTGGACTTAAGCAGTCCTCCTGGCTTTGGACTTAAGCGGCTCCTTCAGTTAAACGCTGCTCTTAGCACCCAACAAATTTCAAGTTAAGGTCAACTGAAATAAGTTACGCTTAAAGGATGAGTAAGGAGGAACCTCGCTTTGGACAAATTACATACACCACTCCGGGTCCCAAAGGAAAACAACTTTATTAAAAAGCATTTAGAAATTTAAAAATTAATGCCAACATTCAAAATCATACAAGAGATAAATAAAAAGTCCTCATTAAATAAGCTGAAGGAAGTGACTCTTGATGGTTCTTTTCTTAAAGGCAAACGAACATCACCCCATTTTTCTCCTAAACAAACACTACTAAACCTAATAAGAACAAGCAAAGGAACTCCGCTCAAAATTAGCTATATAATTAGTAATCACAGTATAAAAAATAAAAGTATACACATAAATATAACAAACATGACAACATCTTTGGACATAAATGAACTCCAAATAACTAAGGGGGAAACTATAATATCAATAAACTAAAATATATTAAAAAAAGAATAATATAATAAAAGAAAAGATATTAAGAACCTTCAAAATGAAACTCTAACTACAGATAACATAGATTTCTTATAAATCCTTATCGTAATACAGATTAACTTTACTCAGTATAATATACTCACAAATTTACTCCAAAAAGGGAGGAATTTACAATTTACTCACTACTCAATTTTGAGAGCTTACAATTAACAACCCAAAATTTAAGGATAAATATTTGAGGCAAGAACCTAGAAATTCTCATTGGGCTTCTATGTTCAAATTCCAAATGAGACATAACATTGAATTGGCTATAAATTGTTTTCAGCGTAAGCTACTTTATTGTTTTTTTCTTTTTCCAATAACTGGAAATTTGATGGTCAAATGATCAAATATGAGTTGAAATGGTGCTTTTTGGCATATCTGCTTGGGCCTTTCAAATGTGGTTCTTTTGGTTCAAAAATATAAATAATCTCACAATTGAAGATTTGTTAAAGTAAACTAGTCAATAATAAGTGTAACTTTCAGTAATTGGACAGAAAATGTTTAAAACTTTCAAAATAATTGGATGAAAATAGTTCTTCGCTGTGAAAGAGATTGATAAAAGGGCGAATTTTGTTAAATAAAAAAATTTCTTCTGAAAATATCGGTCACCCCTTAAATAATTTTTCATTTGCTAAAAAATTATTCAAAATAATAACTAAAATAATTAAATATAAATTTACTAGAAATTATAAGAAGCCAAAAATGGTTGGGCTTAAAAGTGAACCATAATAATGTTTTTGAAATCCACTCCAAAGCTTTAATTGACAAGAGCGCTTAGAAGGCATTTGGAGTTTGTTTTATGTTAAAACACTAATTTTAATAAGATTAGTCAGTCTCGTGAGGTTATGTATAAGAAAAGATAGCTTTAATTGGAAATAAGATATTTTGTTTTTATTAAAGGTCTGTTCAACATTTTAGCTTTCCAATAGCTGTTAAGTTGTTTTTAATAACTGTAGCTTTTTTATATAGTGATTAGCTATTAGTTGGGTTAGCTGTTTATGTAGCGGTTATAGAAATTAAAAAGTGTTCAGTACAAATAAATGTTTGATATAAAACGAACAAAAAATGATATGGAAAGCAGGGAACAAGGCAAAGACAAGTGATTGTGTCACAAATGTCATAAAAAAATTATAGAATACTAAACGTAATGAAATTCCGTTTCATGAAACACTGTTTCAAAATTATAAATGCTATGAATAGATATTGATATTTACCAGAACACTATAATTAAATCTAAGAAAAGTGTTTTAACCTAAATCAAAACCTAAAATACTAAGTTCAACGATGCTGCTAACAGGGCCTAAAACGTCAACCTAGTAAAGCAATTAGCATTTCTATTCTTTGATTGAAAATTTTTACAATCCTGCCCTTAATTAGACTAATATTAACAATTTTAAACATGAATTTAAAGTCTTCGCTTTCTAATTAAAGTTGTTATGTTTTACTGCAAGTTTGCAATGATGTTAATAAAATTATGTTTATTTTTACACCAAAAAATTAAACCAAAATAATCTAATAACGAATAAAAAAGAACAGACATGTGAGGAAATTGTATTATCATGTTTAAGAAATGAATAATATTTCAATTTAGATAGTCTTAACTACACACTAGAGATTGACAGAAAAACAATAACAAAATTATATAAATCATCTGTTTTTTTTATATGATGAGTTTCTTATATGTTATAAGTAAAAATGCTAATACACAATATTAAAATGCCTTTTTTGTCATTTTAAATCCAACAGCTAATCAAACAGCTATTTTTATCAAAAACACTCATTATTATTAATGAACAACTATATGAACAACTAAGAGCGTAACAATAATATTTAGACCGCTAACAACTAATATTTTAACCGCTAATAAAACTATTAAAATAGCTAACAGCTACTAAAACAACTAACCTTACTAAACAGTTAATATTGTTAAAAAGACCCTAAATTCATGAATTACATTATAGTGGTTTGGTTTGTTCTAAATTAATAAAAATAATCAAATCTATATAATTAAAAAAATGTAAATGAAAATATATAAAATAGATACAAAATAACAATATTCTTAAATAAATTAAAGTTTGTTCAAATATAAATTAATTTAAAAAATTTGGGTCTAATATATAGAAATACTCCGAAACTTAGGAAGTTTTTTGCAATTTCACTTCAATTTCATCCTTATTAATAGCAATAGTACCACCCTCAACTATAATTAAGGATGAGATTGCAAATAAACGTACTTCATTGAGACTTAGAACATCATATTCACATGAAAAGAGTTGAAAAAAAAAAAATTCGTTAGTGTACCCAATTGATTGGCAAAATTAAATTTTTTAATTTTAAAATAAAAAAATTACAAAACTAAAATTTAAAAATAAATAAATTTTTAATAACTTGCAAAAATTCCAAGCCATTAGCATAAAAATGTGGTCTCACCAATGCTTCAAAACTTTTCTTTCTAGTCCACTCGAGTGCGTTTGGAGCGTCGGAATATAAAATATCATTAAATATATAATTTTTTTCAATTCTATAATTTTGTTTTTCAATAATTATTTTATAAATTAAGAATAAAAAATTCCTAATTGTTGTAACTTTTTTGGCATTGATAATAAGTCAAATTATATTATTTATTTATTAAAATTAATAAAATTCTTAAATTATTTTTAATTTGCATATTTCAAATATCCATATTCTATGGGCACGAGTATTCTACAGGACCTAAATCATCACAGGTTCCTTAAAGCATGTGAAATGTTTTTACGCTCTTGAAGATGGGCAAGGTACATTTTCCCTTAAAATAGACCTAATCTTTCGCTTTGACCAAGAAAAAGAATATTTTCAGTTGAAGCTTAATTTTTCCTGAAAAAATTTCCCAAACAATGAAAAATTTTAAAAATATTTTTCTGCAAATTAAATTTTACAAAACAAACCAGAGCGAAAAGTAAAATATAAATTGTTGCTAAATTTAATACAAAGTGAAGAAATAAAAAAGTCAGGGTTATGTGTTGTAGAATTTAGGAAAACATAAATATAATATAGGTGATGAAAAATATAATTTAAAGAAAAAACATGTTGGTGAATATTTAAGAAAGAAATAATTAAATATTTAGAAAAATAAAGTATATTATTTTTTTAGGCAAGACATTTTCAAGAATCTATCTTTAGGATAATAACTTTCGACCGTATATTTATACGCAGATAGTTTAATTAGAAAACCATCCCTAAGAGTACAATGTCTAAAAAAGAAATTAAAAATTACATTTTTTTTTTATTTATTCTACTCAAGAAACTTCAACTCAAAAGGTAGAAAATATGAAAATTACAATTTTATCGCCTAAAAATTAATCAAACATATCCTTATATTTAGAGAATATATTAATATATCGCATAATTTTTATTTCTTTCAGACTATTTTCATCCTTTTAAGCTCTGTTTAATTTTTTGTGAAATTTTTATTGTCCATTAAATTACAAAAATTTAAGTGAAAGATGAAAAGATAGAAAAAGATTATTATACAATAAAAATACCACCTTTTGAAAACTTTATTCCTTCTATTTGGATATAATCTCTTTCTACTCCCATCGCAACCTCAATCTCCACAACTCCTAATCACAATCTCTCTATACCCAAACAAGATACTAAATTCTAGAGAAAAAAACTGTCATTGATGACTCTATCAAATACCCATCTCTATTCAATTTGAATTAATAAAGCAATAAAATTTTGTAAATTACACACAAGTTCTTGTCCACAACCGCGGGCACATTTAAATATGGGCCTGCGCTCTATCTTATTTAGTAAATACCCCCTCCGGACCCCTAACAAATTTATTTTTTATTTTTGGAAAAAACCCCCATTTTTAAATTCCCCCATAGAAAGCAGCCTCTAAATTTAAATATACTTGCATGTGCAGTCTACCAAATGAAATGTACCATAACCGTTTATCACTCCACTTTATGCATTAACAATTTTCTTGGGATAATAATTCTTAATTGATTTTTCTGAACCTTATATTATATATATATAATATATATATAGCAACCATTTTTTACATGGGCATAAATCTTTTTATAAGGTTTACACTGGAATGTTTTTCCAGAGAATGTGAAAATGATCAGAAATTTTATTTTTCGAAATCGATCAAAAACTAAAATTTAATTTTAAAAGCCACGTAATATTGTTTCCTCAAATCAAAAATCATTTTTAATCAGATTAATTCACAAATAAACACCTAAAAATAGAAATCCAAAGTATAGACGCCAAACCCATTCTAGAAGAAACTAAACCATTTCCTAAGCCAAGTTCACAAAAACAAAGGAAAATTATTTAAATAAATAATAACAACAATAAAAAAAGGGGCCTAAATCTACCCCAGAATCCCACAATAGAACCCTTCCCCATTTCATTTATTCTTTCTTTCTTTCTTTAGTGTTTTTCTTTTTTTTTCCTTTTCATTTTTATTTTATTTTTCATGACCTCTCTCTCCCTATCTCTTTCAAATCAATTGCCTCTCATCGACCACACCAAACCACTCAATTCCCGGCTAGCCAAACCTAACCCTCTCCTCCCACTTTGTCAACTTTAATTAGTAGTTCATTGAGGCCTTAATGCTTGCTTGAGTGGGTGGTGTGTGACTTTAATGGTCGCCTCACTCCAGCCCACCTCTAGCAATTTACTAAACTAATCCTTCCATACTATGTAGACTAATAACTTCCTCTCCTTGATGATTATTTAAAGAGGCCAACTCACACCATTGGATTTGTAGAATTAATTAACGAAGTTTAAGAAAGATTAAAACTTAGGAGATTAACTAAAGTAATTATAATTGGGGTTTTTAGAAAACTAATAGTAAGCATAATTGAATAAGAAGATATTCTTGTTGTGAACGTTTCTTGATGTCTTTACAGAAGAATTACTTGGATTAACCTCCTGATAGAGATCGAATTATTTGGTCGATGTTGAAGCTCTTAGAACAGACCTTCTCATGCCTCCTTAAATAGGATGACACTTTGCCAGAATGATAGAACTCAAAACCCCAATTGCAAGAAATTGCTCAATAAAGGTTTCATTAGGCCAAGAACATCACCTGGGGTGCTTCAGTTCGTTTTTGTAAAGAAAAGACGACGGAACTTTGCATTTTATGCATCGATTACGAGCAACTTCAATAAGGTGACTGTGAAGAAAAAGTAGCCACTCGCCACAGAATTGATGATCTATTTAAAATCAACTTGAGGAGCCACTTGCTTCTCCAAGATTGATATGAAGATCAGCTATCAATTAAATTGAAGAATTTGAGAGCAAGATATTCCCTAAAACAGCTTTAGAACTAGATACGACCAATTGCGGTTTTCTACCCATGTTCCCTTTGACACTTACCAATGCTCCTGCAGCTTTCAATGGATTTAATGAAATCGAATAATTCAAGCCATACCTTAGATTGGTTCGTGATTGTCTTTATCCAAATGACATATGATTTTATTCTAAGGATAAGTAGCAATTCTAAACATTTGAGACTGGTGTTGTGGACTTTACGAGAAACATAAGCTTTATGCAAATCCGCTTCCAAATGTGAATTTGTTGAAAAGTGTGAACATTTTTGGGAACTGTTCCAAGGATGGTTTAAGGTTGAATCCCAAGAGATCGAAGCGGCTACCAAACTAGCAATAGACTCTACTTACAGTTATAAATAAATGTATGTAATTTTCTAGGTCTAGTAAGATATTATCGTGCGGTTATGCAAAACTTCTCTGTCGCTTCAGCCAGTTAACACAGAAGAAATGCAAGTTCATATTGGATTGAAGCATATGAAGCAAGCTTTCAAAACCTTAAGGAATGCCTAACCACTAACTCAGTATATAGCCTTACCTTCAGGTTCAGAAGGCTATGTCTTGTAATTTTATATAGGATGCTCCAGAAGGATTAGGTCGCGTACTATGCAATATGGTTAAGGGTAAATTGCCTTTCTTTGAGGAATTGAAGAAACATGAACAAAATTACCCCTACTCGATTGAAATGGGCGCAATCATTTTGCTCTTAAAGATAATGGAAGGTATTATTATATGGTGTCACTTGTAAGATTTCCAACAGATCACAAGAGCTAAAGTACAATAATTTGCCCAATAGATTTAAACTTGAGGCAAAGACGTTTGGATGCAGTATCTTAAATGATTATAATTACAAGATTCATATCATTCAGGGAAGGCCAATGTAAGTGGCAGGTGCCTTTTGAGCTGAAAAGTTCTATGCGAAGGTAATTTGAATGAGTGTTGTAGAAAGAGGCCAGATAGTAACGTGAGCTCGATGATATATTGATGAAGGGCCCTAGGTTAGAGGTTTCCCTTCTAATAATACTTAATTTAGCCTCAATTCAAAATTAAAACCATTGTTGCCTAGACAAGATCAAGGTTACACACCAGCCATGTGTCCTCTTCGCAAAAGAATTATGCAAGAAAGTGGCCCATAGGTTGGATTTAGTGACTTTTAATGATTTGATAGTTGATGGAATTCTTTTAGAAAGGGAACTTAAGATTATGTAAACCAGATGTAGAAAATTAGGAAGGATATTTTTGAAGCTACATTATGCCGCTTATAATTACATCCCAGGAACCAACTAAAATGTATCAAGGATTAAAGAACAACTATTGCGTGGCATGAATGAAGAGGATGTGATGAATTGTAATGCTTAAAATGTCTTACTTGTCAGCAGCTAAAGACCGAACATAGAGACCCCCTGGATCAACACCAAGTAATTGCTTTGCCGGAATGAAGTGGGAAAGGGCATCACTTATGGATTATTATTATAAGTCTACCCAAAACCATGAAAGGATATGACTCTATATAGGTGATAGCATATTCGATTCACTAATTAGCTCACTTACTCCATTAGCGTCGGTAACATTAGCAAAGACCTCTATGTGTCGGAGATCGTTCACGGGTATTCCTGTCCTCCATTTTTCTCTAATAAGAGGGAACACATACTTGATTTAGCACGATTTTTTTTATCCTCAAATGAATGGCAATCCTGAATGAATTATATATGTCTTAGAAGACATGCTTTAGGATTGTGCACTTTAGACTTTGAGGAAAAACTGGGATTCACATTTGTCCACTAATGAATTCAAGCTACAATAATAGATTATCAGCCCATATCGATGGTCACCTTATGAAAGCACTATATGTCAGAAAAATAGTCAAATCCTTTATATGTTAGGTGAGTAGGAGCAATACTAGAGTTATAGGCACTCGATTTAAGTCAAGAATTACATCGGAGAGTACGCGAATCATTAGGGTGAGATTAAAGCTACCTTGATACGAGAAAAACAGAGCTAATCGATACAATACAAATGCAGAGAATGTATGACTTTCCAAGGGGGTGATCAAGTATTTTTAAAGGTGTCACCTATAAAGGGCAATTTTTAATGAATTTTGGCAAAAAAAAGGGAAAAGCTAGCCCCATGCTAGCATGGTCCTTTCCACTATTGTCAAACCGAATTGGAAAAGTAGCGTATTAGTTAGATCTACCAATGAATTCTCACACATGCATCTAGTTTTCCAACGTGTCTAGTTGTAGAGAATACATATTCAAATCCTTCTCAACGTGATAGTGCACAAGAACTATCCAAGTCTGCGAAGGATCTAACTTATTGAAGAGATACCAAGTTGAAGATTTTAGATTTTAAACGCCTAAGCTTTGATCCTAGGTCATCGGTTAAGTTCTTTGGGAAATCAATTCAGATTGAGGAATGCACTTGGTAGGTAGAGGCAGAGATGAGAAAGAAATACCCACATCTCTTTTCCATATATTCGAATCCTAATCATGCTACTTCATTGTTGATCGTAAATCAAATTCTGTATTTGTTTCCTATTGCATGAGATGTTCTTTAACTTAAACCTTTGCTTTTAAGAGTATTAGGAAGTTATCTTCTATTCCTTGAATTTAACAAAATTCGAGGACGAATTTTTCTAGGGAGGAAGATTGAAATGAGACCAAAATTTATTTTTGAAATCAAATCAAAGTTAATTTTAATTTTTAAAAGCCAACCGTAATATTGTCCCTCGAAATCAAAACCATTAACTGGGTCGATTCATACAAACCAAAATGAAACCCAATGAACCCGACAACCATTATAGAAAGCATACCACTCCTAAGGGAACTATCACAAAATCATGAAAAATTTAAGCTCAAGCATAAATTATTTTTATTCACGCTTAACATCTGTTTTTAACTAATACACAAGGCTTATATTTGGTTTGAATGTAATTCTATAAAAAATAAATGTAATGGATGTATCAGAATCCATTAACTATGAGTTTTGGTAATATATATTTGAGAAAATTTATGGAATATAACACCCCATTCCTTTTTTATGTTTAAATTTGAGATAAATATGCAAATGTAATTAAGATATA
>NW_023591402.1:57522-145631 GCF_014843425.1 Jatropha curcas | reverse complement strand
ACTGGTTGTTCAAATTTTTCTTTTTCATTATAACACTGTAAATGGAATTTTAAGTAGAGAATTAATATTAATTAACAAAAATTTGAAGGATAATTAACAGAGAATTACCTTGACTCTTGAGATTGAAAAAGCAAAACTAAATAGGAATACTAAGAGAGGAAAATCATATTTATACGACGCATTCACATTTCCAGCTAGGGTACGCCTTACTGTGTATCACAATTGAATTGAGATGAGCTTCCTTTCAGGTAGATGACATTAATTAAAAGGGATAAATCGCGTAAAAGAGAAAATAAAGGTAGACTTAAACATATATTATATATGTATTTTCATTCTTAAAGATTCACCACTTATAATATTATAAGATTACCAAGACGCCACAATAGGAAGCCAGCTTTTTCCTAGTTAATTTCCTCAACCACAATTGATGAAATATGTATAATAATGATTAAAAAAAAAAAAAATTTCGAAGACCATAGCTATAACTAATCGATCAGCTCATTCATCTCGCAAATGGATCTTTATTATACTAAATTTATTTTAACGTTATTTATTATAACAAGCATTTATTTATATTGATTTCAATTTATTTTCGAAACTATAACAAAAGCGTATTTGACATATACCTTAAATTATAGGACCTCTATTTCATCAAGTTCTAGATGTTGCAATAAAAGCCTTCAGTAAGTAATTAAAGTGATTTCTGAATGTCTTAATCTTAGTATTTTATGATTATCCTACCTGACTACAGGACAAACAGCCGTATAGGCTTCACCCATTCTGTAAACATTTTTCATCATTCAACCAATCTTTGTTAAATCCATCTCTTAGCCGACTCGATCACATTCCAGGTAAAGCCTTCATTACTTTGCGATTGGACGTTCCGTTTTTGAAATTTTGTCAATGCATCACTGTAATTTTGACTGTATACCATACGCCAAGTCGTTTCTTTCCCAACAGGGTCAGTAATTCCTTGCCAAATTACTTGGCAAAATTGTCTGACGTTGTTGTGTGTATTCTGATCCGACGGTGAGTGAAAATTAGATATATTCTAATTCCATTGGCTATGTCAGACCGCAAGGAGTACGTGGATCACGGTGATCACAAATTTGACATGCAACAAATTGATAATCTTGAGCATTGCTTGCAACTTTATTTGTGGTTCAATTGAAGACGATCAACTGCTTCTGTTACAAAAGAGGTAAGTGGTTAAAAACAATAACGAAAGACTGAGTGTTGGGTGAAGATAAGAGAAGCCATTGTGTTCTTGTTCCATTTTTATTTCTTTTTTTTTTTTCCTTTTATCAAATTGAGAAATATTTAGAATTTAAGCCTCAATGAGTTTGTGGCATCTAATATCTTTTCATGACGCTCTGGGCGCAATTAGAATCTAGAGTTAATAGAAGAATTAACAACTATTAGCTGGTTTTAGGGGATTTGTTTGGGTTAATTTTTCCATTTTTTTTGTTTAGGAAATAATATATATATTAAATTTTTTCGTTTGATATAAACAAGTCTTAGATTAGAAAAGCCGAACGACTCAAATATAAATCCCAATCAGTTACAACTGTAAGCCGATTAATCCATTGTAATCAAAAAACGGTTATACTATTACATTACTCGCTCCAAGCACATAGCCATACCAGGCGTTGCCACTTGCACACCCGTCACCTGAGACATATCTCATGAGAAAATATTTTTCAAAGGTAAAAATTTATTTTCTGAAACAAATGGAACCATTTTCAATTTTCATTTAATGGCAGAGAAGCTTATGATCTTCCAGGAAAGCCAATTTCAATGTAATTCCCAATGCAGACTGCGAAATGTGAGTAGTCAATTTTTCCAATATTTTACAAATCATACTTAGACTTCGTTAAGGCATATATCAGAAGGTTCAATTTAATAAGTAAAGTATAAAAAAGACGAGCAGTTTTCTATTTAGTTTTATAAAGCGACAAATAATTTACTATTACTTCGGCTTTTACATTTAAATTGCTTATTTAACTGCTGATTAAATGATGAAAGGTAAATTTATAGGTTCTGTTTTTAATTTCTTTAAATAATATTTGAACTGAAATATCTATATTAGCTCAATTATTTATCTTATAACGATAATTATTATTTTCAATACTGACCTATATTGTATTTTTATTTTTTCTCTTTGAAATTCTCATAGTATTCCAAATTAATGAAGTATAAAAAAAACTAACTTCTTAATTTCTAATGAATAAATGTTTAGTACAATTGAATCATTAATAATTTTTAATTCTATTTGTTAATTTCTAGTTATATTATTTAATTTAATTTTTATTAGACTATGACTACTATATTTAACTCCATTAGTTTTTTTAATAGAATAAAAGTCTATATAATAAAACTTTTTATATTTAATCTATCATATCTATAATGTATAATGAAATGCCTTATTAAATTTATTGTACTCCCATTATTTGTTAATAAAGAGACATTTTAATTTTTATTCTAGAATATAATAGTATTAACTTATAACTTGAAACAATAAATGACATGGTCATCACTTTCTATCCTTCTAACATATCGCCCATAAAAAACATTTTAGTTGTTAGAATTATTATATTTATATTATATATAGATGACTATGAAAAGAACATATCATAATTTCGAAAAAATTAAAAATTTTATTTAACTAAATTTTGTTATGTCATAATTTGGGAGATGTTTTTTTTTGCAAATGATAGAATTTAAAAAACTATAAAAATAACATACCTTCCGTTACGCTTCTCTGTTGCGTAGCAAGCTATAAAAAAAGTCACGCAAGAGGCTTTTGGAGTTCGTTCAGAGATTTGAGTCACCTCTATTCTTTATCAGTACACTATGTGCTCTCGCAAGCGCGTTCATGCCTTTCACTTGCTTACTGTTTTCATGTAGTGCCAACATCGGATCTCTTAAGTTTTGAGCTTCGATTTTCGATCACCAAAGAGCCCTAACAGTAGTTTTTTATTGCAACGAATATCCAACTCTTTTTTCTGAGAAAGGTAATTTTAATTCAATTTTATTGTTAAATAACGTATTTTAATTCGGTCTATTAAATTTAAAATTGTTTAATTAGAAAGGGGTAGTTTATTTCGATTTTATATGGGTTAATAAAAGTATTTCTTATTTCCCGCGGGTAATACAAAAGGCAATAAATGTTAATGAAAGTTTAATCAAAATAATAAACTTAGGAAATACCATATTTTGGACTCTCGTATCTCATAATTCCACCCATAGCATTAATTATTTGATCAAATCCAGAATGAGTGACAACGTACTTTATATTATGCATTGACCGTGCAATTTGAAATTTATTATTGGCAAGGAAATTAATCGTCCATACAATTACAAGATGAGACGCTAGAGTCTCACTGGCAGGAATGGAATGTCGGTAAGAAGGAAGTCAATAATGCCTAATTTGAAGACTTAGAGAAATCCGAAAATCGCTATCCGATGAACTGCAGTACATTAAGAGTTAAAATTAACAGAACTGTTATTATTACATATGGAAAAATAAATAAAATTTCATCCCCTTCAAAACTATATATCAATTAATACGTGATACATAATCTATTTTGAAAAAACTTATAAACGTTGTCTCCATATTAGTCAAAATTAATTAAATTCTGTTCTTGTATTTTTTTACAAATACACTACATGTCCGCCTATACTTTTGATTTCATTCCAATTTTTATTCTATTCATTCCGTCAACTTACTTTGATATTTTTCTATTAAAAAGCTTTATAAAATGACATTAATATTACCCTTACCTCCCGTATTAAATTTTGTGATTTTCTACCACAAAAAGTCCAAATTTCAGCAGGCAAATTCTTTTAAAATTAAATTTTAATATCAAGTTTCCTAGAAGAATCTAACCCATTTTTGGCAACTGATAATGGTCATCATATTTGAAGCTAGCATTGAAGACAACATAACAGAAAATTCATATTAATACACAAATACATAGTCCCTAAACCTGATATATAAATTTTCATTAAATCCAACAAATAAGAATTTGATTGCACTTCGTTTCAAAAATGGGGAAAAATTGCAATTTATTTAATTACGCTAGTCAGCCGTCGAATCCAACAAAGTCCATTAGTAAGCTGCCAATTTCGCCAATCAGTTCATTCTGTCGCAATTCTCAAGGTCATTTTTGGCAACACAAAGGGGACAAGAGAGGAAAGGAGTGGAGATGAAAGTATAAGAGGGAAAAAAGGACAGGGTATTTCAGTCTTTCTCTTAAAATTTACACAGTTAAAAAATATTAAATATTGACAGAAGATTAAAATAGTTGGGATGAAATCAAAATATAGAGACAAAATAGTGTATTTTTTAAAAAATGCGGAACAAGTAAGTTAATTTTGGACAAAATATGAAAAAAAATATTATATCAATTTTTCCCTTCTTCTTTTTCAGAAAAGATTGACTGATAATCTTCTCCTCAAATTATGATTTTGTTAACTAATTGATTCCATTTTCGTTCAAAATAGCCTCTTTTAAACTGCTTAACATTGATCTCAGAAAAATTATAATATTTGACCGCTTGCATAGGAAAGCTGGTTTTAAGGTGTGAGGAAAAAAAAATTGCTTCCTCATGAATGTACAATCAACATAAATTATGACTTCTCTAAACTTTTTGATATTCATTAAGCCTTATGTTTGGTTATGGTGTAATACAATCATGTAATGAAATCGGGACTACTTACATTAATGATTGATACCATTAATTGGATTATAGCCTTTTTTTCATTCCACTGTAATGTATTCATATATACTACTTTAATTTCATCTCATTCATTTAATCTGATTAATGTATTTCTCAGTTACAATAAATAAAATCGTTATTGCTTCATTACCATCAAGGTACTCAGTAATTAATATCCAAATTACAGCACATCCACTCTAAATTTACAACTCTACCATACTACAACCCGCTATTTCCACCACTACTATCGACCACGATCTGCTTCGGCCTCCAGGTTCACCCACAGTATCGCGCCAACCACCATTGCCACCCTCCTTTACAAGCACTACCCACCACCACCATACTCCACTCTCTCACTAACACCTTCGTGCCGTAAAAAAAAGGTTTTTTTTTTAAACCGCACCCCACCACATTCTGTTTTTCCGACGCAAACCCCCCTCAGCCTCATAAAATTTCCCCAATACCATCACCTCAACCACAGCACCCTCAACCAGCTACCCATCTGCTCTAGCCACTTCCTACCACCACCACCGCTCTTTCACAACACACCTCTCACTATCACTAACTCACATAAAACAGCATTATATTTTTTAGTGGTGTTTAATATTGCCAACATTAATTTAAAAAATTATATTTCATCTTTATAATCTATTATTAGAACATGGAGAATAGACATGAAAAACCATTAAACAATATCAAAATAAATGTCTATGTAATCTTTAACCTTAGATATCCAACTGACGATATATGGAAAGAAAAATATAACCTTTCTAATGCATTCTTATATCTTTTTGATTTTGTTATATTATATTTTTTTTGGTTACTTCTTTTTTAACTTTTATTTCAGTTGCAAATAAATTTCTATAAATGTTACAACGTCTTCTTATAGCTTAAATATATGAATAGAACTGTTGGTTTTAAATTTTCTTTTGCAGTAATTAAAGGTGACTGTGGTAGATGGCTGGATGGTTAATGATGCATGGACCAGTCTCGATTACGAGTGGATCGCAGATCGGTAGTTGTTGGGTGGGTTTGGTGCTGGAGGTGGGGAGGTTACATGTGTTTAGTGTGGAAGTAGGTGATTGTTGATGGTGAGTTGTGATTAGAGTGGCTAGCTCTTTGGTGGTTAGCTAGAAGCTGGAGATGTGGTCGGGTGGTGTTGCTGGTCTGGATCATGTTTAAATATTTTCAAAGCACAACATAAAAAAACAAAGAGGGTGCTTACATTCTCATTAAATTTTACAATTGCAAAGAGGTTTTGATTACATTTCATAAATTTTTACATTGCATTACCAAATATCAGTTTAACTATGGAACTCTTGAAACCATTCCATTACATACCATTTTTTTTATTGAATTGCATTATTTAATTTCATTACATATGCTTTATATCAAATCAAAATCATAGCTCAGATCTTTGGTAATGAAGATCTTTTTCAATCATCTACGTAATGTAAACATTTTTAATTTTCCATTATAAAATATTTTAAATTAGAATTAATATTATATATTTTGTTTTAACAATTTTTTCTTTTCTTTATTCACTCTTCTTCCTAATAAAAATCATTTACTATGTATATTTTTTCACATTAATTTTTTTTAGTTTGGCTTCCCATGCATCTATCAAAGACTCTATTCTCTATGTGATTATTCTCAAATTTCCCTTGACTAATGATAATTCTAGAAATTCTCATATCGTCTACTTCTTCCCCCTACATCCTTCCAACTGTAGTCTTAATATCCTCGCGTCGTCAATTCTACGACCTTTGCAGCGCTCCCATTTATATATTATTCAAGTAATCTCTTTCTTATTAAATTATATTGTAGTTTTAACACTTCTATCTTTATTCCATAAAATTGTATATTGACCAGTACATAAATTATACAGTGAGTGTAAAACAACATGATCTCCAGTCTGCTCTCTTATATATATATATATATATATCTCTTATTATTGTAGAATTAAAGAAGTTATTTTTAAGGATCTTGATAATGAATATATATGTACTGTTCAAAAAAAATAATTTATCTTATCTTGTAAAGTAAATTAATATCGCTTGTTAATTTTTAGAGATCACTCTCTCTCTCTCTCTTCTCTTTCTCTCGATACTTTTAAATTCTTGTCTATTTTTTTTCAGATTAGTAACTTAATTGAGTTATCGACAAAACTGTATAGTTATATTGAATCAATTTTATTCAAACTTACTAATTATATTGAGATGCAAACGATAATTTGACATACACATTGCGAAATCGACCAAATGGCAAAATAAAAATTACACAATACTTCCTACAATATATCAACAATCAACACGAAAACTTAAATTCACCATGCGATTCGCTCATTAAACAACACAACTTTTACTTCGCTCTTTCCAATTCTCGTATATAAATAGCATTCGTCTATACTTGAGTAGTCAACGTCTTAGATTGTATCAATTTGTTTAGTCTTTCACATTCTTGCAATTATTTAAAATTAAGATGGATCTCATAATATTTTGTATTTTTTCGAAATCTACATCTCAATCGGAGTTTTTAAACGCATTCTAACACGACTCCAATACTTAACTCACAATGGTCGCGCTACTACATGTGATCTATAATAACAGTAAAATCCCAGTGTTAAGAAAATTATATATATGCTAAATTAGACAAAAGAAGAATAAAAAAAGATTAAATTGCTAATTCAAACTAGCTATTATAATAACGCAGAAAAATAAACAAATTAAAAAGCTCTAAGAGACGGATAAAAGGAAGCATTAGAGTTAAGCTATTTTACCGTTATATATTATGTAATGCCCAAATGTTCAATGTTCTAAAGGATAATATATGGGGACTAATTGGAGATGGAGGCATGAGAAGATCCATCTTCCATTATGGGTTGAAAGTGATTGTGTGCGAACTAAAAAGTATAGCAGTAGAGAGGTCGCGTTTATTTAGTGAGTGAGGAATCCAAATGTTATAGAGTTTATACTATGTATATTCGTTTTTTTTTTTTTTTTTTTTTAAACGGTAGATATCTCAGGTATTTTTTGCATTTGAACCTTCTAAAAAAAATGCATGTATAGATAAGCAAACATTATCCCCTATGTTATTGCATTTTTAAATATTTAAATATTTCAATACGTTTTTTAATTTTTTTTTTTTTTTTTTTAAAGGTAGATAATAGATTTTTTGCATTTGAACCTTCTAAAAAAAATGATATAGATAAGAAAATTATCATGTTATTGCTTTTAAATATTAAATATTAATAACGTTTTTAAATTAAAAAACATTTAATATCCAATCAAAACATAAAAAATTAAGAAAAAAAATTTAAAAATTTCTACAAAAAGAATAATAGAATATTGAGAGAGTTTTAAACATTGTTTTTGTTTCAAATTTCATATATATTATATACTTTCCTTTTTATTTTAAAAAATAAAAGTTTTAAAATTTTTAAAAGTTTAGTTATGTATGTGTATCTATTTGAAGATTTATCTTTAAAAATATTCAATCAAATCATACAAATATAAAAAAAAATATTAAAATAGAAAAAAAAATTTTTTCTTTTCTTTATATCTCTTAAATAAAATCCTTTACTTTTCGATTAGATAATAAAATCAAATATTTAAAAAATAAATACAAAAAAGATAAATATAAAAAAATTTCAAATGCCTCATTATTACATATATTTATTTTAGAAAAGTTAAAACTTAAACAACTATAATTCTTTGCTTACTTTCACCTTACCTAATTTATTGTCGCTTCTGTTTTGTGCCAAAAATTTACAAATTTAGAAATTTATATTTTACATATTCTTATGTTGCTTTCTTAAATTAATATACCAATATAGAAATGAAAAATACAAAGAAATGGACTATTTATGCAGAACATTTTTTAATTCTCTTATGCTTAGGCTCCACTTCTTCCAGACCAGAAATCTTGCTGCTGCCTCTCTTAATAACAGTACTAGTATCTTCTCTCATTATTGATTCTCCAGAATCTGAACTGATGACACAAAAATTGTTATCAGCAGCATCAAGCAGACTACTTACACTGGTTTCTTCTCCATAGACTAGCTGGACGCCACATTTCCTCATGGCCACAAGCTTCCTCGAATCGTCTGAAGCCGAAAATTCAAATGAAGCTTCATAATATTCATTAAAACAATTTTCACTTATGACTGACCATAAGAAAGTATTATCTGAATAAAGGGCCATGCCTTTCTCATCGCTAGACCAATAATGAGAGATGAAAATGAGATCATCACATTCACCCTTGGTAGCTTTAAAATGGCACTTACAACTAACATTCCTGACTGGCGTGGGAATTTCACAGCTAACAACAACACAAAAAGCAATTCCCATCATCTGATGTCTATTTGAGGACAACAGAAATGTTAATGAAGATCCAAAATCTTTATAGCAGAACCATTCTGGAATTTCACTTCCTGGAATACGAAACTGACTATGATCACGCTGTATGATAAAAATCAAGATTTAGATAATATATACATTGACAGAAAAACAAAGAGAAGATAAGCATGTATGAAGTACCTTGTTGCCGTTGACTTGGTTTGAAGCAGCTGCCATACATAGAAAGCTCCTTTGAGCATCTTCTACTATTTTGTTGGTTTCCTTTTGGGATAATTTGAAGCAATTAGCGAAATCCCAGGACGCAACAGTTCGATCCAATGGACTTTTCATGCATGGCACAGTTTCTAATGATGTGCAGTTACATGCCTTTAGGACATTCAAATGTGGTGGAATCTCTAGAAAATATTTAAGTTTCTGACAGTGGCTTACATTCAACAATTTCAGTTTTGATAGATGTTTGATGCTTGTAGGTACTTTCTCAAAATTGTTCTTGCTCAAATCTAAATCTTCCAATGAGGATAAATCACTCAGGTTCCTAGGGAATTCTGATAGATAACAGTTGCTTAAATCAAGTAGCAGTAGACACGGGAGAGATTTCAAGTTATGGAAATTCTCAAGTTCTGAGCAGCCGGAGAGATGAAGCCTTCTAAGGCATTCCAATTTGCAAATGCTACTTGAGAAAGTTCTAAGCTTTTTACAGTTTGACAGATCTAATGCCAAAAGTCTTGAGAGGGAGCAAATTGATGAGGGTACTTCTTCAATTGCAGTACCACTTAAATCCAAACATTGCACATTTTCAGGGATTTCTGGAAATTTTGAGATATTTAAGCATCCAGAGAGATAAAATTCAGTAAGAGATGTCAAGCTAGTAATGCTGCTTGGAAGTTTTTTTAGCCTTGTGCAGTTTCTCAGGTATAAACTAGCTAGGCTACAAAGAGATCCAATTGACTGGGGGAGTTCTTCTATTGCAGTATCACTTAAACCAAGAAATCGAATGTCTCCTGATAGCTCAGGCGATTTGGTAAGATTTGAGCAACTAGTGAGAACAAGAACTTTGAGAGATTTCAAATTAATCACGTCCCAGAGACAATGCAGACGTTTGCAGTTACTTAGATCCAAGCAGATAAGCTTGTTAAGATATTGAACAGATGGGGATACTTGAACCAAATTTCGGCAAGTTCCAAGCTCCAATCTCTCAAGATTTTGAGCCTTTGAGAGGTCTGGAATTGTAGTCAAATACTTGGAGTAACTTAGATCAATCCTTTTTAAATTCACAAGACACTGTGTCAAGATACAAAAATGGAGCATCAGTAATTTCTAGAAATTTTTGAATTTAAAAATGCAGGAAAAGTAGAAAAATGAACCTATATTCAGGCAGTAAAAATACCTGGACTCCAGTCCAGAGTTGTTCAACATTGCTGCCAACCAAGTAAAGTTCCACAAGGTTTTCAGCATGAAAGCTTGATGGAAGTGATTTTGACGGGTAACCTTCCCAATGGAAGAGTCTTAGCTTATTGGAAAAAGAATGGAGACCTTGATCAGGTAAGTGCACCACACTCATGCTCTTAGAGCCGGCATTATAGAATTTGAGCAATCTAAGATTATACATCTTTACAAAAGCTTCAGAATTCAAATGCATCTCTCTTATTTTAGATGTGTCCAGAAACATGCCTTCAACTATTTCAGTCCCCTGTGCATATAAAATATTTTGTAAGTGAATATTGGCACAAAGGAAGAATATGTGAAAAAAAAATATAAAAGAGAATCATTTTAAGATATCATTACCAGAAAAGTAATAATCTTTTCTATAAGAGAGTAGAGATTGAGCTCCTACCATGTTTTTTGTCAATACTTGGTAAACATCATCAGTAATCCACAACCTACTACGTTTTCCAGGCTCTTCTCTGGATTCTTCTCGTACAATTTCTTGACCCATTTCTTGCAACAATTCATGCATAGACAACTCATTATCTGAAATGGTTATCAGAGCCCGATCCTTAAGAACTGCAAATGCTATGTCTGGGAAGAAGCCACAAGCTTCTAAAATCTCACTCACAAATTCTTTTTTCTTCCCATTGAAAAAACATGCAATATCTAGAAATACATCTTTCTGTGTATCATCATCTAGTCCATCAAAGCTTACCCTTAACACATCATGAATTTTTAAGTCAGGAATCATTGCAAGTTTATGTTGTACACTTTGCCACTCAAGTACACTTTTATCATTGAGAAATGAACCTAAAACCCTAAGTGCCAAAGGAAGTCCTTTAGCATAAGATGTAAACTGTTTGGACAGCTCCAGATACTCTAACTTGGGATTGTTTTGTTTGAACGCATACTGACTTAAGAGCTGAAGGGCTTGATCAGTCTTTAGATAATGAACTTCATATATACTCTGCACTCCATGTGCATCTAGCAAGTGCTTATCACGAGTGGTTATGATGATCCTACTTCCTTGACCAAACCAATTAGGTTCTTTGGCTAAACTTTCCAACTGTTTCCAATCATCCACATCATCAAGAACAAGAAGAACCTTTTTGAGACGGAGCCTTCTCTTGATGAAATTAAAACTGGCATTGAAGGTCCTTCCATTTAAGTTTATTTCATCCATTAAGACTGTGGAAAAAAGTTGCTGTAGTAATGCAGCAGCACCATATTTTTCAAAATTCTTCTTAACATTTGCAAGAAAACAATGAACTTCAAAATGGGTAGACAGCATACCGTAAATGATCTTGGCAATTGTTGTCTTACCTATGCCACCCATACCCCAGATTCCTACCATGAGGACTGCATTTGAATCGAGACATAATTTCTTTTCCATTTCCTTAATATGGCTACCCATTCCAACAAGGTCACTAGTATCACTTGATGATTTATAAACTATTTTGTCTGAAATATCTCTTACAATTTTGTCTATTAAGATTGCTTCCTCCCTGTCATAAGAAGAAAATAATAAAGCACAAGTTAATTAAAACCACAAGTAACAAAAACAATGATTTCAACCAAATCTAATTTGAAATCATGCAAGCTTGAATCCCTAGAATCTATTCATATTATAAATGAAAGGAATCAATGTTAATTAGTAAAATATTATGTGTAAAAGTTAATAACAGTCACCATTCCAAAACTTGAATCAGATTCTATAAAACAACAACAATCAAATCAGAACAAAACTACTAAAATTTCTCTATATAAAAACTTCGAAGAACCCTAAAATATTTTGTTTTCACAAAGCCAATCATTAAAAAGTCACCATATTAACAGAGCATAGAGGATATAGCATCAATTTCAGCAATTTCGTAACCAACAAAATAGAGAGATATTACAAGACCAGGTCACTTTCTTGCTATTAAGAAATAGATAGAGCAAAAAGGAGGAGTAAGATTAAAGGGTTTTCACAAAGAAATTACCATTGAGAAATATCCCAGCCACAAATTGAGGCCACTTTTGTCAAAGCATCTTTCCACCCTTTCACCTTCTCCACGTCCTCCCTGAAATTTTCTTCATGCTTTATAAAAGCTTCTGCAACTCTGCCTGTCTGATTCCTCAAATCACACGGATCCACGTTATAGAAAATGGGTATAACAAATTTTCCCATTCTTCCACAGAAATCCATGACTTTGGCAAGTAAATCCAAGCACCTAACTGAAGAAACATACTTTTCTGAAAGAACAACTATTAAAAATCTCGATTCTTCAAATGCTTCACAAGTTTGTTCTTTTTCAAGTGATCTGCCTTCATCTTTGATTGAGCTTATGCCTTTTAGGCTCAACTCTCTACAAAGGGAAGTAACAAAATTGGTTTGGTTCTGTTCAGTATTTGTAAAGCTCAAGAAAACAGGGTATTTCCAGTCAGAGGTGGAACTGTAAGGAAGTAAAGAAGAGGGAGAGACCACTCGAGCGCTCATGGAAGCCATGGCAATGGCAAGCAGGCCAGTGGTGTTCTTGACTGACCATGAATTCTTCAAAGTTTAATCTTATTAACAAATTACGGATTAAATTAATCTTATTCACTGTGATCACCACTTTCCATGCCAAGAATTAAGACTTTATTATTTTATTTTTCTTTTGGAGCTTTAGCATCTTTTTGGAAGAAAGATTCGAAACGTATCGTTTCGTAACATCTACCGCGGTTAATGTTGACCAAAACCTTGTAATGAACCTTCAGGTCTTCTTCTTCACCAGTTCCTCCTCCTCTGTGCCTCTCTCTCTCTCTCTCTGTCTCTTTTTTCTATTCCGTTAAATCTTGTTTCCTTCTTAATTCAGCATCTCATTCTCTGTTTGATTGCCAAGACACCACAGGAAAATTGAAGGAGATATTCTTTCAATTCTCGTATGAATTCTTTAGTTAAAAAAGAAAAAAATCTGCAAAATCGGAGCTTTTGTTTCAAATATTTTCTGCAAAATCTACTTGTGTTTCACTTCTTTTTCAAGTTTAAACTCTTTCAACTGTTTATCTGTCTGATTTGTCCATTTATCAATCAATATTTCATTTGTTGTTTGGTTTCTAAGAAACCTTAGGCAATTGAATCAAAATTGAAACACTTTTTTTTTGTCTCAATTTAACAATTTTTTCAGTAATGGCTTCTTCTTCTTCTTCTTTTTCTCCTTCTCCTTCTTTCACAGCCACTGAATGGAAATATGATGTGTTTATTAGTTTTAGAGGTAGAGACACTAGAAATAATTTTACAGATTTTCTTTATAAAGAGTTATATCAAAAGGGAATTGAGACTTTCATAGATAATAAACTTGATAGAGGAGAAGAGATAACTCCGGAGCTATTAAAAACAATTGAAGAATCAATGGTAGCTGTAATTGTTTTCTCTCAAAATTATGCAGATTCTCCGTGGTGTTTAGATGAGCTTGTGCACATAATGGAATGCAAGAAGGCTCATGGGCAGATTGCATTGCCAATTTTTTATGGAGTAGATCCTTCCGAGGTGGAAGACCAAACTGGGAATTTTGGGAAAGGATTCGATAGAGCTAAAGAACAAGCAAACGGAGATATGCGGTTGGTGAAGAAGTGGAAAGCTGCTTTGAAGGCAGCTGCTAGTCTATCTGGGTGGGATTCATCTGTTGTTAGGTAAATGTAGCTTTTCTCTTGTGCTCTTAATTGTTTGCAAAGATGTTATATCTGTAGTAATATCACAGAATTGCTGGTTATTTAACACCTTTAGAAAGTGGAGACTAGTGTTTCATTTGCATGATCATGTATGTTTAATGATAAATATAGTTTACTGTTCTCTTTGTTTTACTTTTTATTCTATAGGAAAATGGGAGGAGTGAAAAAAAAAAAAATTTCCTATGGTTTTGGTTGAGTATAATATAGATTGTCTGCCTGTTTTGTACTTGGAATAATCTTATTAACATAATCAATGAGCTGTAGTAATTCATATTTCCTATATTGTTCTCCATTTTGGTTGGTTTTAAAGAGATGATGCATGTTTATATAATTTTGAATTCACAGCCATCTGCATATGTTTGTAGCTATTTTACTGATCTGACAGCAAGCATGATAAATCAACAACAATTGCAACAATGATAATAATAAACAAAGCATATTTGTCTTTGTAATCTTTATTACTGCTTAACGGTGGCAGCCTTTCCACATCTGACAGGTTGAGCAGTGTTGAATATGTTACATTATATACAGAAGAAGAGAGACTTCCCTATCTCTGATAGCAAATATTATAACCTTTGGAGTCAAAAAGCCAAAGAAGTTATGCCATTGATGTTGTATAATTTTAATTTATTAGGCATGAAAGAAGTTATTGTCTATACTATTTTCTCTCTCTATCTCTCTCTTTTTTCATCATTCCAACTCACGAATAGTCATTCATATATGTAGACCCGATGCCAAACTCATCGATGAAGTAGTCAATCACATATTGAAGAAATTGAATCATTCACCATCAAGCGATACTGAGGGACTGATCGGAATAGAATCCTCCTTAGAGCAAGTGGAAAGATTATTAAGCATTGATTTTCCAGATGTTCGTATTATAGGAATTTGGGGCATGGGTGGTATAGGCAAGACCACTGTTGCTGGTGTTATCTTTAATCGCATATCTACTCTATTTGATGGTTGTTGCTTCCTTCCAAATGTTAGGGAAGAATCAGAGAAAATGGGACTTCCTCGTTTACAGGAAGAACTTTTTTCTATGTTGTTAGAGGATGGCAATCTAAACATGCATATGCTCAGCACAGAACCCTCTTTTATTAAAACCAGGCTCCGACGTAAAAAGGTTCTTGTTGTTCTTGATGATGTTAGTAGCTTAAGACAACTAGAACTTTTAGCAGGGATCCATTGGTTTGGTACTGGAAGTAGGATCATTGTGACAACTAGAGAGAGAGGGTTACTAGTTAGCCATGGGGTGGATTTCATATGTGAGATCAAGGATCTAAATGAGGAACATGCACTTGAGCTTTTTAGCCGGTATGCCTTTAGGCAGAAACATCGAACAGAAGAATTTACTAAGCTCTCAATGCGTGCTATTGATTATTGTAAAGGCCTCCCAATAGCACTTAAAGTTTTGGGTTCTTCTCTCTATGGAAGGAGTGAGAGAGAATGGAGTGCTTTACTCGATAGACTAGAAAAACATTTTAACAAGGATATTCAGCAAACCCTTAGAATAAGCTATGATGCACTTGATGAGTTAAACCAGTCTTTATTTCTTGATATTGCATGTTATTTCAGAGGGCATGACAGAAATTATGTAGAAAAAATTCTAACGAGCTTTGGCTTCCATCCTGAAAGTGGATTAAGAGAGCTTACTGATCATTCTCTAATAACTGTGTTTGACAACACTTTGGGAATGCATGATTTGCTACAAGACATGGGTCGAGAGATTGTCCGCCAGCAATCCATCAAGGATCCTGGAAAACGTACCCGGTTGTGGGATCATGATGATGTTATTCAAGTGTTGACTCAAAAATCGGTAAGCGAGGCTGTGCCCATTTCTTTTTTGTAACTGATGCATAACACATAAACATAATGCTGGATCGCTTTTTTATTGCTTAAGAAATTATACGTGTATGTATGCATTTGAGGCATTTTTCCATTCACACATAATTTCATCTTCTGTTCATTAGGGGACAAAACATGTTGAATGCATTGTCATAGACTTGTCTAAAACAGATGAGAGGCATTTCAGTGCTAAGGCCTTCATGAAAATGAAGAATCTAAGATTGATTGATGTCCATGGTGCCTATGGAGACCGCAAGGTGCACCTATCTGGAGACTTCAAGTTTCTATATCATGAATTAAAATGTCTCTCCTGGGAAGGTTACCCACTAAAAGATTTGCCATCAAACTTTAATCCAAGGAAGATTATCATGATCGATATGCCTCGGAGCTCCATTAGACAACTATGGAAAGGAGTGTTGGTATGAAAATTCCTTTCTTTGCATATGCTCTTCTCTTTTGTAATTGTTTATAAAGATTTAGGGAGCTAATTTGCAGCAATAATTTCTTTTTTTGTTGATAAAACAGCACCTCAACAAGTTGCAATTCATAGATCTCAGTCACTCCCAATGCCTAATTGAGACCCCAGACTTCACAGGAGTCCCAAATCTTGAGGTCTTGATTCTGGAAGGTTGTACCAGCCTCTCTGTAGTTCACCAATCCACTGGACTTCTGAAAAAGCTTATTTTGTTGAATTTAAAGGACTGTCATCGCCTTAAGAGCCTCCCAAGAAGCATTGAATTGGAATCTCTCAATGAGCTTCTTCTTTCAGGGTGCTCACAACTTGGAAAGTTTCCAGAGGTTGTGGGCAGTATGAAACACTTAACAATGATTACTCTGGATGGGACTGCCATATCTGAATTACCTCTTTCAATAAAAAATTTGACCGGGCTTGTTTGCTTGAGCTTGAGAAATTGTAAGAACCTTGGGAGTCTTCCAAGCAACATCAATTTTTTGAAGTCTCTGAAAAATCTCGATCTATGTGGCTGTTCAAAGCTTGACAAGTTACCTGAGAGCTTGGGATATCTAAAAGATTTGGAGAAGCTGGATGTAGCTGAAACTGCTGTAAGTGAACCACCATCCTCCATTGCGCTGCTTGAAAATCTGAAAGTATTATCATTTCGTGGAAGTAAACCAATTGTATGGCATTGGCCCTACAAGTTCTTTTCCATATTTAGAAAAGCACACGATTCAGTGGGTTTGTCATTGCCTTCTTTGAAAGGTTTACATTCTCTGACAGAATTGGACCTCAGTGACTGCAACCTTTCAGAGGAAATGATCCCTGGAGATTTTCACTGCCTAACTTCACTTGAAGTATTGAACATAAGCAAAAATAATTTTGTAAATATGCCGGCAAGCATCAGTCGACTTCCTCGGCTGCGATATCTTTATTTGGATGACTGCAAGAATCTTAAAACTATGCAAAAACTTCCACCAACTATACATGAAATTTCTGCAAATAATTGCACCTCATTAGAAGCGATATCTAGTCCAGAAGCAATCACAGATAAATGGAAGTGGCCAATTTTCTATTTTACCAATTGCTTCAGGCTTGCTGTGAATCGAGGTGATGACAGTATGGCATTCAAATTTCTAAGAAGCCATTTGCAGTTTTTGAAAATGAGTCAGCTTCAGGTCCGTCCCTCCCTCTCTTTTCTTACTTCCCTCCTTCTCTTTTGCACTCTGACTCTCTCAACATGGTGATTTTTATGGTGCAGGAAGTCACATACCAGGGCTGTAGATTCGATGTGATTGTTCCTGGAACTGAAATTCCAGACTGGTTCAGCCAACAAAAAATGGGCTCATCAGTTACCATCCAATTAACGGCAAACTGGTACACTGAGAAGTTTAAGGGACTGGCTGTATGCCCTGTTTTTGCATCCTTTGACAATCAAGACTTGCTCACTGGTGGTCAAGCCTCAGACATTGCCATTTATTGCAAGTTGGAAGCCATCGGGTCGTCTGGGACCTCTGTCTTCAAATTTCTGATCTATAGAGTTCCATCGCTTCAGGCAGATCATCTCTGGATGGGGTTTCATTCCCGAATTGGATTTGGTACATCAAGTTTGTTGAACAAATGTCATTCTCTTAGAGTGTCATTCGAACCCTCTGCTCCAGGTGTGCAAGTGAAGAAATGCGGAGTCCGTTTGGTGTATGATCAAAATGAGAACGACTACAATTCTATCACTGCCAAATCCAGCCATTGTAATGAGAATTCAGACATTGTTACTGGTGAGCCAATGATGGTAGATGAAAGTGGCAAGTTGAAGAGAGACCATGAAGGCTATAATGAGGCTAGACCCACTGAAACTGGATGTTCTAGCAGGAGAGAGGAGCCATACCCTAAACGCTTGAAAAAATGCTAGCAAAAACCAGGTTTTCTACGAGCTTCTTTACTTGTACTTGCTTTATTTGCAGTTTGTCATTCAGTGAGGGTTCTAGTTTTTTTCACTTTGTCAGCCCTTCTCTTACCCCATTACAACTTTCTTGATAATATATGTTTATTGAATCCTGTATTTTACACAATAGTTTATATAATGCCTGTGGCTCATAGACTAGCTGTGTTCAATCTTTACTATGTTGTATGTGCATGTCATTTGAGAAAGAATGCGAGCATATACTAATAAAGAAAAACCGAAGAATATATTTAGCTGATCTCCAACAATTTTCACTTTAGCAGGTTAAAATGTCTAAAATACTATATGCATATTATGGGAATTTACAAATTTCCACTGTTAGACTTGCTGAGGGCATTATGGAAAATTTGACCGGCTACAGTTATATGAACTTCGTGATTAAAAAGATTCTTAAACTCTTCCTAATTTAGAATTTATAAATAGGCGGTTAAATAAAACAAATTCTTATTAAAATAAAATTTCATCTAGTTCTGTTTCTTTTATAAAGAGATCAGCGAATAAGGTAGTTCATCTACTTGCTACATCTTCTTATTTTGTGTCTGGTCTGAAGGAGTGGAGTACTGTCTCTCCTTTTATTGTTCAAGCTTTGTTTGATGATTTATGAAATTATTATTTCCTTTCAAAAAAAAAAAAAAATTCTTATTAAAATAATTAGAAAGGAAGCTATTGGAAGTCAAGTCTGATTTGGAACTAGTCGTGATTCTACTTTTACGCGCGGGTATTTATATATTAGTTGATAATTATCAGCATTGGATTTCTTTGATAAGTTTTAATTTGCAATTTTGTATGGAAATTTTTTTATTAATAGCAATAATTAACCTCTATATTTAGTCATTAAATTAATGAATATTTGAATTTTAAAAAATATTGATTTAATTTTTTATATTCATATTCAATATAGTAGAAATGGTTGATTTTTTTTTCTTAACAATTTAGATGGATTATGAATTTAAATTTGAAATAGATATTGTGAATTTAAATTTGATTTTTAAATATAAAACTGTAAAAAATTAAGATGACATAAGTTGGAATCAAAATTAATTATTGATGTATTTATTAAAATTTTATACTGTATATTTATTTGTAAATTGATAAATTATAATTTTAAACTATGCCTAATTATTTTTTCTTTAATTACTCTTTTTTTTTTTTTTTTTTTTTTTGTAAAAATTAAGATGGACATAATGTGGGAATGCAAATTATTATCTGATTGGTACTTTAATTAAACATTTTAACTGACTATATTATTTTGATTAAATTGATAAACTTATAAATTTTACAACTATGCCTAATTAACCTTGATTTCTTTGTCAATAACTTAACTTATTTTTTATTTTTTTTTTTTTCTTTTAAGATACAAAGGCCATCTTCTTTAGTGTTTGGTAAAACATTTTTTTACTTCTCGCATAAACAAATAGCTTTTTTTTTTTTTTTTTTTCTTAAGATACAAGGCAATCTTTAGTGTTTGTAAAACATTTTTTATTCGCATAAACAAATAGCAATGGAAATAGTAGGCAAAAGAGTAAGCTGCCATAAGCCAGCCGAACACACGCGCGCATCCATACAAAATACATATCCACAGCTGGTGCTGTTTGGTCTCACTATTCCAACTTTGTCTCCCAAATAAGTCCAATTGATAATAGCTGATAATATACTTTCAAAGCCACGAACTTGCAGCTTCGCTTGTGTGTATGTGTAGTCAAATTATGTTTGCATTTCAATTAAATATGGGTTTGACAAAATTATTCAATTAATACTATAGTTGTCAATAACTTCAATTAATTGAAAAGATTTCAAAGTATCTACATTCATATATAATAATCAACATCCTAAAATTGATTGATTTCAAAAGTTTTAAGTAATTCTTAAATTAATATAAAAATGCAATATTATTTTACTTTACAAATACATGTTTATTTTTTTAAAAGAACAAATTCATTCATCAAGATCTAAAAATAAAAAGCCTCTTTATTCTACAATAATAACATTTTCCTATCAAATTATCTTAAATTATTTATTGTTGGGCGAATCACATTTTTTTTTTTTACTCATTGTATTAATTTAATGTACTTCAAAAATAATTTATGAATAAACATAAGTGTTAAAACTACAATATAATTTAATAAAAATAATTATTTTCTCGCGGAATTACGACTAGGTATAAGATAACACTGAAAATAGAGTAAGGAATCTACTTTACTATGTTGAATCCTCCGCAACATTTCCCTTATGAAGTAATGGCAGGCTCTCCACATAAGACAGTTTTTCCAACAACTAATCTTCTTTTCTTTGAACAAAATAAATTATATCAATAGCAAATCAAATTTAAACCAAAAAAAAAAAAAAAAAAAAATAAACCCCAAAAAAAAAAAAAAAAAAAAACCCCCAAACCGGTCAAAAAAAAAAAAAAAAAAAAAACCCCAACCGGTCTCCTTTGATAATGAAAGATATCTAGTACAAAAATTGCAGAAATTCATAAGCTTAAATGAAAATAATCAAATATGCACATAAAAGAAAGACAACCTATGTGTTTATAGAAGCCAATAAAACATCACTCATCAAATGACATCATCAATAAAAAAAAAATACATAAATAAATAAATTAAATAATTTGAAGAAGGGCAAGCCGTGAGGTACCAATGTGGTCATCTGTAATACAATGAACTCTCTTTGAATAGCCATCGGTTTTAATGGCATTGACAAAAGAAAATGTCAAGAATATAAATATTGAGATAAGAGATAAAAGGTATTAGGTTATAGGAAATAAAGATGATAATTTTGAATAATTGGGGGATAAAAAAATTCAAAAATTTAAAGGTTAAGTTTTAGTTGGATTAGATTACTAAAAAATTATCGATTATCAGTATTATAAATTAAATATTAAATAGAAAAATTAATTAAGATGCTCAATTAAAATACAGTAAAATAAGATAAAATTTAAAATTTTTTAAAATAAAATAAATAGAATTATGAATACCTCGGACCTTCTATTCATTTCAGTTTTCATGTATATATATTCAATGTTAGTTACTCTTGGAACATTTTAATCTCTTGGGAAATGGCTCCTCTTCCTACTCATCAGAATTGAAGGTTCTGCTGGCCTCGCCGTGTAGTAAACATACCGCACATTTCTTCATTTTTTTTGCATTAGATATTATATACAATGAATTTACTGCACTATGCGCCATCGACAGCAGTTACAACAATTTAAAAGCCAATCAAAGGCAATATAATTCATTACAAAATTAATCAAGGGCAGTACAATTCACTGAGGGAAAGGAATATAAATTGAAATTAAATGTTACATCGTCAACAATCCAACCCAAAATCTTTTAGTCTAGGGCCACATTTTTTCACCTTGCGATTCTGCATCAGGTTTTTCTTATAATCTAAAGAACATAATTCAATTGCGATTCTGCATCAGGTTTTTCTTATAATCTAAAGAACATAATTCAATTGCGATTCTGCATCAGGTTTTTCTTTTCTTATAATCTAAAGAACATAATTCAATTGCGATTCTGCATCAGGTTTTTCTTATAATCTAAAGAACATAATTCAATTGCGATTCTGCATCAGGTTTTTCTTATAATCTAAAGAACATAATTCAAAAGAGACGTTACCTAACTAAATCATCTCCATCAATTGCCTTAGCTTAGATCATGGATCATCCCATATAAACAAATGAACATACTCTTTCGTATGAATCAAGTTTAAACGACGTGCTAAGGATCTCATGTTATGTAGATGATTTACTAGTAGAAGGCAACAATTGCATCATATAAATTGGAGAACTTTAGTGGAGAATTGCAGTTTGTCAGTTCGACAGCACCGAATTATGCCTTAACTGTCACCCCTAATTATTTTATTTTGGAGTCCATTGGGCTGAGCTACGTCGGCCCAAATCTCAGAGTCCATCGCCGAGGCCCAAGTGCCTCCCTCTGCGTCTGTGAAAACTTTTTCCCTCCAAAATTTACCCTCTTCTTCATATCAATCAAATTTATTTCCTTCTTTCTTCTGATCTCCGAACGACTATCTTCAAATTTCGCTAAAAGATCTCAATCTCTACTCTCTTTTTCTGTGATATAATTGTGTAATTAGGGATTCTAAGCATTAGAAGTCGAAGATGGAGGAGTACTTGCAGTACATGAAGACTCTGCGTTCTCAAATGAACGGTACCTCTCCCTCTATCTACAAGTATATCTAAATCAAGTATAAAACCTAGCCAAGATAGCGTCGAATTGTAGTAGTTAATGGTGATACTAACAGAACGGAATGAGTTTTTTGCAGATGTGGAAGATCAGGCGGCCAAGATATCAGTGGAAGAGCACACGCAGATCGCCACAATTCAGACAATGGAGACTGACCTAAAATCTGGTTCGTTAATTTTATTGTTATGAATTTGTTTTAAATATCAAGGCATAAAAATATGCACTATTAATTATTCCTTTGGAAAATTTTGGTAACTCATAGAAGGTTTCAGTGTGTTGCATTCAATTTCTGATCATGTATTTGTTTGTTTGTTTTAATTCAAATTAGCAGAATAAAGATAAAAGGATTACTCTATTGGAAGCATGCATTGCTTTGAAGTTTTCAATGTGTAGATTTTCAATGGTAAGGTAGATAAGTAAATAGATAGCTGTGGATGAAAATTTGGTTGAGGATGAGTTGAAAATATTATTTCAAGTACAATCTGTAGATTTGGTTGAAATCTTTATTTATTTATTTTTTAAATTTCGTTTACCCCTCATTTACTGGTCCAACACTTTTGGTGTCAAACTGTCTTAATGCAACCTCATATTTATAATTGGTATTTTCTTATTTAATATTATATATATTTACACATATTATTAGGATATATATCTGCATAACTTCATTTTAGGATATAATATATAACTTTAATAAAAATAATCATGTCGTGCCATAATATTATACTATAATAAATATACTCTCATTGAAATGTTATTATGGAATATTTAAACTTTCTCGAAAGTTCCTTAGATGCCTTTGAATTGGTTGCTAAAAATCAGATTGAACCCTCAATTAAATTCTGTGTCGAGTTAACATACATCTCCTGGATAATGTTTTTAATTTGAGAAAGGAAAGAATTTGAACTTTGGTATATTTCTTATGCGGAAAAACGTGAATATCAAAGTTAGCAGGGCAGGTAATATGATGTCTAAGAACCATAGCTAGAGATTCCGTATCCATATGAACTCTTACGTAATGGTATAATAGTCTGGATCCGACGATTTGCTTTTTAAATTCGTACTAGATATTTTCAAGTGTTAAATCTCGGTCATTGCCATAAACATATGAGGGTACTCTTTTACTATCCAATCACCAGGGGTGTGGGTCAAATAACCTTCACGGTGCTGTGCGTTGCATGTCAAAGCAGACTTGGTGTATCGCTTGTGTAATTGACTCCAGTATCTTTTGTGATTGAATTAACATTAAATGAGGTGGGAATAAAATGCTTTCACACTCGAAGCTTCAAAGAAATGTCAGACAGCCAGTACCGAGGTTGATGTTCTCATTTAATTGTAATTTGTTTTTTGCGAGGTGATGGGTTAGTGACAATTTGTTTTTGCCAAGGTCTTAAGTGGTGGGATTTAATGAACATCTTACACCAATAAGTGGCCCTACTTGAACAGCATGGACTATAAGATTTTCAATGCAGTCAATGAAAAGGAGAAATCTTCAAAGAGTGCGGTTATGTAGACCATTCTTTGAATACTCGAAATGCGATAATCTGCTGATGTTATTAAGGCAAGTTTTTTTAGTCCGTTTCAGGTGCACATAATAGGCTCAGAATCAAGTCACTGTCTATAATTCTGATTTTTGACTGTTTCTAATGATAAGTTCGTCTGATTTGGATAAATATGTTTTTCCCACCGGTAATTATTTTTCCTGGTGGTCATGTCGTGTGCAGACACATAGCATATACTATCTCGACCACTATGAAGAAAACTTAAAAGACAGCAATATGAGATCAGAGATGATACAGGCAAAAGGAACAGATATGCCTTCTGGCTGCTTAGATACTTAGGGAGACCAAGAGTAACGAAAAGATTGCCTTCTGCATCTAAATATTTGGGGAGATCTTGATATATAATGCCACCTATGTTTGCAACGCATCTCTCACGCCCATTCCTTTTTTGAGTGGAGGACGACCTAGCGGGTGGATGAAGACTTGTTATGACTGTATATGTTTTAGGCCACTTGATATCCCCAATTAGTTGAAGGTGATATGATAAATTAAGCGAGAATTTTGGAACAAACCATATATCAAAAATGCCACAAGCAATATCCACACCTGAGAGTACTAAGGTCGAAAAACTTGCCTTGGAAGATAAAATATTATGTGGATATTTATTCGATGGAGTAACGAAAGGGAGTCCCTGCTGTAGGGAAAGGCTGTTGAAAAAACTGTGTCAAATACCAATTTGAGGCCTAAGAGTATCTTAAAGATTGCTGATAAAATTTATAAACCGCTTGAGGAGATTTGAATTCTATCAGGAGATTGCGCACATGAGAGGATATTGATGTGAGCCCTGATAAGTACTTCTTGGTCGATAGGGAAAATGAAATAGGTTGGTCAACTCCGACAAAGGATTGGTTAGCCTTGAATTTGTTGAAGAAAAGCAAGATTAACATGAAACTGTGCGCCAATCTTCTTCCTGTGCGCGACATCTTTCAATCTAGAAAAACTCGAATAGAGGGCTGCCGTCAATCCAAACTTAGTGAAATAATCAACAACAGTGACCAGATGAATTGAATGAAACCATTGGAAGCCTTTGGGTGGATTTTTCACGATCACCGTCTAGCCCCACAGTTGCGAAAGGCAGGGTGAAGCAATGGGATTCAAATTGACCGAGGCTGTCCTTTGCAGTTAGCAAAAATTTGAACACTCACTAGGCATGGTGCATCACATGATCCGTCGTAGAACATTTACTATGGTTAGCGTCACGAACAAATATTGTTCTGTGCAGGCCTCAATCAATGAGTATTGCCAGAGTTCTGTTATAGAGACATGTTTAAATCTGCTAGAATTTTAATACCCCATCCCAGGGGTTCACGGCTTAGTTGGGATGGTTTTGCCGGGAGTACAGCTCAAAAGAAATAATTGCATTAATGAACTCGATTGTTTCGCGTGTGCAACATAGAAAATGAATTGTTGGGTTGTCGAAGACCTTGCGATCAGCCATGACAGGTAGCCTTCACTGCTAACCAGCTTTTTGTTCCCCTTATTCCTTAAAATTTGTTTAAGAGGCGACATTGACCGATTGTTGCAGACACTATGGTTTTTGAAGACCTTACTTTCCAAGCCTCCAAGAAGAATTCATCAAGTTCTTATTCTGCCTTAAACTCGTAGAGCACAGCAGTTATTAAAAAAGTCCAGGGGATCTACAATGGTTGAAAGCTGCGAATCTCCGTAAATGTGATTAATACTTTCCTGAAGCCCAATGCTGTACTTTTACCTTTTTAATAACACAAGTGCATACTATCACAGAACTCTGCACGGTTGCCAAAAATGATATTAATCCAAACTACAGCAACAGCAGGTTTAATTCCAGTGTTTCCCTTCTGCGAGTATATAAAGGAAAAATTAAAGGCTGTCTTTCCTAAGGCAATTACTAACGCTAGACTGTCCCCTCATATGCACACGCGTTTGGTGGAGTTTCCCAATTTTTTTTCTTTGGGCATGGGACTGGATCAAAAATTCTAAACCATAAGACAATCAATAGAGTATACATTGGGAGAAGCAAACAGGTTTTGGGAAAGTCCTCCGGGTAGGTCTTCAAATTTATTTGCTGCATATATATCTTTTCAATATCCTTTTTTCACTTTGGTAATAAGCAAAATTTAATAAATTCTTGCCTACAACAAGACATGCAGACCAATAACCGAAAGGGCCTGGCCCACCTTCTGATTCAGTCCAGATATATCCATAATTGTGAAAGCCATGATTCTAAAGACTCCAGCAGCATCCATCACCAAATTCCACATGATATGTCCTTATAAGACATGTGCTGAATTAATACGAAGTGTGTGGGAATAATAGGGTCAAGCGCAAAAAATCAATTGAGCAGAACTTGATCACTAAGTCGTCAAGAATAACTGGCATCCAGTGGATTTGTAAGGGTCGGCCCAATGACTCTGGTCTCCCCGCTATCTCACAAAAGATATTAACTCAAAGATCATGGATTAATGGAGGCCAAACGTGACGTCCCGCCTACTAGGATGACAGACTGCGAGTACTAGCAGAACCCACTGATTTTTTTAATGGTGCCTTCGTCGGCCGACACAGGGTAGTGGACATAAGATTGAAAATGAAATAGAATCCTCCATTCCCAAAAATCTTATGTTCAGCTGGGACAAATTATGCCCCTAATTTTTGAAGCTGCCAACTTCAACTTGGGAGCTTCAAAACAAACCAAGAAAAAATTGCCTCGGCAATAAATCCAAAAAAAAACAAACGCACCCAACCCAGCCACGCTTGTTTATGAATGTGCTTAAGGAACCAAGCTGCAAACTAAGCACTTTCTCTGTCTTTTGGGTGATCCCTAACATCTTCTAGTTTGGTTGCTAACGTTTTCTTGTGATGTTGTAATGTAATTACACTTAATTTTTCCATTTTTCTCAAACCTAGGAGGAGTAACTGGGAGACTTAAGTGTTTAAATTTGGCACTGGATGATAAATTCGGGTTCTTTCTTTGCACCTCGCACAGAAACTCTAAATGGCCATTATTACTTTTGAGTCGACAGATTGTAAAATAGCTTTTCACCCGTCTTTTATCACCCACATATGAACTTGGTGAGGCGCTCAAGGACTTCCAACAATCATTAAACATTTTGGGATTGGGAATCTATCCATTTAGCAAGCCACATTGGAGATACACATATATATAATGTAATGTATTATGGATTTTCTCAACTTAATTCTTGTTTGAAATGAACTCCATACGGAGTAACATTTCTGGATAATGTTTTAATTTGAGAAGGAAGAATTTGAACATTGGTATGTTTTTTATGGGAAGTGAATATCAAAGTTAGCAAGGGGCAGTAATATGCAAAAGCTAGCTTGAGTCTCCAATGAAACCTAGTAAGGAATATATGATGCGTTTTATTTAATATTTCAAGTGTTTAAATCTCGGTCATTGCATAAACAATAGGTATCTTTATATCAATCACAGAGGTGTGTTCAACCTTCCAGGTGTGTGCGTGCATGTCAAAAATTGGTTGCTTGTGTAATTGCTCAGTTTGTGATTGAAATTAACATTAATGAGGTGGAATAAAATGCTTGACACCTGAACTTAAGAAATTAAGACAGCCAGTACCTTGATGTTTCTTTATGTAATTTGTTTTTGAGGTGATGGGTTAGTGACAATTTGTTTTGCAAGTTTAAGGTGGGATTATGAACATCTTACCAGATATGTGGCTCTAGACAGCAAAAATGGATAAAAGTTTCATGCAGTCAATGAAAGTCTTCAATCGTAGTAGAATTTCTTTGAATACTGAAAATGTAATCTGCTGAATGTTCATTAAGGCAGTTTTTTAGTCGTTTCAGGCATAATACTTAGAATCAAGTTCTTCAATTTGACTTTTCTATGATATGTGTTTGATAATGTTCCACGGTATTTTTCTTTGCTTTTGCAGCAACATCTGAAGTGAAGAAACTTAAAGAAGATACTGATCAGATGATACAGGCAAAAGGACAGATATGCTCACAGATATTGGAAAAACAGAGAAAGATTGCTTCTTTGGAGTCTGATTCATACACCCTTGCCCAGGTAATCTAATGTTACCTTGAAGCTAAATTAAGGAAGTGATATGAAATAGAAGATGTGAAACCTAATATCAAATGCACAAATTATCACACTGTAAGGTCCAACTTGCTGGAGTAATATTATTTATTTATTGATGGAGTACGAGGGATGTCTGCTGTAGGGAAGGCTGTTGAAACTGTGTCAAATACATATGAGGCTAGAGTTCTAAAATTGCTGATAAATATAGCCGCTTGAAGGTATCTATAGGTTGCGCATGAGAGGATATTATGTACCTGATAATACTCTTTTTGGTCGAGGAAATGAATAAGTTGGTCACTCCTTGATTTGTTGAGAAACAGTTAACATCCCTGTGCTTCAACTTCATTCTTGATGTTGCAAAAATACTAGAAAACATTTAACTAAAATGGTGTAGAAAATTTGTTTGGGCAATGAGGTTGCAATCTTTTATGAGAATGTTTATCTGTAAATTTACTGGGCCCTTAAGTTGGAGGTAGGGTACAGTTGAAAGAATATTGTATACATGACGATTGTTGGTCAAGAAATGATTGTTGGTCACACCTTGATTTGCCATGAAACAAGTGCTTGTTACCTTTGTTCCTTATTCTTATTTTAGCCCCTGACGTTGTGCAGACACTGGAACTTATTCAACAAGAAAGAGTCAGTTTATCTGCTAAACTCGTAGAGAAGAGGTATTAAAAGCACGAATTACAATGGTTGAACTGCAATCTGTATGTGATAATACTTTCTGAACTATGCTGTGTTTACTACCACAGTGCATACTATATCAAGGTTGCAAATGATATTAATGCCAAACTACAGCAACAGCAGGTTTAATTCCCAGTGTTCCCTTTGTATAAATTAAGGTGTTTCTAGCATTCTAAGCCTCAAGTTGGGGTCCAATTTTTTTCTTTGGGCAGGACTGGATCAATTCTAACAGCATCAATAGAGAAATGGGAGAGCAAACATTGGTAATTTATTTGTCATATGCTTTTCATTTCTTTTTCTTATAAGCAATTATAATTTGCTACAAAGAATGCACAAAGAAGGCCCTGCCCACCTATGCAAGATATATCATATTTGTGAAAGACCATGACATTCTAAAGATCCCCAGCATAGCATCCATCACATCTTAAAAATTAAAGAGGTGTGATTATAGGGTCAAACAAAATCAATTGCAGATTGAACTAGTCTGTCAGATAACTGGCATCCAGTGATTGTAGTGCCTCAAGAATCTCAAGATCTGATTATTCTGCTCTACTGGAACAGACTGTGATGCATAGTCTTCCAGGCTAATTGAATAAGCCTATTTCCAAATCTTAATTTCAGCTGACAAATCCCTAATAACCTGCAACTTCACTTGGTGAGCTTCAAACAAAGAAAAGCTGCAAAAATCAAAACAAATGCCCCCACTTTGAATTCTTAGCTGCAAAATGAAATTTCTCTGTTTGGGTGATCCTACATCTTCTCAGTTTGTTGCTACGTTTTTCTTGTGATGTTGTAATGTAGTTACAACTGGGATATGCTTTGACTGGATAGATAATGGGTTTCTTCTTGTCAAGTTATGGCCATTACTTTTTTCAGATGAGCTTAACAGTCATACCACATATGACTTTTAGCAGATTCAAAATAAAAATTTTGGATTGGAATTATACAGGTCAAGGATAATGTTGATGAGGAAGCGACTGAAACTGGAGGTATGGCTCTTTGCAAACAGTCATACCATACATAAAGCATGGTGCCCTGTGAATCATGTCTGATATATTCTGCCACCTCTATGCTAACTATGTAGGTCTAGAAAGAAGTATCAGACCAATACGAATTCAACATTTTATATCTTGTGTATTAATTACAAGAAATTCCAAAAACATCGAAGTTTGTGATATGGATTTTCAGCCTGTAGAACCAAAGTTGAAGAACATTGTGCGACTCGCCTCTCCATGAGCTATTTTAGAAAGAACTAATGACCCAGAAAAAAAAGAAGATTTTAGCTCATGTTAATTTTAGGCAAAAATTTCAATTAAATCTTCAATTACAGGACCTTCATTCAGTTATAGCTGAAGTAGCCTTTATTCAGTTGTACCTGAAGTTTATTCAAATTAATTTTTTCTTATTTTTTCTAGTAGATTATCCACTAATTCCTGTTCTCATAGGTTGAAAATTATGACTGTACTTTTTAAATGAAATTCATCTTATTTTACAGTGTCATAAATCAAATATAGGCTTTTCTTCTTTTTCTAAACCATGCAGGTATGAACCACTAGATAGAATTTATTTTATATCAAAAAAAATAATAAAGACCCCGTAATGTTAAGTTATCTATAAATAATCAAGTTTAAGGTTTCAAACAAATAGCTTTAGAGTTTAGACTAGCAATTAAATAAGAGATGGCCTTAATTGACAGAAAGATCCTCCATTGAAAGTCCTGGAGAAATCATTATAAGAGCTAAAGTTTTCGTTATAAAGTTATTAAGTTTTTTAAAAGTTAAAAGAGTTCTTCATGGCATGGGCCTCATGGAAGATCAATGCTTCAGGTTGTATATGTTTAGCGTTAGCCAGCAAGATATTCTGTTTGATGGTTTGCAGTCAGGAGATCTTTGTAACTTGATGAGAATTTGAGAAAGTTTAAGCTTTGAGAAAGCCTTAAAATATTGTTGACGGATATCACTGATTTACCCTCATGCTTGGTCCCTGAATGTGGACCTGAAGCTCTACAATCCGCATCCACATGTGACTTTGTTTTATCTCAAAGGCCTTAAGGATTTGATTACTTGGGCCTTTCTATATTGGTGCCAACTAATGATACGAGAGATGAAAAGAGGGGGAAAAAAGGCAAGAAGCAAATAGGAAAATTTCAATTCTACAAACTTTTATCTTTGTATATATTAATGTAACATGATGTCCCCAGAATACTCTTTCAGGAGTATTATTATCTCAGTACACAACTTATGTTCAAATTGACGTCTATTTTTTCTGCTTATAGCTTAAAGTGGAATATTATCACTTATGATATTTCGCAGGGAAATCTGTCATTGATAACCACCTTATGCTGGACAATTTGGTAAACAAGCTCCTTACAATAAACAAATCTATTCATATGTAAGGAGTTGCAATCTTTTAAGCAATCCTTGGAATGATAGGGTGATGATACAAGGAAGAACCTAATGGCCAAGCTGGACTCTGCCAAAGCTAAGCTTGAAGAAGCTGTGCAGATGAAATCTAAACTTGTCAAAGAGAATAGCATGGTTGGTTTAACTGTGACTTCTAATGCACTGATCATATCATAAATGTAGTATGCCCCTATTTGATCATATTTATATACCAATTTTGTATCTTTGCATATACTGTGCAGATAGATTGTACTTCCTAAAATAAGATGTCTGTTTAATTGCATTGGTTTATTTGCCTTTTTTTAGCACATTCTTTTCGAAAATTTTTTAACTGCTTAGACTGAATTAATCTTTTACTTAATTGAAACCTTCATTTTATCTTTTACTTAGTTCTAATTTACATGATTTATGCCCATTCTAGTTATGTTTAATCAAAGTGAATGCTTGTTTAGTTTTAGGTACCTAACTCTGTCCACCATTAAACCCAAGAGAAATAAATAAGATTGCTTCTTTAGGACTTAACTGTGTCTTTAAGTTGTTCTCTCTTTATAGCTTTTGTTGCCTTGTTGCCAATGAATTCTTCAAAGTTTATTTTGTTTTCTATCCGGTGTGAAAAAGAAATTGTTGTACACAACTATTGGCTAAGTAATGTAATATCTCATCTAGCCTAGTTTGTGACGTCTACAATTCTCTTTTTTCTCATACCATGCCAGTAAGATGCCTTTTCCGCTTGTGCATCTGTTGTATGATTGATGGATCTTAGTTGTGTCATTCCAGGTGAAGCAGTCTATTGACCAAGTGAGGAGCAAGGAAAAAGAATTTAAGGTTAGTTGTTTACTCGGTGTGTCTGTGTTTGTGCGAAAATACATGATAATGTGTTTGTTTAATTAATTGGATCACAGATTATTCTCTCCTGAAATCAAACTAATCAATAGGTTAACAGTTCTTGATAACAACTACTTTATATGTTCTCTACAATTATATAATTGTCTACTATCTTTACCACCCTGAAAAGGGAGTTATAAGATCATTCATAAATAAGGTTTCTTTTTTATCTGAAGCAGATGAGTAGTGGCTATTAGTTCTATGATTACATATCTTCTTGTATGTGATTCTCAGTGGTAATTGCTCCATAAATGTTTGAATGACTGTAGCCTGAGCTTCTAGTGATGGACATTATGACTCTTGAAGAGGAATACAAAGCCCTTTTATCTGATAAAGATGGAGAATTTGAATATTTGCAATCTCTGCAAGGCCAGATTGGGAAACTCAAGGTAAACACTGCTTTCATCCTTCTTTTTTTTCTGTTTCTACAGAAAATAGGTGTCTAAGGACCAAACATTCACTCTGAAATTCTCATGAAAAATATGATTTAAGCTAGGTTTTAAGTTGGGGTGTGGAAAGACCAATCTGTGGATTGGTACTAGTCGAATGCATCCGCAAGGAATGATGTTAAACTCATGCTCAGAAAATTCTTGATCTGAATTATGGGATAACTGAAAGTTGAGAGAACAGTTTTAGTTTAAATTTTCTTAGAGGTTTTCTGGAAATTTCTGGTGCTCAAAATTTCCTGTACAAATACTGAAGGCCTCTTTTATCATGCAGGGCATTTCTCATATGATTAAATGTGCATGTGGAACAGAATACAAGGTGGCAATGGAGTTTTGTGCATGATATGAACCATGGAAATTTGCTGTGTTCGCTAAGGAAAGCAGTTGGTAGACTAGAATAGTGACTGTCTATGCAGGTAATTTGGCATCATGACAAGAATATTGGTTCTTAAAACTAGTACTGCAGCTTTAATATGACTGTATGATCGTAGTTGGTGACATATTCAATATATTCAACAAATCATAGCATCTTTTTAGGAAAACCTGTATATGCATAGCTTATTTAGAGAATACAGTTATATGACACTGCCTTGATATATAGTTGACAGCATTGACTTCACTGTACCTGCTGGAAGTAAATACATTGATTCTCCCAAAATTTCCATTAATATAATGTTGTTATTCATTGTTTCATTAAGTTAAAATTGCCATTATCATTGCTTGCCTCATAGTCCCACGATTGTCCATGCGTTCAGCACATACAATGCCCATCTTACACCTACTATTCATTACCTGAAAAATGAAGGAAATTTGAGCTGGTTCCCTTAACATGATTTTTTATTAATGGGACTAAACATCATTTTCTATGTTCCAATCATAATTCCCCCCGAAGTTTAAATTTATCATGTACTTGAATTTTAGGTAGAGATGTATATTAGTAACTATACCTTTTGCTTTTGTATTACGTACAAAAGTGTATGCAACAATTAACCATTACAAAAAGAAAACATAAATATATTAAGAAAATGGATTACTTGATCCCTAAAGTCTCTAAAGCAGTTGAGATATCACGAACTTCATAATTTTCCTCCACGAAGGCTAAGTTAGTGCTCTCTTGGGATACTATATCTTCTCTTTTAAAACTTTCTTCACCGCGAAGAAGCTCCTCACTTCCATACTCCACAGAGCCTCTTATAATAATTGTCTTATGGAGGCCGGCCAGTAGTTCTTCATGATCGGTATCCCCTCTTTCTCCAACAAAGACAACTATTTTTGAAAGATCTATTCCCCACCTAACTGAAAGATACCTGAAGAACATGCAAGAATTCAGCGTAATGCTTGATTTTCATTTAAAACCATTTTTTTTCTTTGTACACTTTTATACTCAGTAAAATTGGGTCTAACCTTAGGGCTTGTTTCCTTGATGCAAATAATGGGATCACATTTAACCTTGATGCTGCATGCGTGTAGACTGGGTTGCATCGAAAGCCTCTCATCCGGAGCCTTTGACGGATCTCATCGACCTTTCGAGTCTGATATCAATCATAGGAATATTTACTAGAAATTGTTAGAAAAAATTATGTATTTAAATTACTCGGATTGATAGTTGACATTTTCTATACCCTCACAAGCCTCTTACCTTGGACCCTGGATTGATGATATAAGAATAGCACCTAGAAGCACATGCCTGAACATACTCGACAAGATCATCTTCAGCCCCATCTTCCACCTTAGCTAGCCTAATCGCCATTGTTCTAACATTCTCACCTGGCCACCTGTACTCCACATGGGCTTCATAGTCCAAATCAGCTACCATATCCCTCCATGGATAATACATCTCGCTTCCACTGCTACATATTATTGCATCAAAGTCTTCTATATTCACTGGGCAACATCTTAATGCTTCTAAAGTCTCTTGCAAACATGAGCCAGTCAATAATACAAAACCTATCCTTCCCAAACCCAGGCATAAACCTGCAGCTTTCATCACATTCTTAATAATTTCTTGAAAGGTCTCTGTGCTTTTTCCATTACTGTTGTAGCAATCAGCTGCTATAACAAATAGCATCTGTCTTCTACCAGGACTGTAAGTAGCACTTGTATTACCGTTGGTTGAAGCAGCTTGAGTAATAGCTTCAATAAGTTTCTTCTGTCTAGTTGCTGCATCTAGCTCTCCATTAAGTTTGAGATCTCCTTCTATGGAAAATCTCAAGGATAAGTCTTCCACATCCTTTAGAGATTCACTCATTGGTTCTTCAGGAATTGGTGTGATCTCAAGACGGGTTGTTGGGTCGCGGTTTCTGCAATGTGCAACATGGGAGAGATAGTTACGGCAGTGTTCTGTCCAAGAAAAACGGTGAATATTCTTTAGGCCATTTTTCTGGCATTCTGCCCAGAGGTTTTTGTCAGCAACTAGCTTCAGAAGTGCATCTGCTATTGCTTTTTGATCATGAGGGTCAACAAGAAGGCCATTGTTGAGAGCCTGAAATATCGAGATTATGAGTTGGTAGGTCAATAAGTTTCATATGCATTAAATGGCTATACTTCATAATAGAAGAACAAAAGAACTCCTCCTATTTTTGGTAAGGCATAATGCAATCTAATGGTAATTACATTAAATTATGGCTTACCAAAGATAGCCTAAGGCTATGTTTGGTGAGCTGCAATGGAATATAATGTAATGTAATTGAATTCTTAGAGTAAACATTACACTAGAAATGCCTTTGATTACATTTTCCATTATGTTCCATTATGGTTCATAAAGCATGGCCTAAGCATAGAAATCAAATTTCCAAGGTGAAAATTTAGAGTATATTGTTTGTTACCTTCAAAATGTCCACAGGTCCACCATTTTTGGTAGCAACAATAGGTAAACAATAAGCAGCTGCCTGCAGGATAAGTTTGGAAGTTGAATGTGAGATAATTATTTATGCGCTATTTAGGTGCAGATCTTGTGAGTGTTTTGCTACCAATATTAAATGATTGCATTAGACCAGTTAAGATATGAATATGAGGCCTGGAAATTACCTCTATAAGTGTGAGACCAAATGGTTCCACTAGAGCTGGATTAATGAAGACACCCTTCAAGAGAAAAAAACCACCATAGAAGAACTAATTTTAGCAGTTCAAGTGCTCCGAGAAGAAAGAAAAGGAGTCAAGGTTTGACCAATAATTAGGCAGTTAATTTGGTTGATGAATTATGACTTTGTAGATGCATAGAGTTGTTTATATTTGCAGTCTACCACAGGGTAGAAAAAGAGGTGGGTAAGGAGGAGGATGGAATATTTATTTATTACCTTTGTTTTTGCAGCCAGCCGATAAATATCTGGTACTTCAGATTGCTTGTGGTGCTTGGGATAAGCAACTTGACCGTACAAATCATACTTGTCAATGAGCTTCAGCACAGTTGTAAGAACAACTGAGCTACTGCTATGCATCTCTTCAATATCATCTCTATTACCAAGTATTAGTGCCTACAAGAACAGAGAAGTGACTTCATTGAAACTGCCTGGTATTAGACTGAAATGAAAAAACAAATTTACCAAGTTGGCTAGCTCTCGGAGGCGCTGGCACTCCCCAAAAGCTTTGAGTAATGTGGTAATGTTTTTCTTTGGATCAGGACGAGACAATGCGAGTATCATAGGTTTATGAGGATTTGTGAAAAACCGCATTATCTGCATTTACAAAATTCAGTTAGACAATTATTAAGGAATGTAGTTTATTTCCTATTCCTCTTTATTTTTTAGGTCTTCCATAACCAGTCTCCTTTTGCAATCAATTTTAGGCAGTTAAAAGGGTTTATGTGGGCACTTCAACTTTTGTCGCAACAATTATATCCTAGGTGATATTCAAATGCCCCAAATTTAAGGACAGATGAACGAATATCGAAAATTTCAAGTATGAGAAGAGAATAATGACCTCAGACCATATTGGTGGCAGATTCCTTTTGTTTGGAGTTCTGTCGGAGCCAATTAATGACTTGAGATCACCTTCCAATGAATCTTCTGTTTTTACATAGCTGAACTCCATGCCTGGAGGTATAACCTGATGCCACGGAACAATTAGAATATGAGTCTGAACTTGATTAGATAGAAGCTTCACGTTGATGATAGCGTTCCATATGCTAGGACATTTAGACAAGTAAGCGGGTTATTCTGACTGAAATTGATACTGGTCTTTCTATTTGCTGTTAAGCTTACAGATATAACTTCTACTAGAAACTCAAGTTCTTAGAGTATTTGTCATTCTTGTACTTGTGTTATATGCAGAGTAGAAGCATAGAGAATAAAGGAATAGGAGAATATTCATACCACCATCCTTGGCATGTTTCTTCCAAGGCAACTTACTCCTCGGCGTCTCCTAACCCTAAGCTTTCTCTCCAACTTGAGGTCAAATCCATCATATAATCCCCACTGCTCTTCAATTTCTTGTTTTGTGCTAGTTACCACCATTTCAGCTGCATCCAACCCTAACTCTTCAGCCTCAATCCTCCTCATTATCTTATATGTTGCATTTATGTCTTTCCTTGAAAGTCTCCCTTGCTTAAGCAATTGCTCAAACTTGTTCCTCCCTAGTGAGTGTCCTGTTAGCACCATTGGCACATTCAAAGCTCCAGATAAGTGTGATGCCACCTCTCCGGCATCAGCGTAGTGGCCATGAATCACATATGGCCAAGTTGGCTTCCCTCCATTAACCTCTTCGCCTATAGCTCTAGCCATGTTGACAATATGGCTTAAGGCTCCGTCAACAAATTCAGGTATGTGAGGCCAAAGTGATTCTTTTGGTATGTACCTGGGACACATATGTGGCTGTCAGATCAACAACTTAGCCAAAATCAAACTTGCAACAAAAGAAGAAAGCTTTGACTACTTTTCACGAGGACCACAAGGAATTCTGATTATATAGGCTCCCGAACTTCCGCTGCCGTCTGGTGGGCATGACAGCATCTCAATGGGATCACCATAGCTGAAGTTGACCTCTGGTGAGGTTATTTGTCTTGTCAAGAGATCCACACGATAAACTCCTTTCGTATTGGCTAGAGCTCGAGCAAGTTCAACAACATATTTTACCTGTAATCACAACAATAGCTTCAGTCATGGAAAGTGAAATGTGTAGCTTAGTTTTACTATTAGATTAACATACTGAATTCTGCAGTTCAGCACTTAGCAACTAGTAATGATGTGGTATAGATTACCTGACCCCCAGTATCAGAATCTCTTCCAAGTTCCATATTTTCTCCACGCACCAAACCGTGTATGCTACAGCCAAAATAAAAGTAATGTGAAAAAAATCAACATAACAGTAATTAATATTCATAATCATATGAAATGCAAGCTGCCTCATATATCTTCTTGAGGCATACTTGACTGTCTGGATTGATTAGATTTAGTAGCTCTTTAATGTGTTTGGTTTATAATTTATCTTTTGTATCTTAGAAATAATTTGTTTGCTGAGATGAACATGTAGAAACCTGATGAGCACAATGTATAGTTGTCTAGGTTTTTCATCATAAGACCATATCTTTATATCAGAATTTATTCTGCTGATGTGTTCCACAGGTTCGCCTTTCTCCTTTTCCCCCTCAGAAAGTTCAGAAAGGTCATCTTCAGCATCATCACGCCCTTGCTCTCGTTCTAACTGTCTTCTTGCAAGCCTTTGTGCATCATCCCATGCTATCTGCAAATAAATTTAATTTGTTTGCTATACCAGATTTTCAGATATTGATCACAATTTTGTTCTGACACACTACTTCTTTGGCATCGCATAGTTGAATTTATCATTAGTTTTAGCGTTATAATCAATTTGTATTAGCAGAAGATTAATTTTCAGCAGCAAATGATGCTCTTTTATTCTCTTTATATGGGAAACAGCCAACAGTTTAATATTTTATTAGGGTTGAGCATTTTTCTGTTTAAAATCAAATTATTGAATTCCACTATTCTGGTTGGTTAATTTGATTTGTTATATATATATATATTTGGTTTTCAAAAATATATGTATTTTAGTTAATTTGATTTGTTTCGTTTTTTGAATTTATCAATTCAAATAGTTCATCAAATTGAGACAATATATTATTATTTGATTTCAACCCAAACAGATTATTTGATTTCAGTTCGAATAATTTGGGATTTCTTATTAATTCAATTTATAGGTAGTAGAGGTAACTTCATGGTTTTGATTTTGCAAATTTTTTTACTAAAAACATTCACTCCTAATTACATAATTTCACATTTTATGAGATTGGCATACCATATAATTAAAAATTAATTCAAACAATCAGAATTATGTGATTTTACTTTTATATTTTGACACTCAATGGCTATATTGAAATCAATGAAAAGTTCCACCACTCTAAATGAATAAAAAATAGGGCTGAGCAGAAACCGACTGAATCAAAAAATTTAATCAAATCATTTAGTTTGGTTCGATTTAATTTTTTGGTTTAAGGTTTGATTTTAATTAGAGAATTAAATTTTTTTATGGTTTGGTTTAGTTTTCACTATATAAAACTGAAAAACCTAAGAACCAAATCAAATTAAATCCAAAAATAATGTCCGATTTTCAATTTGACTGATTTGATCCAATTATGAACCCAACCGATGATTTGTACAACCGTGTGACCTTGGTTGCGTGCGTCTTATATATATATATATATATATATATATAAACTGACCTGTTTCTTCTTCCGGGCGAGATGCCAAATTCGCCAGCACATATTCTCAAGCCTATTACTACGTTCACGAGTATTCCTTGTTGCTATCACCTGCCCATAAAAGTACACAAGTTTCAGTCAGTCGCCTCCATTCATCTTTTCCATTTAATACCAACCACCCATAACTAAAAAAGACCTTTTCAGTATGCTACTATTAATTTTCCCTTTCTCTTTTTTCATATTCTTGTTTTCTTTTTTCTATAGTATTAGCTATTCTAGTTGAAAATAAATATATATAACCATATAGACCAATTATATATGATCTAATTCGATTCTTTAGATTATAAGAGTTTTCATTAATTTAATAAATATAAAGGAGAGTTTCCACTATAAAAGTTTTGGGAGGGCAGAACCAAAATGTATTCGATCTTCTAGCAAAGCAAAATGAAGAAAAGAACAGTCACTAAAGGCCCACCAAAAGAATAAATTAATCCTGATGCAAAATCTATCACACAAACTTGGATAAATGCTTTGTAAGCTTTCTAATTACTCATTTTTTATGCTTCACATATTTCATTGCCACACATATTAGTTATAAGCTCTAAAAATTTTCCTTTTCTTTTTCAATTAAAATCTTTTAAGAGCAACTTTTTAATGATCAAAACTAATAACTTGTATTACAAAGCATATTAGGAGTTCTTTGTCCTTTAATTTATGAATTGGGCATGCATGTTGAAACTCACAAAAAGAGAACAACATCACTTACTTGCTTCAAAATGAACCTTAACTCTTCCAATTAAATTTCCAAAAATATATATATAAAAAATTAAAGAAAATGAAAAGAAGAGATAGATAGAGAGATAGAGAGAGCACAGGCTAACCTTGACCCAAGTCCTATGAAGATCGGATTCATCAAAACTATTAACAACTTCTTCCACAAAATATTTAGTGGGATTAAACAATTTGTCTTCTTTCTCTTTGCTCTCTTCAAACTTGGCAATCTTCACCTTCCCATCATTTCTCTTCCTTAAACTACTTCCCACATCTAAAATAGCCTCCAAATACCCATTTATCCAATCATTTCCAGCCATTTCTTGCCCTCGCAAACACCAAGAACAAGAACAAATAACTCTTTAAAGAGAAGTAATCTTTATATATGCATATGAAAGATGCAAAAAGAAATATAAAAGGAGAGGTTAAAGTGTTTGTTATTTTGAAGGGATTGTTTGTTTTTGCACTTTGAAACCGAGTTGGACGTGAACAAGGCAGTCTATTTATGTAGAAGCCTTCGAATAAATTCTTCTTTCCATTTTCTTTTTTATATAATTTTGTTTTTTTAAAAATGATGTAAAATTGATGAATCTTTTAGCAACTTGGATTGGGTGGCGTTGGTTTCTTCCTTTCATATTCTTTTATTGGCATATTACTTAGGACATTTTTATTCTTTCAATATTCTCCACTTGGCACCCTTATGGCCTGTTTACATGTAGAGATCAGTTTTTTTTTTTTTTTCTGATTTTCAAGAAAACAATTTTCTTAAAAAAACAAAAAATAGGAAAGAAATGAAAAATAACTTGTTAATTATTTTAATAAATTGAAAATTATTTATAATTTTTATAATTAAAAAAAATATTATAAGACATAATTTAGAACCTCTTCTATTCTAAATTTTTTAATATGTATTACTTATTTATTTATAATAATATTATCAATTTTTTATCATTTTGTAGTTTTTATGAAAATAAATGTTGTCATTATAAACATATTTTTATAATAATAAAACTAATTGCATAAGTACAATACGAAATCAAAAAAATGTTTATTAAAAATTTACTTTTTAGTATAAAGGAAAACTGAAAAAAAATTTTAATTATTTATATAGTACCAATTTTATTGTTGTTTATTTCTTTTAGGGGATAATAAATTGTTTATTTTTAATTTGTTTAATAACATTTATATATATATTATTTAAATTTTGTTTTTAACTTAAGTTTAAATTATTTATAATTAGTCATTAAAATTTTTACCAATCTATCAACGAGATGTTGGTTGAGGTGATAAGCGACCTCAACCCTTATAAGAGTTAGAATATAAATTTGATTCTCAGAGAGAACATTTTGGGAGTGCAAAAAATCTTTACTTTCTACGAAAAGAAAATTACTAATTTTTTAAGAAAGTATTTAATGCACAGACAAGAGAGTAACATGACACACCACTAGTTAATTGTTTTGTGCTTATATTAGTGCTCAAAATGTAATCCTTAATGAATTAATTTTAATAATTAATTGTCAATTTTACCCTATATTAATTTTTTTTAATTATCTACCATTTGAAATCTACTGGCCCAATTAATTTGAATTCCTGTCGGACAAAACTACAAGAAAAGGTGTATCGCTCCATCTTTATTATTTAAAGGCACTCCGTACAATAATACTAGCATATCAATAGTATGACTATTTATTCAAATTAAATTTTTTATCTACCATTTCATTATAATAAGTAGTTTAACTTCTGTTTATGTCTGGCTCCCATTTATTAGTGCTCAAAAAATGTAATCCTTAATGATGTATTTAAATTTTTTAATAATTAATCCTTGTCGAGGTTTTACATCCCCACGTCTACTCCAATTATATTTCGTTTTTTAATTAATCTACTTCTTTACCATCTTTTGAAAATCACTTCTCCTCTTTTTGGACCATCCCACGATTAAGTCTTCCTCATCTCGAAATTTCACGAATGTCGGACAAAAACTTACTGAAGAAAAAGAGATGAAATAGCATCACGCTCCACCAATAGGCGCTCTTAATTAAATGTGTGTAATACCAGAGGCACTCCGCCTACAATAGGTACATACTAGCATTCTCATTCCTCAATAATAGCGCGAATTTCCTTAGACTCCATCCTGATGAACTATATTAGGTTTCAAATGATACTTACATATTCTTTAGTCCTAAACCAATTTACATATCAGACATTTTGTATAATACTATAATATATATTAGTTACTAGTTCATATAGAATTAGGACTACCCATATATATATAAATCTACTGAATTTAATCCACATTATTTTATTTTTAGAAAACTAATTAGTGCTGAATATTAGCTGGACTAACAAATCAGATTCTCTTAGAGTAACAATAGTTTTCTTATATCCAGAAACAGTTTATTTATGTTCAAAACTGAATATCCAAAGACGAAGGTTGAAAATTTATATTTGCGATTTTGTCATATGAAAAAAATTCACTGTTATAAAAATACACTTAATTTAATATCCATTGTAGTTTGATGAAAAAAAGCTTCGCTGTGCTACTTGAATTAGTAAAACAATCGATTTGGTAGCAACCAAACATTTTATCCTATATATACATTATGTGCTCAATCACTCACTCTCGACACTCCTCACATCCACGCGACGGTGCAGTAAAGAGCTTTCCCATAATAAACTCCACTTTAAATTTCAACAGATATAACCAACTCCTCTTTTAAGGGTGTTTGGCTTGTGCCACTATACTCTAGACAAAATTATCTTAATTTAGATATATTGAATGTTAAATTGTCAGGCGACTACACAAGCATTTTTGGAACACCATTTAAGTTCAAACAATCTAATAAAGTGCTTATATCATCCCAAATTTTTTTATTTGGAAGCGCTCAACAGTAGCGTCAATTGGAAAATGTATTGTTAGTTAAATTGCAATTATATTAGAAGTTGAAGTGGTTCAATAGCATTCAATTATATCTTAGTATATAAAAAAACATTAAGATGAAAATAATTTTCCGTAAAAGGAAGCCAAAATAACAACTCTGATTTGATGATAGCCGGTTATACTCAAAATATGTGATAATTTTGAGATGACAAGTCCAATTAAGTAAGAAAATTTGTGCCAGGTAGGTTGCACTCGATTTCTTTATATGCCCATATAACGAGGGAAGAACCTATCTGTTATATATACTGAATTTATAAATTATTTTATTTAAAAAATAGTTGATATTACTGATCAATTTTGTATGTCATATGAAGTTTATTTTTTCAAACTGACCAAACGAAGAAAATTATGGAATTTTTCATATGAAAAAAATTCTGTTTAATACATAATTTAATCATTGAGTTTGAGAAAAAATTTTGTGCTACCTTGAATTAGAAAATCGATTTGGTGGCACCAAAATTTTTCTTTCTGTAATAATCTGACACCTCATCACACTATAACAATATTTTTTAAGGTGTTTGGCTTTTATACTCAAAATATTAATTTGATATATGGTTAATTAGTACAGCTTTTGGAACACCATTTTTCAACAATCTAATAAGTGCTTAATCATCCAAATTTTTTTATTTGAGGCGTTCAATAGGTCAATTGAAATGTTTAGTAAATGCAATTTTAGAAGTTGAAGTGTTCAATAGATCAAAGTAAAAAAATTGAAGATGAAATAAAATTTTCCGTGAAAAGGAGCCAAGAAAATTTCTGATTTGTAGGGTACTCAAAATATTGAATTCTGATCAATAAGATGAATTTGCAGTGCACTCGTTTAGTTGAGAATATTGTATTACTTCTCTCGCAAGGCTTGCTTTTTCAAATCTAATCAAAATATATATGAAGCCCTTGTATTATAACACAAGTGACAAGAAAAATAGTGTAATATTATTGTAAAAGATGGGGTCTTTTAGTACTTACCTAAAAAGCTTTCACCAAATACATGAATTCACCATCTGAACTTTTTTATTTTAACTTTGTGGCATCTTTAACTTTTATTTTGACGCATCAAATACTTCAACTTATAAAATTACACATATTAAATGCTTTAATTTACAAAATTAGATTAATTGCACACTTGTTAAAAAGTTGAAATTTATAAAAATTATTATTCTAAAAGTTATACTGACTATATATTAAGTCGATATTTTACAGATAAAAGCAAAAAATTTTAAAAATTATTGATATTAGTGCCGAAAGGTATGTGATATTACCAAAATTAACAAGTGCAAAATAGGTCCTTCGTTTTTAGAGTGTCATAAAGTTAAAATTACAAAGTTCGATAGTAAATTTATATATTCAACCTAAAAGCTTTACTTTGTTTATATGTATATGAGTTGCAAAGTGTTGCCATAGCATTGCATGTAGAGACATTGAGCTTTAAATAAATAGTTTGTCTCAGTGCCCATATAAATATATATATTCAAACAAATCTTTCCATTTCCTCTACATAGTTGTCAAGTTGCCAATCTCTCGTGACCACTGCAATCTCTATCATGGCCAATCAAAAGATGTTAAACTTTTTCTTTTGGCCATATTTTTTTAATAAATAAAAAGAGTTTTTCTTTTTTTTTTTTATCTAAATGAAGATATTAATCAATAAAATAATATAAATAATCAGTTTAGAGAAGAGCTAATTAATAAATAAAAGAGGAAAAAAAAGATTTTATTGGTATATTTTGACATAATTAATTAATTTATCTTTGTATGTTAAATATTACACGATAGTTTATTGCCGTTAAAGTAAAATACATCTCCGTCGTCTCCGTACATTTTTTAACATTTTAGTCTTTTAAGTGATTAATCGGCGTCGTATCACTTCAGTAGGAGACTGAACTTTCGGCGGTCGGCGATGACTGATTCGCTGGTGAGGATCGGAGGTGTGGAAGGAGAGTCATTAAAGAGAGCATTGTCGGCTCTTATTCGGCCATGTTCGCATCAACTTCGGCGTTGCGCCGATTTCTTTTCCTAAGTATATCTAATACTCTGATCAATTTTCGAATATCAAGAATCAAGAATTTCTCTGTACATTTTTTTTTTTTTTAAATTTCAATTTGTTAATACACTTTCTCTTAGTAAATTAGTTTGTTAGTATATTATTTTATTTTAATTTTAAATTTAGCTCCGTGGTTTCAATAATCCCTCTCACCTCTCCAATAATCCGTCTTCTCCTCCCATGAACAGTGATCGTGAAATTGGAGTGAATAGAAGATGAAGAAGAAGTAAAGCTTGTACCTTCCAACTGGACTGTATATGCCCACTATAATCATACCTGCAAAAAAAAATCACCGACCGCTTCAAAATCACCATACCCACTGCCCGAATATCGTGATTTTTGCAGTGGCTTTTTGTTTAAATCGGTGCGTTGACTCAGCTGCTTACACAGAATTTTTCTTTTGCATAGCGTGATTTCATAGATCTGAAATATATCTAAGGTTATTTTTGTCTTTCCATAATCACTTAACAGATAAAATGTTAAAAAATAGACAGAGGTGTATTTTAATTTAACGGTAACAAAATACTGAGATAAAATCATGTAATATTTAAAATATAAAGGCAAATTAATTAATTATGTTAAAACATAGGGATAAAATTGTATTTTTCTTTTAATAAAAGATGTTATTGAACTGTTAGACCTGGAATCATTATGTTATTTAAAATATAAGTATTTGCATTTAATTACTCATTCAATAGAAATATTTTCTTTTTAGTAAATAATCTTAGAAAGAACCCCATGTGTATCATTAATTTAAAGGTACCTACAAATATTAGAAAAGGAAAAGAAAACCTTCCTTGGCATATTACCTAAATTTTTGAATGAACAAAGCATATTGGTGGCTTCAAATTCCTTAAAACGCAATGGCATAGCAATAACGCAATCCACTTGCCTAACCTTCTATATCCATCTAAGCATGGTGGAGCTTTCGGTCGGTTTTGTTTTAATTGGATCGAACCACTGACCAAATAAACTATAATGTTTAAAATTTAAATCAAATCGAATAATAATACACGGAACCAATTTCATTTGGTTTTGACTATTTCTGAGTAGATTTGAGCTTATAATTTTGCATTTAATAAAAACATATTCAGCTGAAATTTTTTTATATAAAAACTAAATCAAACAATTCAATTTGTTAGATTCGCTGAACGTTGCTCGACTCTAATTTTAAGGTCATATTTTCGGCAATAACTTTGAAGTTAGTTTTAGTATTCTAGTCAAAATTATTATTGTTCATTGTTCAACTTTTAAGTTAGTGTTTATTATTTATATTATTCAGTAATATCGCGTTTATATTAGTATTTAGCGGTGAAATAGTAGGTTATGAAATGTTATTCCTTTCAATATACATTTAACTAAGAGCTAATAAAATAATTAATAATTATAAATAGCCGGTAACTATTAAAACAATTAATATTATCCTACAATGCCAGCGGGAGAGAAAGGGAAAAGAAAGAAACAAAAATGTCCTTTTGCGAAAAAATCAAAGGGTATAGAAAGAGAGAGAGAGAGTAGTGTAGGGAGATAGGAGTTGAGAATGTTACATCTATAGCATAGTACCAAATTAAAGAAAGAATAAGTGGGTAATATAATATGGAGGTCAAGATAGAAAGGAAAAAGAAATACCCTTTTGCATATTTCAAGGAAAATCCAATTTTGTTAGGACTCTTATCATATTCATGGCCATTCAACTCTTTTTCCTCTTTTCTTATCTTTGCGCGCGCCCATATATATATACTAATATGCGGAGGTCAAGATGAGAAAGGAAAAAGAAATACCCTTTGGCATATTTTGCAAGGAAAATCCAATTTTAGTTAGGGACTCTTTTTATCATAGTTCAATTATGCCATGTCAAACTCTTTTTCCTCTTTTGTCTTATCTTTGCGCGCGCCCGATAATATATATACTTACTTATATTATATATAGCATAATATATATATTATATAGTTATATATATATAGAGATATAGAGTAGTCCTTTCATGTTCATAATACTGCGTACCACATTTGAAAAAAATCAGTTTGTTCTAAAAAATAATTATTGCATTTGGTGGTTTTAAGGAGTAATAAATATTCTTGTTTCATGCTTACTCCTGTGGTGTAAATATGAAAACCAATAATGTCTATTACTTTAGATTGTTAATGGTTTTCTTAGAGAAAATTAGTATTAAAGATTAAGGCGTAACATTAGTCAAGATTATTTCAATAATTTATGTATAAAGCTTATATATTACCTTCATTTCATAATACTCGTCACATTTGAAAAAAATAGTTTGTTCTAAAAATATTTATTGCATTTGTGGTTTTAAGGAGTAATAAATATTTTTTTCATGCTTACCCTTTGTATATGACCAATAATTATTACTTTAATTTAATGGTTTTCTTAGAGAATTAGTATTAAATTAAGCGTAACATAGTCAAATTATTCAATAATTTATTATAACTTAGACAAATTTAATGATTTTCTTAAGAGACATGAAATTCTAAATGCGGTAAGTATTATACAACCAAAGTAGTACATTTTTTATGTTGTTGCTTTTTATGCTTATCATTAAGATTATGATTATGATTTAACTAAATATACTTTACATCCAGTTTACTATGACCTACATGAAATTGGTCGGTTCTTTCTGTTGAGATTTTTCATATAAAATCACTCCATAAATCTCTCATTTACCTCCTTAATTTTAGGGATTGTATATCTGTAATTATTAGCTAATATTCTCTATCCTTATCTGTGGCTTCAACTTGCATTATAAATCTGCAGTTGTACACTCCATTCATATATGAGAAACAGTAAAATACTCTTCTAAATCTCAATTTGGTATCAGAGCTTCGTTCCTCTAAATCTTGAAATCTTTTGCCTAAATGGATAACGATGGAATTGAATAATCGGGAATGAAATCAGTTCTTATGCTTGTTCAAATTGAGAGTATTTTCATTATAGAAATCGTTCTCAATGAATCAAGTTATGATGTTTGGTCATAACTGATGGAGATGCATGTTGCCGAAAGAGAGAAGCTCTCTTATATCCATGGTAAGGTGAAGCAACCTGCAGAATCAGAAGAGGGATATGAAAAGTGGTATGCTGAAAATCAAAAGGTGAAGAGGTGGCTATTAATAGTAATGAAACCAAAATTATGAAGCAATATTTACGTTTGCCTACTACCCATGCAATATGGAGTGCTTTGGATCACCGTGATAAGGTGGTCATGAAAAATCCTGATGATGTAACAACGTAACAGAAATCCATTGAACGATTAAGGGTACATATATTTCTAGCAGGATTGGATACTGATTTTGATTAGGTTCGCGGTGAAATTCTGCGAGGAACCAACTCCTGGTTTGGAAGAGTGTTATGCATTAATTCGACGAGGAGCAGTACGTCATGCCACTTTGAAAATTGAAACTGGAAATTTAGAAGCTGCAGCAATGGTGACTCAAAACCATCCTAAAAAGAATGCAGAAAAGTCTATGTATAAATGTACCCATTATGATCAACCTGGACATACCAAAGATCGTTATTATAAACTTGTGGAATATCTAGAATGGTGGGATCATAGTCAAGCACCTCGGAAAAAGAATTCCAAGAAGGGTCCAACCGCTGCTGTTGATGAAACAAATATAGAAGACGATGTTGCTGGAAAAGGATCAGCAATGGTGACAACCACAAATACTTGTGGTAAGGCTTTAAATAATTCTGCACCTGTTTCTAGTAGCACATGGATAATTGATACTGGATGTACAGATCACATGGAATTTGATTTAGACAGGTTGAACACCTTAGACCGTCATCACAAAAGTCCAATTCTACTACCAATTGTAATGAGGCTCTAGTTATTGGGGAGGGATCTATATCTCTTACCAATACTTTAAATCTTGATTCTATTTTAATTATCCCGTCTTTAAATTATAACCTCTTATTTATTTCTCAAATAACCATGGTTTTATCTTGTATTGTAATTTTTTGGCCTGATTTTTGTGTTTTAAGGACATCCAAACAAGGCAGACGATCGATTGTGGAAAGCTCAAAGTGTACTCACAAGTTGGATTTGACCTCAAAGTGTTCTCATAAAGTAGACTTGGATTTGAACTCAAAGTGTTCTTACAAGTTGCATAAGGTTTTAGCCGTGGAAAGCTCTAAAGAGGAGAAGAGCAAAACAAGAATTTGGCTACGGCATCGAAGGTTGGGGCATGTATCATTTGGTTATCTAAAAAAACTATTTCCTATCTTGTTTGAATAGTTTGATCCTTCTAGCTTTCATTGTGATATTTGTGAACTTGCAAAAAGTTATTGAACTTCTTTTTCTTTAAGTTTGAATATAAGTCCTCTTCCATTTATGGTTATCCATTCTGATGTGTGGGGTCCATCCAAAATGACAACTTTGGGTGGATCACGTTGGTTTGTTACTTTCATTGATGATTGTAAAAGGATGACATGGTTGTGGTTAATGAAACCCAAAAGTGAAGTAAACATGTTATTTCAAAAGTTCTATTAAATGGTTAAAACTCAATATAAAGCTTAGATTCAGGTTCTTTGAAGTGACAATGGAGGAGAATGTCAAAATTCTAAACCGCAAAAATTTTTTGAAGCAGAGGGAATTATTAATCAAACAACTTGTTCCAACACTCCACAACAAAATCGAGTTGCAGAGCCCATATGCCATTATCCTATTGGCGAGAAGCTATTGCTTTTGCAGCTTACTCCATACGCCCTTCAAAGTTCTTACTGATGCAATACTTGCCCCACCAATTTATAATTTACTTCCTCATGTGTTTAGGTGTGTAGTTTTTATCCATCTTCACAAACATGATAAATTGGATATGCTATGCACAAAAAGGATACAAGCGTTATCATCCTCCATCTCAGTCTATGGTTATAACAATAGATGTTGTATTCCATGAAGAATAAATGTAGTTTTCTTCTAAGTTTGAACTTCAGGAAGACTACCAAAAAGAGATTCAAACTAGATTACGATTATAACATGAATTACCAAGGCAAAGTTGATGTTGAGAAAGATGATATTGGTGAAGTTCACGGTGAGAGATGATATTGGCAATACTAATGATGTAGCTTTGGATCTTAACATTGAAAAGAGCTTAGAAGTCGACGAAGTTATTGAACCACAAACTGAAAGCTCCTCAATTGAAGAATCTCTTACTGATACACCACATAATCGTTTGTTAAGGAGGATGCTCCTATAATAGAACCTGAGTTACCCAGAAAACAACTACCAGAGCGTTTCACTAGAGGTATTCCTAAACCAACATATGAACCTAAACTTTCTAGCAAAGTCAAATATCCCATGAGTCATTATGTCTCTAACCACAATTTGTCAGAATCAAATAAGTCATTTGTAAATCAATTATCTGCTGTATCTATTCCCAACAGTGCACACAAAGCCTTAGTTGATCCAAGATGGAAAGCTGCTATGAATGAAGAAATGAACTCATTGAGAAAAATGGAACTTGGGACCTAGTGGATTACCCACCAGGAAAGAAACCAGTGGGATGCCGCTGGGTCTACACTGTGAAATATAAAGCAGATAGAACAATTGAACAGTTTAAAGCAAGGTTAGTCGCAAAAGGATATACACAAGCCTATGGAATCAACTACATAGAGATATTTGCACTAGTAGCCAAGATTAATACTGTTTGAGTATTATTGTCTTTAACTGTGCACTAAGATTGGCCGTTATTGCAATTTGATATAAAAAATGTGTTTCTATATGGAGAATTATCAGAAGAATTTTATATGGAGATTCCTCTAGGGTGTATGGTACCAGAAAAATATACCCAAAAGGTGTTGGAAATTGAAAAAATCATTGTATGGTCTAAAGCAATCTCCAAGAGCGTGGTTTGGAAGATTCACAAAGTCCATGAAAGCATTTGGATACCATCAAAGCAACTCAGATCACACTTTATTTTTAAAAGGACAACCGGGTAAGATCACTGCTCTCATTGTCTACGTAGATGATATGGTGGTCACAGGAAATGATGCATAAGAGAGAAAGACACTGCAAGAATACTTATCTACAGAATTTGAGATAAAGGATCTCGGTTTCTTGAAATATTTTCTTGAAATTGAAGTTTCTAGATCCAATAAAGGGATTTTCTTATCCCAAAGAAAATATGCATTAGATTTGTTGAAGGAAACAGGTATGTCAGCATGCCAACCAGCTAACTCGCCATTGGAGGAAGGATTGAAGCTCTGTATTGAAAGTGACCAAATTCCAGTTGATAAAGGAAAATATCAAAGGATGGTAGGAAGATGGATGTACTTAGCACACACAAGACCAGATCTTGCATATACATTAAGTGTTGTTAGCCAATTTATGCATAATCCTGGTGAACAACATATGAAGGTGGTCATGCGTATCTTGAGGTATTTGAAGTCTGCTTATGGGAAAAGGATACTATTCACTAAAAAGGCAAATTATCAAGAAATAATTGTCTATACAAATGTCGATTGGGTAGGAGCAATTGATGATAGGCGATCAACCTCTAGTTACTTCACATTTATGGGTGGTATTCTCGTTACATGGAGAAGTAAAAAATAAAATGTTATTGCTCGCTCAAGTGCAGAAGCTGAATTTAGAGGCATGGCATTCGGACTTTGTGAAGCCTTATGGCTAAAACATCTCTTGCAATATTTGGGTTACCCGCCTAAACAACCAATTCAACTATATTGTGACAATCAAACTGCACGTGACATGGCTCATAATCCAGTGCAACATGATAGGACAAAACATGTTGAAGTCGATAGATTTTTCAACAAAGAAAAATTAGATGGAAATATCTTGGAGTTGCCTACAATTTGATCTGAAGATCAATTGGCTAATATTCTTACTAAAGCCGTCCCAAGCCAAGTTTTCTTGAATTGTCTTGACAAGTTGGACATGAATGATATCTATGCACCAACTTGAGGGGGGGAGTGTTGAGATTTTTCATATAAAATCACTCCATAAATCTCTCACTTACCTCCTTAATCTTAGGGGTTGTATATCTGTAATTATTAGCTAATATTCTTTATTCTTATCTGTAGCTTCAACTTGTATTATAACTCTGCAGTTGTACACTCCATTCATATATGAGAAATCAATAAAATAGTCTTCTAAATCTCAATTCTTTCTTTCTCTCATTCTTTACTATTTTCTTTGTATCTTTTATTTTACTATTATTATTATTTTTCATTCTCTCTTTCCACACTTGAAAAGTCTTTTGTTTAGTAAACTCAATGTAGCCTCTTTCACCACTTGAATTTAGCTTTTGATTATTGAATTGTTTGAATATATTATCAGAATTCATATTCTTTTGAACACTGAAACTAAAATTAAAAAAAAATAATATTAGGATATCTTTTCGCTTGGAGTTGATATTGACAAAAGAATTTTACTACGATTAATAGTTGTTTAGTAGCTAATAGAGTTCGCTGATCTTTTCACAAATCAAAAGGATTCATATTCTTTTGAACAATGAACTAAAATTAAAAAAAAATATAATATTATTAGATCTTTTCGCATGGAGTTGATATTGACGAAAGATATGATCAATCTTCAAAGCTGCAACTAGTCCGTTAATTGATTTGGATGACAAAATAACAACTCTTCTAAATCTTTTATACCTGAATTGTTTTTCTAAGAATTTGCAATATATGACAAACACAGATGAGTTTACGTCAATAATATTAATGGAGGAACATGCCATACTACCAGGCTCCATTAATTAAAGATCCGCACCTGCAAATCAAGATCTAAAGTCTCAAACCAAATAAATCAAATATCATATTATTTTAATTAGTAATAAACCCTCACAAAGAAGGGATTACCCTCACAAAGAAGGGAAAAAAAACTACAAATATGGAGACAAAATAACAATTATAAAACCAAAAAAAGGACATATTTTTTGTAGGAAAATTAGATCTGAGTTTATTAGAGTGAATAAAAGATTAAAAGCAAAAGAAGGTGAAGCGAAAAGAAAAGTAAAAGGTAGGGGCTACGCTGACAAATAACGGTAATCTGAAAACAAAACTAGGGTTAAAATGTGACATCCTACCGAGTCGAGTCTTAGCATAGAGTTGAGTAGTCGAGTTGAGTCGAGTTGAACCAAACCCGGTTGGGGTAGAATGGGTTAGGTTATTAAGTGGAGTTACTTGATTGAGAGAAAAGATTAAAGGCACATGGTTGAGGATTGATTTGCATTAAAAGATTGAGCTTGGGTATTAAGTTGGTCGCCTGTTTATCAATTACGGTACCATTTTAGAAACTTTTACACACCAAAGTCAATGGATCTTTAGAGCCTACCCGTGTATACCCATTCACCTTTCCCATTTTTCATGTTTTATCTTCATCTTCTTCATTTTCTTCCTTTGCCTCATTCCTTCCTTTCCTCTTCCACCTTCCTTTCAATTTTAATGGTAGTTAAGCCTTAACTTCAATTTTTCTTCTATCCAAGTAAGTAAACCTTCTTAAGTTCATAATTGAAACATTTGGTGCTATTGTTTTAGAATTCATAAGAATTCTTATTTATAGGTGAAGGGAGTTCTAAGAGTGTAGAAACAAGAAGCTAAAGAAGAGCTCAAGCTTTTTGGAGCAAAGGTTTGATATCTCTTTTTCTTTACCATTTTCTTTGTATGAGATTTGTGTGGTGTGTTGCTATGAGACCATATTGCTTTATGTGAGTGGGAGGACTGGTAATGGTGAGAAAACAGGGGCGCAGGTTATTGGAATAATTGAAGTGAATATAGAGTTTATGGTTGAAACATGTTTGCTGGAAATTTTACAGTAACTTTCATCTTGATTTTGGACCCCATTTAATGATGTAATTAGGAAGTGTCATTAGAAGAGTTATTGTTCCTTTATGTGTTAGCGTTTACATGGGTTTTTGAATCATCCAAATCAGAGTTGTATATTGAGAAGATTATGACCAAAAGAGTACAAGGACAGGTGCAGGCTGCGTAAGCGCTGCCCGCGAAATTGCATGCGAGTTCGCGTTGCCTTCTCGCGCTCGCGATTTACTACGCGCTCACCGACTTTCACCTGAAATCCTCTCTGACTCTTATTTGGACATCTCGCCCGCTCGCGACTTTCAAGTGCTGCTCCGCGACTGATCCATCCCTTTGTGCTCTCTGCAAACTCTCTGACGTTTCATTTGGCACAATCTCAGCGCTTCGCGTACTTGGCCCTTGGGCTGTAAGTCCGTCGTCGCTATCTGTTCATCGCGCGCTCGCGAATTTCGGCCTTGGGTACTTCTCACTGTTCATTCTCAAATTGGCACTTTCTCGCTCGCTCGCGACTTTCAAGTACATCCGATGCGCTCCGACCTCAACTCACTGTCTCTCATTCTAGTGCATACGCTCTTTTTCGACTTGTGTTTCATGCATTTTTGACTTCATTCGATAGCGAGTCCTTTGCTTCAAAATGCCTCCAATCATAACACAAAAATGAGCAACATTAATCATGTATTAAAACAACATGGCCAAGCATGCAAATGATGATGTGAAATCAAAAGAAACATTATGGAGTTATGAGACATTAGAAGTGATGTTGTGTTATTATTTACAATACAACATTATGCTCCACTTGAGGTAGGTAGAAACTCTCCTATATTGGCTATGTTCGCGACATAGCACGATAGCTAGATCTGCACCTCATATTGTTTTGATACTCCGTGGATCCGATTGAGTGGATATGATTATAGTACAGGCATAGCAAGCTGTGCATACAGTATTCATTCTATTCATTACAGTTTTTCTTATCACTCGGTTTCAGCTATACTTATGGAGCCATACAGATATCTGACTAACATTTCATGAATTATTACAGGTATTATAAAACAGGTACAAAGATAAATCATAGGTATCATGAAAGATATCTATATGGTGTGCTTATATGTGCCATATGTGTTTACATTGGTTTCTTTCTATATCATTATGTGTTATTTGTTTCTTTATATTGTTGACGATATCCACTGAGCTTTATTTCGCTCAGCGAGCTCTCACCCGTTGAACTCGCGGTTATTTTTGAGTATTGGACCGGTGAGAGCTAGCTTACAACTTGCTGCAGTCATCTTGTAGAAGACTCAGTCTCAGGGTAGCTCTTCTACGGAATGGTATTTTTGTTTATCCGTTTTCATGGCATGTACAGGCACACAGTTGGGCCCATTTTCATTTTTGACTTATCATGTTCGTTGAAAGATTAATAAATGACCATGGTAACACTTACAGGATGATCTTATATTCAATACTACATTTATGATGTCATCATGTCATGATCTTATATTCAATATACATTATGATGTCATCATGTCAGGCCATACAGTCAACCAGTTTGTAGCGTCTCGGTTCGGTTCATTCGGGTTTACGGGTGGACCGGGAAGGGATGCTACATAAAACGCTAGAGAGAAAATAGAGAGAGGAAATGGAAATTCTAAGTCTCGAAATTAATCATTAAACATATTATCCATATTGATGGGGTATGCAAAATAAGTGATAGAGGCCAATTATCTAATTGACTAATGGCTAGTCATTTTGATAACGGTTGCAAGTCCAAGCTTAATTTACAAACTTAAAAGTCTCATTTTCTTGTGGTATCTCTCTTTCCTATTAATTCAAAATTATAACACTAATTATTATTTTCTTTATTAAATTACTAAAAGACCCTCCAAATTTATTATAATTGACACATTGATCGTCATTGTTTATTCTATTCCTCAAGAAATATTTCTATAATCTCTGAATCTTAAAAAAAAAAAAGAAGGTTTATATTCCTTATTATTATATCGTGAAACACTTAAGAGTCTATTCAACAATTTTAGCTGTTCTAGTAGCTGTCAGTTGTTATACTAATGGTTAGCTGTTGATATTATTGTTAGTGGTTAGCTGTGTATATAGTGATTTAGTATAAAAATATTCGGTACAATTAACTATTCGATTAATTGTTAATATAAAACGACAAACAAGAGTATGAAATTAGGAACAAGGTAAATACAAACGTTGGGTATAAGTGGCATAAGAAAAATTACAAAACACTAAATGTTAATGAAGATAACGTTTCATAAAATAAGGTCTCAAACTCTAAACTCTATGATAGATATTTTATTACACCGAACGCTATAATTAATTAAGATAGTGCTTTGACCTAATCAAAACACTAAACAATATTTCAAATGCCGAACAACGCCTAAATCACTCAAAATCTTGTGCTTTGTAAAAAGTTAATTATCAGCTGACAAAGTACATATACTTTTTCTAATAATTCGTCTTATGAATATTAGTATGAAAGTTGTCTTAACAAGTTTGATTAAATTGCATATTTTCCTTCCAAAAAAAAACAAGTTAGATTAATATGGAATACTTTTATAAATAAATTATTTGTTTAGTTCTACCATAAAAATAGCTAAAAATTTGCAACGAATTTGCAAAAGTCCATTTTTGATTGAAAATAATTTAAAATTTCCGGATGTATTAGTAACTAATTAGTGATAGTAAATAAGTACTGATAGGAAAAGGATTTGAGTCAAACAAAAGCTAAAATTCGAACAGAGCAAAAGACCGAGTAGCTACTCAAGCCCAAATAGTATCTAAATCTCATTTAAACAAGTTTAATGTTCAATGTAACTTTCAGTCAATAGAGTCATTAAAAGTCATTAAATGACCGAGATTTTTATTCGACATTCATGACTAAAATTCTTACTATAAAAATTAAGTGATCAGTTATAGTTTGAATTGTACTATAAATAAGTGCATAAGAATATGAAAAGATCCATCTGATTTCCAAATTGATAATAACAAATACATCTCTTGAGCATTTTCTCAGTTCACTCCCATCAAGTACATTTCAATAAATCAAAAAATTTATTGACCAATTTGTATCCATTTACAGATGGATAAAATACTAAAAGAATTATAGTTTTAGCTTGATTCCCAACGACCCAAAGGCAATTGGTTGAAAGCATAAATCGCAATCGATTTTTCGTTGCTAATTTAGCAACTTCTCTATTGTGTGTTGGCAAATAATTTAGCAGCCGATTTCTGAAGTTTGCTAATCTGTCACTTAAACCATTTTAATGACGGATTTTCTTTGATTAGCGAAACCAAGATTCAATCCCTAATCAATATGTTTTTTGTTGTATTAATTTTAAATAAAATGAAAATTTTGATAAATCATAGAGATTTTATAACAATTTATTATAGTCTCATTAGAGACTTAAAAGTCATATCTTATAATATGAAAAATAAGAAATTTAGATTTTCATAATATTGTTGGTTTAAGAATTATCAAAAGAACTACTCATAAAAACTTAATATGGTTATTTTAAGTTTGATTCTCCTCTTCTAATGCCCAAAAAGCAGAATTTATATTATCAAATTTATTTATTAGTCGGACAATTTTTATAAGATTAGGGGTTTAATCAATGTATTGAGGAGACAATCTCATGAAATGAGATTAACCCATGAAGAAAAAAATCATCTTTGAAGGCAAAGAGATTGATCCAGAGGAATTTGCATTGCATGTGATCGAATTCATTAATAAAGTCATTCTGATCAACCCAGCAAGTGCTCTTTGCTACTGAACTACTCAATTCGGTCAAAAAAATCACATATTAATTAAAGACATGATATTTATATTATTTTTTATTAATGAAATCCTTCACCTCTCTAAAGAAAGATGGATATTTAGGAAAGCAACCCATGTATAGCATTTGGATATTCAACCAAACGCACTTCATTGAATTAACGATTTAAAACCTTTAAAACATTGAATCAAGACTAAACTCATGTTATTTCTCAAAAAAAAAAAAAAAAAAAAAAAAAAAAAAAAAAAAAAAAAGACTAAAATTGGTTATAAGATATAAATTTCGATCTCGATTCAATCGTGTTTTCATATATTTATACACTCTCCTGTCCTTTTAGATTGGATTAAAATTAGAATTATTTTTTTTATGATTTCAATTTACTTAACAATCAAAATTCTCCAATTAATTTTGATCTAAATTTTTTCAATTCTATTCCAGTCTAATTTCAATTTAAATCAAATCAATAATTAGGCATGAGATGGCCCAACATCTATCTTTTTACCTATTTTTTCATTAATATTTTCGTAAATGTGTTTAATATTACCTAACTTTTTCCATTTATTTTCATTCAACTTTAGATATATAAATTTCCATTTGAAATAACACGTTTTTTTTTTTTTTTTTTTTGTTTGGAATATCCTTTTTCTCCTCAAAGCACGTAGTCTACATTTCGATTACAGCTTGATTTACACTTCTCCCTCTTAAAAAAAAAAAAACCCAAACAAGTTTTTTTTTTTTTTTTTGTTGGAATCTTTTTCTCCTCAAAGCCAGTAGCTACATTTCATTAATTGATTAACTTTCCCTTAAAAAAAAAAAAAACAAACAAAAAACAAACAAAAAAAAAGAATATTCACTTATTACGGATGTGATTTCAGAAAGGTTAAAACTGGACGGATCAAAAACGAAATCCACAAAACTAGTTAGTGATTGATATGATAACTACTAATTATTTTCATGATTGATACATACTAATTAGTCAATTACTTTAGTGATTTCTTCAATTATCTGTGCAATTATCTTTAAAAAAAATGTAATGAGAGAGATAATATTGAAATTAAATTAAAAATTATTTTAGTCAGGAGACTTTTCTATAAAAACCCTACTTTATTTTAGTCAATTATTTTAGTGATTTCTTCAATTATCTTTAAAAAAAATGCAGTGACTAAAAAATTATCTGTGCAATTATTTTAGTCAGGAGTCACTCTCGTGACTTATCTACAAAAACCCCACGTTATATATTTCCCCATCACCAATAACACTGGATACTCATAAAGCCAGATGGAAGAGCTGAAACCAAACCCAGCAAATTCATCTCCTCTAACACCGTTATCCTTCTTAGAAAGAGCTGCAATTGTCTACGGTGATTGTGCATCCATCATCTACAACAACACCTCTTACACGTGGTCTCAGACCTACCGTCGATGTCTCCAAGTCGCAGCCGCTCTTTCATCCGATGGCTTCACAAGAGGCCACGTCGTTTCCGTTCTCGCTCCCAACACCCCAGCCATGTACGAGCTTCAGTTCGCCGTGCCGATGTCCGGCGCCGTCCTAAACAACATCAATTCTCGTCTAGACGCGCGTACTGTATCAGCTCTCCTGCGTCACAGCGAATCAAAGCTCGTCTTCGTTGATTTTCAATCGCGTGATCTTATCCTCGAGGCCATGTCTTTGTTCCCGGCAAAAACTAATCGTCCTAAACTCGTCCTCATCACAGATGATGATGAGGCAGCATCATCGTCATCGTTAACCGCTGACTTTTACTGTACTTACGAGAACATGGTGGAAAAGGGTGATCCGGAGTTCAAGTGGGTCCAACCGAAGAGCGAGTGGGATCCGATGATATTAAACTACACATCAGGTACAACCTCATCTCCTAAAGGTGTAGTACACTGCCACAGAGGATTGTTCGTCGTAACCGTTGAATCCTTAATTGATTGGTCCGTTCCAAAACAGCCAATTTATTTATGGACCTTACCGATATTCCACGCTAACGGATGGAGCTACCCTTGGGGTATGGCAGCCGTTGGTGGGACCAACATTTGTCTCCGTAGATTCGATGCGTCAATAATCTACGGCTTGATCAGCAGACACGGTGTCACTCACATGTGCGGTGCACCAGTAGTGCTAAACATGCTAACAAACTCTCCTTCTAACCAACCGTTAAAAAATCCAGTCCATATCTTAACAGCCGGTGCTCCACCACCAGCGGCAGTGCTGAACCGAACCGAGTCACTAGGTTTCGTGGTGAGTCATGGATACGGTTTAACCGAAACAGCAGGCCTTGTAGTATCGTGCGCGTGGAAACCGGAATGGAACAAATTTCAGGCGAGCGAGAGAGCGAGATTGAAAGCAAGACAAGGAGTAAAGATTGCTGGATTTACAGAAATAGACGTTGTAGATTCGACGGGAGCGAGTGTGAAGCGAGATGGATTATCCATCGGCGAAGTTGTATTAAGAGGCGGTTGTGTTATGCTGGGGTATTTAAAAGATCCAATTGGAACATCCAAGTGTTTGAAAGATGATTGGTTTTACACAGGAGATGTTGGAGTTATGCATAAAGATGGATACTTAGAAATCAAAGATAGATCTAAAGATGTGATTATTAGCGGTGGAGAGAATATAAGTAGCGTGGAGGTTGAGTCGGTGTTATATACTAACCCTGCGGTGAATGAAGCGGCTGTGGTGGCTCGGCCGGATGAATATTGGGGAGAGACACCGTGTGCCTTTGTGAGTTTAAAAGACGGGTTGACTCAGAAACCTAGCGAGGGTGATATTATTGGATTTTGCAGGGAAAATTTGCCTCGTTATATGGTGCCCAAAACGGTGGTGTTTAAGAAAGAATTGCCTAAGACTTCGACTGGGAAAATCAAGAAATTTGAGCTCAGAGAAATTGCTAAAGCAATGGGTCCTTCAATAGCGAGTCGCATTTAGAAGAGTTAACTGAATCGGCCGAGTTAGGGTGGGTACTGTTGTACTTTTCTATATGTATCTGTATTGCGTGAGAAAGAAATAAAAAAGTCTAACCCTATGGAATAAATTTGGCCAGTATGCTGATAGGGTGGTCCCATTATTTACGTTTTCAAAGTGAATGGCCATTTGAAATTTCCAAAATTATTGCTCATTCATAGGAATAGATTATTAATTATTAATCTGTACCACTAAACCAAATAACCCAGCAAAACACGAAGCTGAGCAAGTAATTAATAAACTCATTTGAATAAGTATAATGCTTAATCAGTAGAGTAATTAAAAAGAGTTATTAAATTATTAAGATTTTTGCACGGTCATAATCTAAATCGTACTATAAATAAATAAATAACTGTACGAGAACATAAAAAGGACATATAGTAATATATATATTTCTTGAACATTTATTAGTTTACTTCTATCACTTATCTTAAGATACTATTGCTTACCGTATACGTATGTAATGGAAGTTTGCTATCGGAATTGCTTTTGGGTCTCTTTCAATTGAAAAAAAAAAAAATTCAAAGTTTGTCGCAACATAATTGCTTTGTGGGCGGGGAAAGACCGAGAGGGTTTTGAGAGGCCAATTAATTTTAGAGTTCGAATTCAGGCATGGTAAAAACTTCTATTTCTGTTTCATAATATTTGTCACATTTAAAAAAATAATTTATTTCAAAATACTTATTATATTTGTAATTTCAAAGAGTAATAAATATTTTTTTTACATGTTTATCCTTTATATATGACCAATAATTATTATTTCAATTTAATGATTTTCTTAAAGAATTAATATTAAATTAAGTATAATATAATCAATTTATATAATAATTTATTATAATTTAGATAATATGAAATTTCAAATGTAACAAGTATGATAGAATAATGGTAGTAATAAATAACTTCAGTCCCTATTTTCAAATGCTCGACAATACAACAATTTTCAACATAAAACATAAGTATTCATAAACTTAATAAAATATAAATCTAAGCCAAATAACACATTACAATAATACATATCAAATAAGATTAAATAGTTCTAATTTTTAAATAATCTTAAAAAATGCTAATTAGACACTGAAACCATCAAATCTATGCTTCCCTTCCATAAAAAAAAGCCGAGAACATGGCCACACTTTCTCATCTACAAAAATAAAATAAGAGCAAATCAACATATAATTAGAGAAAGCAATCAATTAATTTATTGACTTCTAATCATAGTAAATATTAATTTAACTTGCAAATTAAAGAATATATAAAATTTGGACTCAATAAATAGCTAGAGATGAATTTGCATGATTAGCTTAATTTTCTCATATAAAGAACAAGCTAAACTCTCATAAGAATCTTTCTCTGTCCATTGATTGTAATAGCTTTTTTATCATAAGACACAGAAGCTGTAACATATCACACTCATGAAACAAAAAACGAGAGCAAGAAAAAAAAAAGAAGCTTCCGTTTAAAATATTCTTCATTTGAACTCTTAAAACTCTCAAAGCAATGACAAGGTTGTTGCACAAGGATTAAGAAGTCTATTAATTCTCCTAGATTATAAAAAATTCAAGGTAATTTGATCAGATTATCTTTTATCTCAAAATCAATAGTTATTTGTAAAAGTATTTACTATAACTAATCTAAACAAGGGTAATATCGGAAAAACATCATTTATTAGCCCTTAGAATACTCAAAACGTTATATTTTGGGACAAAATAATTACTCAAAAACGACTTATATTTTGAGACGAGTATATCTTAATTCAATGCATCCTCGCATTCACAGGAGTAAAAGAATGAAAATGGAAGGAAAAGTAAGATGTAGATTTGGGTCTTTCTTTTATATATATATTATTTCCTTCTTATTTTGTTTATATAGTTTGACAAAACATACATATCAAGAATTTAGTCAACAAAAACCATTTTATCCCTTTTTTAACCTTTAAATATTAATAAAAGTCTTTCATTTAATGAACAACTAGAAAGGTTATTAGGGAAAAAATAATTGTTTAAATGCATAAATTTATAAACTTTGCAAACAGTTTGGACATCCAGAAAGAAAATAACAAGCAAACAAAATGGGACGGATGAAGTATATATATACTTCAATTACAGTAATAGTAGGGGTATAACCTTCATTTTCAATATGAGTAAAACTTTCTTTCACTTTGATATGAACCAAGCAAAAAGTTTCCCCATTCTTTTCAATTTTTTTAAAATAATACATATAGACAACAATTACAAATAAAAATTACTTTAGGAAATCAGTTTCCATAGCTCAGCAGGTATAACTAATTGCAAAGTAAGAGCTTTTCTGAAATCATCCAATGTCCAAACAGAGATAAAATTTAGAGATAAAAGTAAAGATAATTATACTGACCTGATTCAAGCTCTTTAGATGTTCGGTCATTGACAAGCTGGCCGGTCTTTTAGTCCGTCGATTCAGACAAAGGAACGGATTAGGAAATCAGTTTCCATAGCTCAGCAGGTATAACTAATTGCAAAGTAAGAGCTTTTCTGAAATCATCCAATGTCCAAACAGAGATAAAATTTAGAGATAAAAGTAAAGATAATTATACTGACCTGATTCAAGCTCTTTAGATGTTCGGTCATTGACAAGCTGGCCGGTCTTTTAGTCCGTCGATTCAGACAAAGGAACGGATTATGGAACTGGAAGGAAGAAGAAAGAACAGAGAGCGGTAGCCGACAGTCCAAACAATGCGATTGTTTTTGTTTATTCAACGACTCAACTATTAATTACCTCATAAATTTTGTTTCAAAACCACGCGGTTTTGATGTAGGTTGAGCTAATTTTAACTTTAATAATAATTAAAAATAGTAAAACACCATAATAAAATATGTATCATAATTTATTTATAATATTAAATATTAGAAATAAATTTATTGGTAGTCTTTCTATCTATTATAATATTACTATTAGATATAATTATAGTATTACTTTTGGTATACACTAATTATAATACTAGATATAATTATAACTAGAAAAATGATAATTATTTATTTATTAAAATCATATTTATAATTAAAAATAATTATTATTATCATAGTACTAGAAATAAACAAACATATAATTATAATAATATTAAAATGATAATAATAATTATAAAACTATTACTAATTAATTAAATTATAATACTAGTTATAGTTAGATAACAAAAAAATGTTATACATATTATAATTGTTACAAGCCATACTTAATGATATTATATATATTATCTATTAAAATATTAGTATAATTAATAATAACAGGTACCATTATATTAATATAAAAGAAAGCTGTAAAGTGGTATTATGATTATTTATGTTTAATAATACAGTACTATCTACTAATGATGATGATAATAATAATAATAATAATAAATATTATTGCAATTAATAATTATAATAATAATAATAATAAATATTATTGCAATTAATAATTATAATAATAATAATTTTATTAAATTAGTTAAAATATAAATAAGCATGATTAAAAATAAATAAATAAAATTAATTGCATGTGAACGTGATAATGATATATTATATAATTATAACTTTATAAATTAGCCCGTTTACAAGCTTATTAGACGACCAGATTCACGAGCTTGCTCACGAGCCTATTAAATGAGCTTTTTTGGGAGTTTGTTCAGCAAGCCAATTCACAAGTTTGTTCGCAAGCCTCACAAATGATATAGTTTGCGAGCTTACCGAGTCGAATTACATCATGCTTAAACTTGGTTCGCTTAAACTTGGTTCGTATATTTAAATGAGTCTAATATTTTATTCAAGTTTGGTTCATTTAAAAACGAATTCCAACTAAGCCTAGAACAGTTTAGTTCATTTACAGCTTTAAATAGGTCTGTTCTTTAAACTACATAAGCCACTCTTAAACTCATACCAATTTTTACTTTAATTTTATAGCATCTTTAAAATTTACTTTACTCTGACTAACACTTTTTATATCTATATTATATATAACTGTGAAAATGTAAGAGAGTAATAAGATTTTCAACAGCACAATTAATGAAATTTGAATATCTTAAAATAATTTTATTGATGACCAATTAGAAAATTATATTTTATTAGTTGATTGGATATAATTTATTAAGATTATTTTTTAAATAAATATATAGATAATTAAGTATTTTTTAAAATAAATATATAGATAATTAGAGTATTTCATAAAATTTTAAGTTTTATCCTTTTAAATTTTATTTATAACGTATATATGTTGATAAGTAATCACATTTGCAAATTTTATATTTTATTTTAAATATTGTAAATTTTATTTTTAAAATGTTTGAATTTATTTTTATTATAATTTAAAAACCTATGTTTATTTTAGAAGAGATGATAAAAATAGAAAAATTTAGAAGAGAGATAAAAAAGAAAAAAAAAGTATATTTTTATATAATATTTTAATTTAATTTTAATTTCATTTAATGGCATTATCACGATGGGATATAACTAACAGATATTATTTTGATAAAAGTATTATTTTAAATTATAAAACAACTGATCTCTTTACAATTGTACTAAATAACTGTTCTCCTTACACTTGACAAATTGAGAGACTTATACTTGGTTGTCTGCTCTAGTTTTATATATCATATAGATTATATAAATACAGTATCCTCCGAAGCCTTTCGATGCTATAACAAATGTCATACATTGTATGATTTGTATCAAAAAATGCACACACTTTATCCCTTCAAATGATAGCGAAACACCCTGAATTTTTATTTTCGAAACATTTGAATTTTTATTAAATCAAAATTTGAATTTTCGACGGTATGGGCCGTAAATAGTGACGACGGTAATTAAAATGGGGCCGTTAAATAGTGAACAATGCTTAATTTGACGTTCAAGTTTGCAAATTTGGCCCAAGCCAAATTGTATAATTTCGGAAAATTTTGAAATCGAGAACAGTCTAAATTTGAAGAACTAAAAATTGAAAGTCCAGCAATTAATCTATTTATGGTATTATATATATATATAAATTATTCCTAAAAATCAACTTATTCAATTACTAACTATGTTTTTATTTTTATTTAGTTAATGGAGAAATGTTAATAAACCTCAATTAATAAATAATTTAAAATATACTTTGAACCGGACCCGAAACGCAAATTTGATTATTCGAGACCCAAGTTGGAAAAACCCTGCCAAAACCGAGTAAAATCGGGTCGAATCATTATCGAGCCGAATCATTAAATTAGACCAAATCGGTTCGAATCGAACCGGAATGGTCTAGAAGCCCAAGATTTTTCTTTCTTTTCTTTTTTTTTTCTTCGTTTCTTTTTCTTTTTCTTTTTTTTCTTTCCCTTCTTCTTCCTTGCGCCAGCACCAGCGCGCGACCTTCTCCTCCTCCTCCTCCTCTTCTTCCGACAACCGAAGACCAACGCCGCGCCTCCTTGCCATCGCCTCCACGTCGCAGCAGATCCCGGCTTCCCATCCCTTCTCTCTTTCGTCTCTGGCATACGCAGGAGGTGCAGGAGAGCCGCGACATGGAGGTGCAGTGAGAGCCGCCGACATCCTTCGATCGGAATGGATCGCGTCGAGCCTCTCCTGCCTGATTTCCAGCAGCGTCCGAATTCAGATTATTGTCGAGGGGAAGAAGATTCGCATCTCTCTTCTTCACCTCTTCCTTCCGTTCTGCGCTGCGCTCGCACGCGAACAAGAAACTGCGATCGCAAGCGCCACGTAGTAGGTAAAGTCGCATTTTCAAACCGTGGCTGATCTCATATATGATCCCTTTTCGCTTCAATTTTATTTAAGCTTATTCAATAGCTCATTGCATGGAAACGGTTGTTAGATCGTATGGAATGAGAAATATGGCGTAGGTTCCTGAAAACACTATTCACACGCACTGGAAGTTGGGAAAAATCTATTTCTGACTACTTAATTGACACATATAACTGCATTTTTCAAGGAAAAATGTGTAAGTTTAGGGTGTTTATTGTTACGGTCCTATGAAAGAAACATTAGAATGATTGTGTGATATGGGTAGCAGCCCAACCTAGCTATTTGCTTTAAAAATTTCTGCTTTGCGTATGAGGCATTTTTGACATGATAAGTTAGTTTATTGGGACATGATAAGTTAAGTTTTTGTTGGTAAATGAGTTAACTAGTGTTTATAATATGGATTTTGATCGAGAAACCTTGATTTTCTTAGGTTGGCAGCAGCTATCTTCAATTATTTCTATTGATTTCTGGTTTGACATGGTACAATTAAGGTTGTAAATCTAATTCTTGCGTGGAATTAGTTAGTTGGTGTGATCAATGATTTTAAGATAGAAAAACTTAATTCTTTTTACGAATTGACAGCAATTACCTTGATTTTTTTTTTTTGTGTGTTGTTTTAGAAGGATAAATATATGTAAATGAGCGTAAGGTTTCTTTGATAAGTGACAGCCTTAGCTAGCGGAAATAACGGATTTTTGCTTGAACCATGTTTATGTTGATGGAACGAATGTGCCCTTCATAATTTGTTGTGAGTGTAAAGGTATTAATGACAAAGTTTTATGAGTACTAAGAAATTTCTAGTAAAAAACAGTAGCTATTTTCAATTATTTCTATTGATTATTGTTTGACATGGTACAATTAAGGTTGTAAATCCAATTCTTGCGTGAAATTAGTTAGTTGGTGTGATCCATGATAGCAAAGCTAAGGATATTTTTTTGCAAGTAGTAAATAACCAATGGTGATGCTTGAAGCTTGGATTGTTAATAGTTAAAGTTTTGTATTGTGATTAAATATTTATACAATTACTTGATATAGAGGAAGGGAAATTAATTTGTTTGATTGCCCGATGGATGGGCTGTGTGTGTAATGGTTGATGGATATAATATTGCTGATATTTGAGCTGGCAGATAGTTCAATTTTTAGGGGAGGTGCTGCCGAAATTTCGATAGAACTTAGACTAGTTTTAATTAACAGTATAATTAATAAGTTTATTTAGATAAATTCTATAATTTGATACATAATAAATGAAGTACTCTAACTATTTATTTATTTTCATTATTATTCATTTAAGTATTCCATTATTTATTTATTTATTTTCATTATTTATTATTTATTTTCCAATTGTTATTGTTTTATCATTATTATTATTTGTTTATTTATTATTGTTTGTTGTTAACACATATTAACTTATTTATTGTGCATTTGAATTTTGGATGTCTAATTGTGCATTGCCAATGTTCAACTGATCAATATGTTTGCATCTACTTGCAATGTTTGATTAATTGCGTTGTGATAATGCTATGCTTTGTTTGTGTGGAGTTGGGATGAAGTAGGTCACCATGGGTTTGTGAGGATGGTTGGACCGTCGGCCAAGTAAATGGGAGATCGGCGCCCCCGTGTGTACCTACCGTTACCATTACCGTTACCGTTATCATTAACCACAGGATGGCTACTTGTTGTTGCGCACCTGATAATCTAGATTTGATTGGAGCCCGCAGGGTGGCCTCCTGTTGTGTGCGCTTGATGATCTAGATTAGATGGAGACCACCGAGTTGCCTCCTGTTGGTATATATATATATTGGTAAATGGAAAAGAAGAAGAGAATGGAAAAACAATGAGAGGGCTGGTCAAGTGAAGGATTAGACGCGGTCGCCAGTATGGGGGATCGGCTCCCTGGTGGCCAAACACGTTATGAGAGGATGGGCCATGTGGAGGTACGGCTCACGGGGTTTTCGGTTGAACACCATAGACTAATTTCAACATGATGTGATTATTTGAAGGTGATATTGTTTGTGAGTACTGGTGACATGCCATTTGTGTGACTGGCTGCGTGAGCATAATAACTACTTCGGACGACTAGATTTAATATATATTTACACAAATTGTGTTGATGTGTGTGTTTGTGTAATAATAGTTACTCCCTTAGAAAGGCTCACATATCTTGTCTAATTTTCTCACATATCTTGTCTAATTTTTCAGGAAGTAAGTTTCTCTCTAATTCGATTTAGGATACGTTTCTTCGACGCAGGGCACTAAAGGAATTTTCCTTAGTTCCATAATTATTTCACTATGTAACTGTATGTATAAAAGGCTATGTATATCAATCAGTTAGTGACTCCGCAGTTGTAGAATTTTTTAATATAAGTCCCTTATTTAAATTATATTATTCAGAAATTTATATTAATAGTCAAATCTCACCAATAATTTCTATTTTACAAATAACAAAAAGAAAAAAAGGAAAAAAAAAAAAAAAGGACTAGGAACTAGCCGTTTGCTTTCTAATAAACGTCCTGATTTCACTAATCAACAAAGAAGATTCAGGTAATTCTGACATACAGTAAAATCCATGGATGACATTTGGATATTCAACCAAATACACTTCTTTCCCACATTTCTTCAACCATTCGTAATATTTCATTTGCCAATCTTGTAATATATCAAACCCTCCGACACAAACCAGCGTCGCCGGGAAATGCAGTTCCGAAATATCCGCCCCATTCGGTCCAAAAACATTTACCGCTGGATGGTTCCGGTCAGCTTCTTCCGGCAAGAACGCCTTCCAATACCAATCCGCACGATCCAATGATAAACCCGGACTTCCGGTTAACCGCATTTCCGATTCCGTTCTTTCCTCCCCTCCAAAAAATGGTTGTATTGCTATGAGCCCAATAACATCCAAATTAGAAAACTCATATTCACCGGCTTTAACTGTCACGTGGTGAGCCACGTTCCCGCCGGCGCTATCTCCGGCGATAAAACACCATTCGAGATCAACTTTCGTTGAGAAATTTTCAAAATTCATACAATCAATAAATTTCAATGCGTCAAACCCGTCGTCGTATTGGCTGGGACACTTGTACTCTGGTGCCAAACGATAGTTAACGGAAATCACTACTGCTGGAATTTCTTTAGCAAGTCGTCTGCAAAATTGATCGAATTGCTTTGAATCTGCTGCCAAGAAACAAAACCCACCGCCGTGGAAGTAAACGACTACCGGCAAGCTGTATATAGTACTTCTAGAGGAATTGGTGGCGGGGACGTAGAGACGGAACCAGAGATTGTGATTAGGATCTATGGTTATATCAAAAGAGGAGACATCATTAATGGGTTTTGCAGAAGAAGGAGCTTTAGGGTCAAATAACTTAATAAAATTGCGGTTTATGGTGTAGTTTGATCGGCGAGCGGTGCTGGTGGCCAAGGAGAATGTGGCGAGGATAAGTCTCGTCTTCAATGGAAGGCGAGGCGATGATTTGAGTTTTGATGACATTTTTTGTTGTATTGGTTTTTGGTAATTTGTTTGAATCTAGTCCAAGTATAATGGTGCAATAGATCAGATATGCGTGTGGGTTGATTTACCGTCCGCCGTTATTGTAGAGGAAAGGTGACCGCAAATAGGTGATAACATTAAACGCCATTGCCAAATATGGTTGATTAGCATCCATTGATGTCCAATTTTGTAAAAGCACTACGGTGGAAATTGATTTTCACATGATATTTTTGACGTCTATAACCTTATTATTATTAATAGGGAAAATTATTATTTCGTCCTTGAGGTTTTACATAATTATTTAAGTAGTCCTCGACATTTAGGGAAAATTATTATTTCGTCCTTGAGGTTTTACATAATTATTTAAGTAGTCCTCGACATTTATACATATATATATAACGTCCCTGAGGTTTGCCATCATCATATTAATTGGTCCTTCCGTAAAAAAAATACATTTTTTCCGTTAATAATTATGACAAACCTCAGGGACGAAATAATTATTTTTCCAAAGGATAATTTTGCCTTTTCTTCTCAAAATTAACGGAAAAAGTGTATTTTTTTGATGGAAGGACCAATTAATATGACGGTGGCAAACCTCAAGGACGTTATATATATATATATATAAATGTCGAAGACTATCTAAATAATTATGTAAAATCTCAGGGACTAAATAATAATTTTCCCATATTAATATTTATTTACTAGATCTTTTTATGACGCACCTTGACTATACTGGTTATATACTCATTTTTTTTACTCGTTTAGCTTTTTTTATTTATATAATTAAAGTACAAATTTTTATTTAAATTGCAATAAATATAAGTGTTTTTATATACACATTAAAATATTTTTTTTAATTATATGTCTTACACTGTAATATTTCATTGAAAAAAATTACTATATTTGTTTCTCTCTTTAAAATAACAATTTAAATATGAAATATATCATTTATTGTCTCTTCAACATGCTAGTTGCTTTTTTTTTTTAAGAACCAAATTTAATTTATAAAAATCATCATATGGTTTTTATTTTATGTTTATAATTAATTTACATGTTTTGTTAATAACTTTCACTATAATATTTTTTAGTAAATAAATATACTTTAACAATAGAATAAGACGCTAACCTAATAAATCAAATTAAATATTTGTAATAAATAATAATTTTTATTTTTATTTTTTAGCGAATTAAAATCATAAAATCATTTAAAAAAATTTATTAATAAAATTATATTCCTTAATAGGAAGAATATGATTTGAATTAAATAAGATATCAGTATAATTAATCAAATTCGAGATGTTTAAAAATTATATTTTTTATTTTATTGTCGGTCAACTAAATTAGAGTTCAATTTGTAATTAAAGAAATTTAACTATACCCTTTTTAAATCAAAATCTTAATTATCTAGATATATTTATTTAAAATAATCGAAAAAAATAAAAATTTCAAATGCCTCATATTTACACATATTAAATTAAAATAATAGTAAATAAAAATAAAAATAATGAATAATAATAAAATAGTAAATAAAAATAAAAATAATGAATAATAAAATTATTATATTATTTTTAAATTTATTATTAATAATTTAATATATAATAATAATGAAATAAACATATAAGCTAAATAACAGTAAAAATTTTTAAATTTTCAAATTGCTTAATTATTTAATAAAGTATTTATCTATTAAAAAAAATAAAAAACATCCAATCAATTATAGAGATATAATATACATATCTATATATATATAATATATATAATATATATATATATATATAATATAAGATTTTTTAAATTTGACTATGACTAAGGTTATAATGTATTTTTAAAATTTTAGAGGATAATATTATATTAAGATTTTTTAATTGACTATGACTAAGGTTATAAATGTATTTTAAATTTTAAGAGGATAATATAGAAAATCTAATTATTTCCTATTCCTATTTTTATATATAGTATATATTAGGAGATTCTAATTAGTCGAAAGGAAATTGTGTATCACACAATAAAAGGTAATCCACCCTTTTTCAGCAAATTAATTAGTGAAATTTTTTGCAATCAAGAGTTCTCGAATCCACATCTATTACTTTGTTGGAAAATACTTACCTAGACCGATTTCATGGCCAAATTAATAAAAATAAAGATTTTTTAAAAATTATTTTGACTTTATTCTTTTTTGTTCAAATCCAATCAGAAATATTTCATTAACAATCTTTAATTTCATTGACTTGGTCTATAAATGGGGCCTTAAACCCGGTTGAGATAAGTTTTTTTCTTTCATTGGCTAGTGAGATTTGAACTAATTAAATTTGAATTTTATTAACTTTTATAACATTGGTTAATTTATGTAATTTTAACATTATTTTATTTTCCCTTAACCTAACATGTTGTATTAAGCCCTCTGTGCCCTCAACAATCTAATTGAAGACAATTTTATCATTTTTATGGTACTATTTTTATTTTTAAAATAATAAATATCTTTTTGTGTAGAACGGGATACATCCTCCTCTTTTTTAGCGTGCACTAATCCTCTTTTGGGCTAAAAATTTTCAATTCTTTCATTATTATACTTGTTTAGAATGGTCCATGATCCAACCAGTAGACTAAATTAATAAAAATAAAATTTTTAATAATTATTTATATTTTATCATATTTTTCTAGTATATGGTTAAAAATACCGTCATTTAATAAAAGTTTATATTTTTATTAGTTTGGTTCATTTAATAAACTTATAATAAATACTAGTATAATTCATAAAACGTTTATTTATTTATTTATTTTTGGGTAGGAACCATGAGTGTTTGCAAAGATTTTGAAATGGGTTTAGAAGTTTGATAAGGCTTAGGTTCTGTCTATTTTATTTTTATAAGCTATTATTTCAAGGGACAACTTGGCAAATGTCAGAAATAAGGTTTCAAATTAAATAAAATATTAGAAAAGTTTAGAAATTAACATAATATTAATTTTAGTAAAAAAAGAATTAAGTAATACCAAAAGTAATCTTAAAAAAGAAAAGCTTCTGTGATTCAACAACGACAACAATAGTTACTAACAACCAGCGATTGACTTTTGACAATCGATTTTTGGCAATTGATTTTCGACCACTGATTTCGGCGATGACAATGACAGTAACGGCGACAGCAACAAAGACGGCAACAGTAATAATGGCGGTGACAAATGCAACAATAGAACCGGCAACGACAACAGTAATGATAACGACGATGACAACAACAATAGTGATGGAGATGACGACCAGTAACAGTGACAGTGATGATCAATAAAGGTGATATAAAATGGTAAAATAGTAAATAAATAATGAAAATGATACTATTTTTAATATTTAACGTCAATCTCAACACCACTTAAACCCCTAAACTCTTATTTGACACTTTCAGAATCAAGCACCGCAGTGAGAACATTTATTTTAAAGATTAAGTTCTCAAATGAAGCTAAATGCAAAAGAATGGGTTATTTTCTCTTCGGAAAAGTCTTTGTAATAGTTATTTCTTTACTATGAAGATTTTTGCGGGTGACGTTAGATAAGTAAAAAAATGGATGGAAAGTGTGATAAAATGAAGGTTGGAAGAAAATCATGGACTCTCTCCCTCTCTCCATGCTTTGGCGTGCAATTTACGATAAAAATGATGGAAATTTTAACGTTTCTCCATACCATGATCAATCAATTTTTTGGTAGTCCCATTTTAATATATATATGTTTAAGCTTATCCGTCAAACGTTTGACTCCCAGACCAAGTCCATAGCTTCATTTCTGGACTAAACCAATGAAATTAAAGATTTTTATTGAAATGAAAGTATTTTTGACTATACACTTGGAAAGAAATAAAATAAAATCGAAACATTTTTTTTAAACGATCTTTAGTTTCATTTATTTGGCCCATAAGTGAGGCCATGGACCCAATTTAGGTAATATTTTTCCAACATTGTCTCCAAAATTAAGCCATTCTTAGATAATTTCATTTCTCCTCAAATTTTCCCGATCTTTATTCCCTTTTCAATTAAGGACTTGCATATATATTCTAACACAATTATGACTTAACCAAGTTTAAAGTCTCAACTTGGGCAAAATACCCTTCAAGCACATATATCAATAATCAAAACCCTAAATTTACAATGAAAAATACCTATGTATTTTTTCATTTAAATAACTAATTATAAACCTAATAATACACTGATTTAAAGTTGGGACGTCACACTTAAACAATCACTTAAACATAAACCTATGTATTCCATTGATTCAAACAATCACTTAAACAAGTACTTAATAACAAAATCAAATACACATAAATCAATTTTTATGCGAATAGCTTAACTTGTTATAATTTCTATAGACACTCATTCTCATTCTTTTTTTCTCTCTCTCTTTTTTTTATATTTATTACTAGGCACAATCATCCTTCTGTGAATGACCATGTGCTATGTATATACACTACAAGAAATTTGGTTATTACCAATAGAAAATTCCGTTGGTACAATATAAAAATCTATTGGTACTTGGATTTGCACAGAATACCGACGGAAAATATTCTACCGGTAGCACCCTTGTCGGTAAAATATTACGGATCAAAAATTTATTCTGTCGATAATTACCAACGAAAATTTTATTGGTAATTTAGTGGTAGGATATATCTATAGTTTGGTTCGTAATTGTTTGCAAAATATATGGTCGGTATTCCATCGGCAATTTTCATCAGTAAATGGTCGCGCCGTAGATATTTTAAAAAGATTTTAAAAAATAAAAAATTTTAAATTATATTATTTTTGAATTTTTTTTATTGTGTCATAAATAATAATCAAATCAATTAAATTAATTACTCTCTCTGTTCTCTTTATTTAGAGAAAACAGAAAAAACTCTTGGATTAAGAAAGTTAATTAAATTAAATTTTCTTCCAAAAATGCCTTTCATTTTATCATTAATTATGTCAACAATAGCTAATACAAATGCAATCTTAAGAAGTGCATTTATTGTCTATTTACATCATTTGGGCGTCACTTCCAACCTTCTTAAGAAGTGCTATTTATTGTCCTATTACAGAAAAAACTCTTGGATTAAGAAAGTTAATTAAATTAAATTTTCTTCCAAAAATGCCTTTCATTTTATCATTAATTATGTCAACAATAGCTAATACAAATGCAATCTTAAGAAGTGCATTTATTGTCTATTTACATCATTTGGGCGTCACTTCCAACCTTCTTTATTAACTCTATATGACTTTATTAAAATGGGGACATTTTACATAATATGTGCACAAAAACGAAAAAAATTTTAGAGCCAAATTAAAGGTTAAATTTTTGAACTTATTCATTGAAGGCCATAAATTTCCAAAATTTTCAGAGAAAATAAATGAGGGAAAACTTAAATTTTGGTTATAACTTGTTTAAACTTGAATAATTTTTTAATTCAAATTTAAAATTAAAAGTAAATTTTGGTTTCTCCAAATTTAAATGAAATTCAAAAAGTAGTCCCAAATGCAATACATTGCGGCCAAAATGGAATAGAATTTTGGAGCCAAATTTTTTGAGTTTACAATCAGACTTCTTGACTTCTAAACCTTGGCCACATATAAATGAAATTACAGTTAATGATTTGATTCAAGGAAAATCTATTCACTTCTCCATAACATCTAAATCGGTCACACCATATCCATAAATGACCATTACTTTTCATCCTTCAGATTTGAATCATATACATAATGAAGCAGAAATGGCTATGATTGTCTACAATATGAGTCTATGAATTAATGATATTAATTCTCTTCTCAATTTATAATCTTGTTATCTTATCTTGTCAATTTATATTCATATACTTACGCGTGCCTAAAAATTGTTTGACCTATTGTATTTGGCCTCAGGCACTGGGTTCAGCTCCGAGCTTTCTCTAGGTATGTCAAAAGGTTGATGCTCTTCTGACATTGGGTACTTGTTGTCATCTGACATCCACATTTTATGTAGGGTGAGGAGTATCCCTTTGAGTGCAACCGTGTATGCTTGTCAGCCATCTTTTGATCTCCCCTTACTGCAACAACCTCATTGTTATCACAGTAAAATTTTAGAGTTAGGTACCTGATGAGTTGAACCTTATTTCAGTGATCCCTAACCCAGGATAATACTTTCGACCATTGCTTGTTCAAGGGGGTGAACTCTTGGCCTTATTGTGATCTATCTTCTCTTGAGTAGGGTGCTCTAACAGTGTAGCTAACTCGTGGATGCCGGAGAGGCGATCTTCTTTTAGGTGAACATCTCCTGATTGGAGAAGGGTGTCTTCTACGCCTGGAATTTTCTTGCTCATGTGATCTTTGGTGTTTTCATCCAATTTTGTATATTTGTGAGCTCGTGCCATGAGTGCAGCAAAAGATAGAGGAGAATATATACTCAAACTCTTGAATAGCTTGTTATATTTGCAATTCTTCGCCATGGCATTAATGGCCACTTTATCATTCAGGTTCTCAATCTGCATCGTCGTGCTTTAGAATCTGGAGACATATTGTCATAATATTTCGCCATCTTCTCTCTTTAAGTCTATTAGATCAGACGAGATTTTCTTACATGGCACATTTGTGATGAACTGAGCTCAGAATGCCATAGCCAGTTGGGAGAATGATTGGATGGATCATGCTTTGAAAGTCTGATACCACTCTTGGGCTGCCCCCTTGAGTGTGATTGGGAGGACCTTGCATATAAGTTCTTCAAAATTAGTTTGAAGGTAAATCATGGTTCGAAAAATTGCCAGACGACTTCGGAGATTGCTGGATCCGTCATAAAGTTGGAAGTTTGAAATCTTGAACTCTGAGGGGAAATCCGCACTTAGGATATTATTGAAGAAGGGACAGTCCTCCATGAGGCTGTAGTCTTCCGCTTCTCCTGTTTCTCTACACTCCCTGACCAGTTCTTTAACAATGTTTCGGAGATTGGCATTATCCATAACTGGCAGTGTGTGGCTTGGTTCTGGACTATAGGGAGCAGCTATACTTAGGTTCGCCTCCCACCCTGCCTCATGGAGTTATTCAGATGTTGGGTGGCTTTGTCATTTAGGTGATGGTAGAGGCACACTGTGTTCCTTGCGGCTTAGGTTCGTTGGTTCATTTGGAGGCATTAGTTTGCCACCTGGATGGGGGGTTTCGAGAACACGTTTTAATACTGTGGTAAACTGTGATTATGCTTCAGTTAGGGCGCTAGCCACCTGAGGGTCGGTTGTCTGTGGAGGAGGCACCACTGCCTGTCCAGCTGCTTCAACATGGTTGTCATCCTGACCCTCCAGATTATGGGGTTCAACTGCCCTGTTAGTCATGGTATTTAGGATGGAAAAAGATTGAGATTATTCGGGATTGAATGTGTGTTCCTTGCTCATCACACTAATTGTTAAGCTCTGAGAAATTGAGGGTTTGGAGAACTTAGAATTAGTCCCTTTTGGACTTAATTGAGAATATTTATATTGATAGAGATAATTATAGTTGGATAAGGATAGTAGGAATCCTAGTTTATCTGTTAATTAGAGTTTATTAAGGAGTCTAATATCTTTTTATATTATTCTTTCATATATTTTATTATATATTATCAATAAATTTGGAAGTTTAACTAATTATGTTGAAATAAGAAATTTTATTATTATATATTATCAATAAATTTGGAAGATAAGAAAAATTTTATTATTATATATTATCATAAAATTTGGAAGTTTCTAATTTATGTTTGAAATAAGGAAATTAAGTATTTTTTCATTTTTTGTTTATTATAATTTATTATAAATAATTGTTTATTATTTGAAATATTAATGTTTATACTTATCTAGTGCAATGTGTCATAAGCGTGTGGATGTCCTACTTTTCGTATCTCGTACATTCCCGAATCTCATGTTCCATATCCGTGCAACCTAACTCCTTATACATGAGACTACTTCATATACCAAGCTAATCAATCAAGTTTTTCTTTTTTTACCAAAAAAAGATGAAGTATGTTTTTTTAAATTTGTTTTTTGTATCTTTTTTTTATTAATGAATGATAAAAAATATTCTCGTTACAACTAAAATCATATTTCGGTAGTTTCAACTAAGGTTTTTTTAATTACAAATTAATAAATCATCATAAATACTCTTGCTACAACTAAAAATATATGTCAATAGTTTTGCTAAGTCATTCGTCTTTTCCATACTCTAGAATTATTTCCATGAGAGAGATTTTTTAATGTAAACTATGATAAATAAATGATGGGAGGAGGTTAGCTCTAGGCTGCATATTGATTAGTTAAGTTACCAATAAACTTAATTTAAAAAAAAAAAATCAATCCAACAATTTAATTTAGAATTCTAACATTTTTTATTCCATAATCTAAAATACAGTCAAGTGGCAAATTGTACTACTTATACTTGGCTTTCATATAAGGCAAATCACTCTCCTTTTATATATTATATAGATAAATAGTAATACAATTTAATAATTAAATTTATTTAAACAATATATTAATGTCCACGTCTGATGCACATAATTACAAGTAAAATATTAGATATTAGTTATTATAGTTAAAAATAGGTATTTGAAATAAAATCAAACTCAAAAGAAAATTTAAATTAAAGAAATGAAAATCTCCTAAGCATTTCTAATCCATTAATTCAAGTTAGATAACTTAAAAAAATTCAAGTTAGATAACTTAAAAACAAATAGCACAAAAAACCTAATTGAAGAACCAAACAGGAGGATCAAGGTAGCCTTGGGTACATTGAGATGAGCATCATTTTTTTTTTTTTTTTATGTTACAGAGGATGAGCATCATTTAGTTTGGCTTAACCTACAAAAATAGCTCAAAATTTGCAACTTGTTGCAAAAACACTTTAATTTAATCTCCATTCCCCTAGCACCTCAATTTAAAAACTTAATACTATTATCACCCTAAAATCAAAATCAGTTAAGGTTTTGAATAAAATATTATTAAAATGCTACCAATTTGCGACTCATTGGCAAACAGTCGCAGATTTTAGCGCGGAAAACTCGCGCGAGTTTGCCTTTCCGTTTGCGACTGAATTACTACTCATTTGTGACCGATTTTGCGACCTCTTTGCGACCAACTGTGTTTCTGTCGCAAAAATGGGCGCGTAAAAAAAAAGGGATACATTCTGAGACCGAATTGAGATAAAATTGCGACCGATATTTTGCGACCGACTATTTCAGTCACAAATCTGTCGCAATATTGTCGCGTAGTAAAACGACGTCGGACAATTAAAAATTGCGACCGATTTAAATTACTTTTGCGACCGATATGTCGGTCGCAAAGTTTGTTTAGGCTTAAAGCGTGCCCTCTCCTTTTCCTTTCTGCTTCTTTCTCTCTTTCTCCTTCTCCTTCTCCTCTCCTCCGTCCGCAGCCCGCTCCTGTGCCCCTTCCTGAGAACGCTCCAGCCCTGGTGACGCCCACCGACGCATCCGGTCACTCCTCTACGCCGTTCGCCGCCGTTTGGACGCAATTTGAGGTAAGCCGATATCATAATTAGAATATGATTAGTAATGATATTTTTGTCGATTCATAAACTTAGCAGGGACATTTTAGGAACCCAATGTTCCCCCTCATTCGTACTTTTATATATACTAATTTTTTTATGACGTGCGATGCACGTTGACTATACTCATTATATGCTCATTTTTTATACTAGTTTAGTTTTTTGTTTATATAATTGAATTATAAATTCTTATTTAGATTGCAATAAATATAGTGATTTTTATATATACAGTAAAATATTCTTTTTAATTATACATCTTGCACTTTATATATATATATATATATATATATATGCCTCGCTGATTCCCTGATTCTGCCACAAGATCTGCATTGTAAAAGATAATTTTTTAGGTGATAAATTTGAAGATTTGAGGACTACCCTTATTTAGGGCAGGCATGATTGTAACGAGAGTGAGTACACTTGTGAGATTTGTTGAGGCTGGCAAAAGAATGCTTCCCATTTGAGGCTGGTTGATGGTACATCTTGTCTTTGCTTGGCCTCACCCACCTTTTGTTTCTCTTTGCATTTTTATCCATTTATTATGTCACTCCATGTGCATGACAGTTGTTTGGATTTTTGCTTCTGGGTTTTGGATCCTTTGTCTTAAATAGTATTTTCATTTGACTGTTATAGTCTTTGTTTGGATTTTTGCTTCTGGGTTTTGGATCCTTATATAAAACTACACCTTTGTCTTAAATAGTATTTTCATTTGACTATTGAACTTAGTTGTCTCGTTAGTTTTAATGGTAATAACAGCCATAGATGTGAGCTTTAGGTTGTAGTGATTAGTGATTGCCTATTGTTTAGTGTCCAATTATTATTAAGCTGAGATTTGGTTTCCTTTTGTTTATTTATGAATTATTAAGAGCTGATTATTTTATGGGTTTGATTTTCAAACTTGATAATATTCAATTAATTAAATGAGTTTAATAGATCAATTTATCATAAAATTGAATTAATCAAACTATTTATAATTTATATTATAATTATTATTCTGATTTAAAAAAAAATAAAATTACACAGTGTAGTTGAATATTTTCAGGCAAAGTGAATTATCTAGTCTTAAGAATTTTGTCAAATTAATTAAAATTCGTTAATTGAGTTTAATGATAGAATTTAAACAAAATAATTATCCTCTTTAGGGAATGCCCTTGTGCCCTTTAATTCATAGCCAGAAAAGAAAAAAGAAAAAAAAATATGAAAAGATAGAATAAAAATGAAAGAAAAGAACTTATTGCAATAGGTAAAGGGCATATAATTAGATCAAAGTAGAAACATGCCACATGGGAGAACATGTGGACTGGTTGAGCATGTCATTGACTTGCCACGTCATACATTTAACTCTAAACAATCAAGCCATGAGAATTGGCTATATATTATCACATTGTACTTCAAATAATCTGTAAAGCAGCCTAATATGGTTAATTGCCACAGTTGCAATGCAGTAGAAAAATAGAAAAAACCAACTAAAAATGTCAAGTTTTCCATTGAATTAACAACTAAAAGTAGTAGTAAAGAATATTCATAATAAAGAATATTCATATTTTTAAATCTAAAGAGTATACTTTCCAAAAAGCAATCCTCTTTCTTAGTCTTTGCTACATGCGATCAATTTAGTCGGTTGAGCCCGTTTTAGCAGAATATTGTTTTTTTCTTTTTTTTTTTTTGGCTTCTTGTGACATTTTGAAAATGGCTACCATTTAATTCAAGATGATCAACTTCAATTCAATAATTTTTATTAGGTGAGATGGAGCCCTTCCTCCATTAAATAAACTTCAACTAGATTAGATTCAACTTAACCATTTTTTTTATTAGGTAAAAGACACAAACAAATCTTTCCTCAACCTCTTTTTTTTTAAATGTCATTTTACTAGTGAGTATTTTCTATCTTCCCTACCATTTCAAGCCATTTTCCCAATTCAATAATCTTGATCATCCAAGCTAAATCAAATCCTATCTTTTACATTTTTAATCAAAAACTAATTAGCTTGTGAAACAGGCAATAATAATAATTCGCAGACCCACTTCATTCCAATTCCACACAAACATGGAATAGCAATACCACAACACAAATAATTAAACATTGCATTTAAATGCAACACATTATATGAATAAAGATCATGCAAATATATAAAAATATACACATATATACGAATAAGTAGAAAAGCAATAAGCGTTTATGTAACAAATTAAATAAGTAATAATTAAGTAGTATCCCTATGCATGAAGCAAATAGTAATGCTCTATCTATTATTACCACAGTAATAGAGGAGAAAGGAAGCTCTAGTTTGGATTAGACAGAAGACTTTATTCAAATAGAGAATTTGAAGATTTTATTTCCTAACAATCTTATCAGTAACTATTGGCTATATCTAATCTAAATTCTACCGTAATTTCGGCATCACCTCCTCTAAAATTTGTACTATCCACCTGTTAAAAATAATGTCAAATAGTCGCTATATAATTAGTCAATCCATATAGCCCATCCGCCGAGCAATCAACTAAGTCAAGTACCTATCTTCCTTAAACATCAACATTAACACCCAACTATCTCAACTGCTAAACATAAATTTATTTTATATTATAAATAATACGATTTATTAATCCTTGGTCAATTTTAAAACACTATTACCCTGAGGATTGGTATTTTACTCCAAATGATCTTTCAAAACCTCAGGAATATTATCATAATATCTGACTTGATACTGGACTCTGTAAAAATTAAACATAATTTGATCATGAAAATAAATCTATTATTTGTACTCTTCCATAAAAATCCAAAGAGTCATTCATTCCTAAAGATTGCCTGCTCCATCCCTATACTCCAGTAAAATTCAGAAGTTTTAATAATATAAGCATTTGCACAGTACTACTATAATATTTAACTATAAAGGAAGCATGGGAAAAAGTTTTCTATATTCAAAATCCCACTGCTACTCATTCGTGTAATTGTATTTTTGATCAGTCTTTTCGTACTGGATTTAAAGAATTCCACAAACTGTGTGTAAAAATGGTGGCCAGAAACAAGGGTTTATCCAATGTATTTCTCCCTCCTCGTATCATCTCTTTATATCAGTACTTTAAAGCCATTATTAAACCTAGAACCCTGAAGAAGCCCATATTCCATCCTTAATGGTACTATGTTATGGCCTTCTTTACCCCTGGTATATCAATGGTATTGGGGACACTTCAGATGCCATGGAACTCAAATTTCTAGTTGGTTAAAACGACACAAGATTAAATGTGGGGCTCTTTCAGAACTCGTACCACTGAAGCTTAAAAAGTCGATCAATGGATTTAGAACCAAACTTTCTGTACACCTGCATTAACCTATGCTAACAACTCTTGGCTTTAAAGGATTCAACCTAACCTACATTTGGAATCCAAAAAGCACAGTGTCAAGCCAGGTTAGCAGCGGCTAAAACACCTGATGAGTATAAAAGAATTTGCCAGGAAATTTTCCAGCAGCTTTCCACAGGTTCAGATTCTCCAATAAAACCCTCATCAAGCAAACCGCCAGCAGTCTCTTCAGATAAATCGTCATCCAAACCCAGTCTTAAAGGCAAAGCCAAATGGGCAGACATGGCGTCCTCATCTTCGTCAATATCATCATCTTCCCTTGTTTCAAGTAAAGATAGCAATGATGATATTCTTCAATCAATAATAGTAAAAAGTAAAACTGACAAAAAAGAAAAAAAAAAAGAAAAAGGAAAAGCAAAGTTTAAAACAAAAAAGCAAAGTGAAAAGAAAAGGAGAAAGAAAAAGAAGGACACTTCGCTCTGATTAAAAGGCAGAAGGAACCTTATTCTTTCACGTGTCTCTACAGTAAAAGGCAAACTCCAATGGCCGACCAAGCACTATTTCTCTACAGTAAAATTCCGAGGCAGATAGAGTAATGTGCATCAACAATAAAAAGTAAACAGTATACAGGAAAGAAGATTCTTTGTTTTTTCTATATAAAGGGAGCCTCTCCCCTTGTGAAGGCATAAGTTTTAGTTTTTAGTTATTACTTATAATCCCTCTCTCCTTCGGTGCTCCTAGTTCAAGTTGTAAGAGTCCAAGTTGGAGAAAGTCTAAAAGTAAAATTGTTGTAAGTTTTAAATCTTGTATTTATATTTTGTAAGTAAATAAAATTTATATTTTATCTTAAACTGCTACTATTGTAAGCCCGTGTTTACGCACCTTTCTCTTCTCCCTCCACAATCTGACTTAATTCTGGGATTCCCAAGGTTAAGGTTGCAGGAAACCTAAACCTTTGCTAAATTGTTGATTAAATTTTCTATAAGTATGCTCTGTGGATGCAGCTTTAGTTCTATCTTCCCACATCATGGGAAATATTGCGTGTAAACTGTAGTAATTCTGAAGTAAAATCATAACTAAATGAATTTATATAAGTATTCATATAAACCCAATTAATTCATAGATTAGTCCACAGTTATAATTATAACTTAAATATTTAATTTATTTAAATCCTAGTAATAATCTTAGCTCTCTACATATATATGACTTGTAATCGTTAAAGTTTTTGGTCTACTTTAAAGTCATTAGTCATTAGTCTTAGTCTTAGTCATATATACTTGTAAGTCTTTAGTCTTAAAGTCTTTATCATTAAAGTTATATACGATAAAAATTAAAAAGCATAAGTCTTTTGTTTTCAAAGTCTTTAGTCAAAATAATTAGTCTTTAGAATTGTTAGTCTTTTGTTTTTGTAGAATTGTTAGTCTTTTGTTTGTGTTGGTATCAGAGCCATTAGATTTATTTTTGTTGGTCGAGATACATAAAAAGTCTTCATTTTATGATATATAATAAAAGGTTTTGGCTTTGCCTACTGAACCCACGCCTACTGAACCCATGAGTAAGTCCCATCTAACGGGTATAACCAGGAGTATAACCAGTATCAAAAAAATTTATCGATATTTAATTAAAATGATCCTTTTTCCTATGTAGATCGGCTAGTAGTATAGATCTGAAGACTCCGATAAGCTCAGAAAATTAAAAAGAGTTATAATAGAAATGAAATTAAAATTCTGCAAGATTTTAGTAAAGCAATTGATGAATGGAAATTCGAAAGTTCGATATCAAGAACAAATTTATAAAGTTTCTAAATTTAATTTATTTAAAACAGATTATTAATAAAAGCCGAAGAAAGAGATTTTCAATTAAGTAAACCTTTTAAAGGATAACTCTTTGTCTTCTAAACTTGCCAACATCGATAAAGTAAAAAATATAAAATATTATTAAATATATTCATATAGGATTAATTCAAGTAGGAATAAAACCTTTAACCAGAGAAGGATTAAATACTAGTATTCTTGCAGTAGTAAGAGATGCTACATTTTTAAATTTTCAAGATTCTTTATTAGGATCAGTTGAAACTAGCTTAAGTGAAGGACCGATCTCCTTTGAGGTCTATCCAGATATAACTGTCTCATTAAATGATTTAAATATTTTAGAAAGTATAGTTTTGGAAATTAAAACTCATAATTATAAGATGAAGCAAGGATCAATTTCTATAGCTTTAATATATAAAATTCATTATAAAGCAATGAATTCAGCTTTTGGAACTAAATATAAGTTACAACCTAAAACTCAAAATGGAAACCACGATTTTGCAAAACAAGACTTAAACTAAAACCTAACACAGTAATTCCAAAAAACTATTCAATGAAAGATTATTTACTCTTCCAGATGAAGAATTGGAAAGGGTCGTAACCTCCTCCTGCTCCAGCAACCAGTAAAACCAAATGTAATTTACAAAAAATGAACAAAATTTTGAAGAATGGGTAAATAACTTTTAAAATTTTATCGCAGTTCAAAGGATGAGTATACAGGTCCATTCTTCCTCTGTTACAACAGATGCATAATGATAAAACCTAGCTCCTCCATTACCGTCTGTGATTTACTGCTAAATAGCAAAATAATGAATTCAAACAATTATTCGAACCATAGGAAAACCCAATATTCAACTTTCTGGATTATTCCAAGAAATGAAAGGTGTGTTGATTATAGTAATTCATACCACAGGCAGTTTATAATCCTGTAGATAATATGTAAATCAACAAGTCAAACCTTGTTCATGCTGCTCCAGATCACAACAGCTTCAGCATAACTGAAAATGTTAGTGATTAAACAGAGAATTAAATGTATTAGTAAAGAAATATTGAAAAAAGTTTAATAAAAAAAATAGCTAAAACAAAGAATTTACTAAAGATGAAAACAGATATTAAAAATCTTATACTTTTATGAAATTAAACCCATGATGAATATTTTAGATATATAAATTAAATAACTCAACTGAAATTAAATTTTTTGATTGTATAAAGCCTCATTAAGGAGAAAACAATCTGATAAAAGTGGTAAATCCAATTTACTATAAGAGGATAAAAGACCAAATGGATAGTAAAGATCGAAACATTAGAGAAAAGTGATTTCTCCTAAAAACAATTAGTAACACTAAATATCAAACAATGAAAAGTTATTTTGCACCTTATAAAATTGCTCACCGATAATGATGTAAATAAAAAAGGTTAATTGAACAACATAACTTTAGTAAATGTCAAGTTTAAATTTGGTTTAAACTCACAATTTTAAAACGAACTAGAACATATATGCTAGAAGATAAAACTTTGGTCAGAAACCAATAAAAGGAAAAGAAAACTGTTAAAAACTCACATGTTTCAAACTTATCAGAAATTTCTCAGATCAAAAAACAAGAATTTGTTAAATAATTAAAAGATCAATTGAGTAAACTTTGAGGTTCATTTCAGCAACTAATCAAACATGTAGCTCCTGACACTACTGAAGCCTCTAGAAATATAACATTATAGAAGAAAACACCAACTCTGATGACAGCAAACCTAACTCAGAAAAAATGCTAAAAACCAATTTGAATTAAATCCTATAAATCGACATCGAGAAAAATTAAAATAGGGTACCAGACTTAGGCATTTATTGATAAACCTAACACTATATCTCAATTTAAATATAATGCTTCAACAATCTATGAATGGAACAGGATGGTTTAAGAATATAGATATATTAAGTATTTTGCAACAAATGACCATGGCTTGCAAATGGCTTATAAAACGCAGTCAATTATTTCTAAAAGCTATTGCAGAATCCTCATGCGGGATTTACTGGACAACTTAAAGGTTGGTTGGGACTCATCATCTCACTGAACAACAACAAACTAGGAAATTTTAAATTCAATTCAAATAAATGATGAAGTGAACCCATATATGATGAAAAACATGGTGGAAGTAATTCAGATGCTGTGTCAGTCTTTAATTCTCACTATTTCACTTCATTATTTAGATCCTCTCCTAATAAATCAGATACTTAGAATTTAGAAATGATAAACCCACTTAGTAATTTTCAAAATTATAAAATACTTTCTTAACTAGTCGTTAATGTTTAAGGGAGACTCTAATCAAAGCTTCTGGAAAAAAAGGTTTTGGCGACTTACCTTATTTCTTAGTGTGAAAAAAAGTTAGGAACAAATGTAAACACGACATGTTCAACGCTTATACCATATAATAAATTAACTTATGGCCAATAATAGTATAATTCAAAAAAGAAGGTTGCAGGATTTTCATGACCTTAAAACTTCAAAGATACAATAAAATATGAAATGCAGGAAAACTAAAAAAGAGATTAGATCATTTGTAAACAAATGATTATAGTGTAAAATTCCACTTGAAATGTGAGGACAATGCTTGCGGAAAACATAAAATCTAAAAACCAAATATAAAAATAAATATCATAAAAGGACAATACAGGTCTACACCTAGTCAAGATAAAATTTTATTCTAAAGAAAAATATAAACCCATAGGAAGTCCTAAAAAGTAAACAAACAAGCTAAAAAATTTCAGATAAAACCTCTTAAAGATTTAACTTGTGTTATCAATTGTGGTAAAAAGGACCAGACTTCAAAATTTTGTAAATTTAATAAAAAGTTAAATGAATTACATTTAAGATGAAGGAGCTGTTAAATTAAAATCAACGAATTATATTCTTGATTCTGATTCTTCAAACAAAGTCTGAGTTATGGGAAAGGGAAATCAAAATGATGAAATAGGAAACAACTACGTTTCATCTATATATTCGTATAAATATGTTAACTTTAAACATCAGAGTATGCTTTCTGGAAGTAGTAGAATTCTATAATAACCAAGACACTAAAGCTAAACTCCTTTCAAAAACTATTAAAATTTTGACAACCCAATAGTTAAAAGAGGATATAACTCCAAAAATTCAACATAATCACTTAATGATCTCACAACTATATTAAATAAAAAAATAAGCATAAACTAAAGTAGAACAGATAAGATTTACGTGGACTGCCTACCTTAGATAATCATCTTTAAGCATACCCAACTATGGATTATGGCCGTCTCACACGAATAATCCCAATTACGATAAGACACAGTTGTACTGCTGAACTTTCTAACAACCACCAAGCACAAACCCTTCTACATTATAGCCGAGGCTCGAAAACATAAGATACGTGGACCATAATGTACGGAAGGGCACTAGACATACACTTCAATGCATATTTTTTGCCTAGTTCTTTCTTTTACTGAATGGGGAGATTGCATGACACAATCAAATGTATAATATGCATCGTACATACGTATTTATACAATCAATTATTAGTGATTTAGCTTAGAGTTACTGTGTTATGCAGAAGAAATATATGAGCTAAAAGATTTAGACTAGCAAAAAATAACGTTTCAGATTAAAAAAATAGG